>CM039516.1:35692098-36024598 GCA_022432975.1 Begonia masoniana | reverse complement strand
GTGGCAGTGATTTCCGGATCCTTTGCTGATTTCGTGGGATATTACTATTTGAATGAATAGTCTGTTTCGAAAAGATATTGGTGAGTGAAACAGATCTGCACCTTGGGTTTGATATAAAAGACTTTTCTTTTTATGTTGAAGGTGCCGACGCCATTATTCTTTAGTGTGGAATTTCTCTATTCATCTGGGCGTTTTTATTCTTCACCCACGTTCTGTGTGGTGTATGTGATTATTGATTCGGTCTTGTTAAAGACTGGTTTGTTGAAGCCTGTTCTGGGTGATCCTATCCTAAGACATTGTCAAGCGTCATAGACAGTGTCATAGGAATTTATTATTGTGATTGTTATTTTTATCGTGGGCAAGGGGAGCTTGCCATCTTCGACAAGGGGAGCTTGTCACATTTAAGTCGAGGGGAGCTCGCAAAACAGTTTCACTTGTGAAGGTTGAAGGAGGCGGCATCAAAGATAAGAGGGAGTCTTATTTTGTTTTAGTCCGAGTGTCTTGTAACCGTGTTGAACTTGTGAAATGTTTTTCATATCTGGGCGTGGCCCCGCAGATGTAGGCTGATTGCCGAACTGCGTTAACAACCTCCTGTGTCGTTAATTTCCGCATTTTTAATATTGTCCTATATCGTATTTATAACCGGTGTCACACGAAGTGTTATAACACTTTATAACATCGGGTCACTAACCTTGATCTTTCAATTGGTATCAGAGCGGGACGTCTCTGTTTCTTAGGCGAGATCCGCGGGACTTGATCTTGGTTTTACTACGATGGACTCTATGAAAGAAGGAGGTTCAACAGTGCGTCCACCCTTGCTAAATGGATACAATTATGCTTACTGGAAAGCTCGAATGAAAGCTTTTATTAAGGCTGTTGATGAAAAAGCCTGGAAATCTATTATAACAGGTTGGGACCCACCAATGATTATAAGCAAAGAAGGAGTCACATCTATCAAACCTGAAGAAAGCTGGTCCGTCACTGAAAATGTTCTAGCAAATAGTAACTCAAAGGCTCTTAATGTTATATTTAATGGTGTTGATCCAACTCAATTCAGACTTATCTCTACATGTGAGTCTGCTAAAAAGGCTTGGGATATTCTTCAGATCACTTATGAAGGTACTTCAGCAGTAAAGCTATCAAAAATGCAGTTTTTAACAACAAAATTTGAGAACTTGAAGATGCATGATGATGAAAATATTACCGAATTTAATGCAAGACTCTGTGACATTGCTAATGAAGCTTTTGCTTGGAGAAACTATTTCTGAAGAGAAACTTGTGAGAAAGACTCTAAGATCACTGCCGCAACGCTTTGCTTATAAAGTTACAGCAATTGAAGAAGCAAAAGATATCACCCAAAATGAAATTAGAGGAGCTGATGGGTTCTCTTCAAACATTTGAGATGAATTTCGATGGAAATGTGAAATGTAGAAAAAAAAAGGGTGAAAGACCTGGCTTTAAAAGCAGAGATGCAAAATTCTGAAGAATCCAATGAAGATGATCTGGAAGAATCTTTAGCATTGATATCCAGAAAATTCAGTAAAGTGTTGAAGAAATTTGGAAGAAATAATCGTGGTGTCAAGCAAAATGTCACTAACACCAAGAATGACTCTACAAGTTTTAAGAAGTCCAAAGACGAAAATCAAACTTCAGGAAAGTTCTTGAATAACAGAGGAATTAAATGTCGAGAATGTGATGGTTATGGACATATTCAGGCTGAATGTGCAAATACCTTGAAGAAGAAAAAGACTTCTCTCAACACAACCTGGAGTGAGAGTGATTCAGAAAAAGAAGATGAAATCTCAAACCGAAATATGGCGCTGGTTGCTAAAGCTAAACCTACAAGTTTTGATAGCGTCACTCAAAATGTCTCTGAAAGTATATATGAAAATAGCGATGATGATATAGAAGAAATTACAAAAGAAGATCTTATCAATGAAAATAAGAAGTGGACAGAATTGGTTGAAATAAATCAACATCTTCGAAGACAGATTGGAAGTCTGAAAAACGAAAATGGAAGTCTTCAAGATTGTGTTATTGATTTGGAACCTAAACTGAAATCAAGCCAGAATGAGATAGAGCAGATTGGAAGTCTGAAAAATGAAAATGGAAGCCTCCACTATTATGTTACTGATTTGGAAGTCAAACTGAAATCAAGTCAGAATGAGGTAGAACGGCTGTCAAAAGATCTTAATCACATGAAGAAAAATGTCAGAATGTTAAACTCAGGTTCTTCTATTCTTGATGATATTCTAATGGCCAGAAGATCATGTGATGATACCTCTGGGATTGGTTACAAAGGAGAATGCTCAATGTCACCAAAAGTGTCAAACATCGATGCTGAAAATAAAGGGAAGAAAGTTGTGATATCCATCAACAAAACTGAACAGAAATCTAACTCTAAAGACAGTCATCAGATGAAGTCCAATCTTCATGTTCCCAAGAATAAAGGTAACAAATTTATTCCAATTTGCCATTATTGTTTTCATCAAGGTCATATTCGTCCTAGGTGCTTTGCTTATCTTGATGACTTGAGAAAAGGTACTGCTAGATATATCTCTTCATACAGATTTCCCAAACAGAAATGGATAAAGAAAACCATTGGTAAGTGTAATGTTGCTCATACTTCTCTAAAGGCAACATCTGTTGATGCATGGTACTTTGACAGTGGATCTTCTAGACATATGACAAGTGAAGTAAGATTCTTAAAGAATATCACATCAGGAGGTCTGGAAAAAGTAACATTTGGAAACGGCGTCACAGAAAATGTCGTTGGAAAGGGAACACTAGACGTTCCAGGACTGCCTCCTCTGGAAAATGTTCTTCTTGTAAAAGGTTTAAAAACGAATCTGATCAGTATCAGTCAGTTGTGTGATCAAGATCTGAAGGTGCATTTCACTCGCAACAAATGTGTTGTCTCGGATCATACAAATAAATGCACCATCGAAGGAATAAGGTCTTCTGATAATTGCTATCTCATTTCATCATTGTCTACATGTGAACTAAGGTCAGCTCTGGGCCTTTGCATTCTCTAAAGAAAGTACTTGTGAGTGTTGTTTTTATTTTTTTTTGCTTTCGTACAAAAAAAAAAAACAAAAAAAAAAAAAAAGGCAATTTCTTTGCTATTCTTGGTCTTCAACGTCCTGCATGACACATGTGATTTTCTATGAAGATTTCGTTCCTTTTTGTGAAAAACTTGAGTTTATTTTTCAATTTGTGGAAGGATTTATGGTTTATTTCCATAATGTTTATGAACTTTTGGCGGAATTTCTGAAAATATGGGATTCTGGATGTATTTTTCAAATCTGTTGGAAGTTAATTGTGGATATATCTTTGGGTTTATTTCCCAAATTGCCACATCTCCTGAACATGTTACACCAAATGTCACTACAGAAGATCCTGCTACCCTTGATCAATCTGGTTAGATGTTTGTTTGTCATTTCTATGAGACTTCTTTCAGTATTTCTCTCTTGTTGGATGCTATGCACATGCTTGCTTGACATTGGCGGTTCCTGTTTGACTTTTTATGGCAAAAAGGGGGAGTAGTTTTGGAGATTGATTGCTTTTATGTTGCTGTGGAAATCTCCTATATTTTAACTGTTGTGGTTATCTCCTATATGGGTGCTACTATTTGAAATGACTTTATATTGATCGGATTGTGTCAAGAATTTCTCATTCAGGGGGAGTTTCGAATTCTCTCCTTCAGGGGGAGTTATGTTTTGCCAAAAAATGCCAAAGGGGGAGATTGTTAATGCAACGATGTGTTGGCATTATATTTTTGGCAAAAGATTATTTTTGGTTATATATCTTTTTGGAAATTATATTCTTTTGGAATATATATTATTCTATCCTTCTATTTTGGAGATAATATTTGGCAGAATATTTCGTCAATTCAAATGTGATTTGTTGGAAAAGGAATCGTAACAAACATGGTTCATATCCCTAAGTATTTGGGATTCTTTACTAAAGCGTCATTCAAAGTGTCACTGCGCTAAATTTGTGTGGCAGTGATTTCCGGATCCTTTGCTGATTTCGTGGGATATTACTATTTGAATGAATAGTCTGTTTCGAAAAGATATTGGTGAGTGAAACAGATCTGCACCTTGGGTTTGATATAAAAGACATTTCTTTTTATGTTGAAGGTGCCGACGCCATTATTCTTTAGTGTGGAATTTCTCTATTCATCTGAGCGTTTTTATTCTTCACCCACGTTTCTGTGTGGTGTATGTGATTATTGATTCGGTCTTGTTAAAGACTGGTTTGTTGAAGCCTGTTCTGGGTGATCCTATCCTAAGACATTGTCAAGCGTCATAGACAGTGTCATAGGAATTTATTATTGTGATTGTTATTTTTATCGTGGGCAAGGGGAGCTTGCCATCTTCGACAAGGGGAGCTTGTCACATTTAAGTCGAGGGGAGCTCGCAAAACAGTTTCACTTGTGAAGGTTGAAGGATGCGGCATCAAAGATAAGAGGGAGTCTTATTTTGTTTTAGTCCGAGTGTCTTGTAACCGTGTTGAACTTGTGAAATGTTTTCATATCTGGGCGTGGCCCCGCAGATGTAGGCTGATTGCCGAACTGCGTTAACAACCTCCTGTGTCGTTAATTTCCGCATTTTTAATATTGTCCTATATCGTATTTATAACCGGTGTCACACGAAGTGTTATAACACTTTATAACATCGGGTCACTAACCTTGATCTTTCAGTTTTTACCATTTCCATTATAATGGGCGAAACAAAAAATGACTGCGTAGTTTATTTAGACCAGGTAGGCTAGGATTTGAACTGTGAGAGAGAAGGATGATGATAGAGAGGTATATTCTCTTCCTTGTCGATGATGATTGGACAGAGCAGAAGAATGTATCCAAGACGACAAGTAGTTACAGAGATTGGTGTAAAATTCTGGACAAACAGACAAAGAGGTCAGATAAATGGCCATTCTAGCGAATGAGACAGAGCCATGAGACTGCTCTCCTTTTCTGCTTTTCCAACATCCTTTTCTCTACTCCATGCTTCGATCCCATACAATTCTGTCCCTCTTTTTAGGCTCTCAACCTTTTCTCTTTCGAGATAAGCGTGCTATTTTGTAGTTTGCCCTCATCCAGTTTCCTCTCTTTTCCTCCATTTTCAACACTTTCCAACACAAAACCCAGACGCTGTTTGGTTAGACATCATTAGGGTTTCTTTATTAGGTTATTGTTTCATTCATTTGAGGAGGAGGATGATCTGTGGAAACCCCGTTCTTGATGAATTATTCACCAGCAAAGACAACATTATTATCTCAGATCTCTAACCAAGTTTACTTGTTCCTCAACCTTTCCACAGAACACAGACACACACACACTCTCTCTCATCCCCACTCACCCTGCTTAACTATTTCATGTAAGGTTTCACCATAATCATGGCATAGTACCACATGCAGTTTGGATGCAGTAAGAGAAGAAATTGAATATTGTAGGACGAAAACTCCTTGTAAATCTAACATTAAGAGTGAACCAATTCTATATTATTTTATGTTTCTATTGTATTATTTTATTGTTCTTCATTTAGACGAAATAATGGGTTTAGTTTTTCAACACGCTTTGATGTTCTTCTCATGATTATCTCTGATACCCACTTGTCACCTTTTTATTTTCCACGTCTTCATTTTCTTAACTTTTTATCGTTTTCATTTTTATCTGCTCTCTATTCACAACTTATATGATTAGAGTTTAAAAGATGGTGTGCAAATAAAAAGATCAAAGGCTGTTTCTGCACATTAATGGCAATGGAGATTGATGCAGAAACATAAGCCATGATGGAGTCAAAGGAATCATGTGTCCCACCTGGATTTAGGTTTCATCCAACGGATGAAGAGCTCGTCGGATATTATCTGGAAAAGAAAATCGCTTCCCACAAGATTGATCTCGATGTTATCAGAGAAATAGATCTCTACAGAATCGAGCCATGGGATCTTCAAGGTATGCTCAGTAATTTTTTCTCATTCTTCTCGGCCTCTCTTTAAGCTTTAAGTTCTCAGTTTAGCGACATACTTTCACAGAGAGTTCCTATATTGTACGATACACTTAGTTAATAATTCGATTCCGAACAAGATAACCTAGGCTGTCACAAATTAATGATAATATTATCTTCATTTTTTTGAAAATAAGAATAAAAAATGTGATATGAATGGGTGCAGAGAGATGTCGGATGGGTTATGAAGAGCAAAATGAATGGTATTTCTTCAGCCACAAGGATAAGAAGTATCCAACTGGAACAAGAACAAACAGAGCAACAATGGCGGGGTTTTGGAAGGCGACTGGGAGAGACAAAGCTGTGTATGATAAAAGTAAGCTGATTGGGATGAGGAAGACACTCGTGTTTTATAAAGGAAGAGCTCCGAATGGACAGAAAACTGACTGGATCATGCATGAATACCGGCTCGAATCTGATAAAAATGGACCTCCACAGGCAAGTCTTGTTTCTTTTGTTTTCTCTATCTCTCTCTCTCTCTCTCTCTCTCTCTCTCTCTCTCTTCCCTCTCTTCTCTCTCCCTCTCAAAACTTAGGTTTTAGCCTTAAATCCTCTCTAAATGATGGTGAAACCTTTAGTAAAAACATTAAAAAAGGATATTTTTTAAGTTAGAAAATAGGTTTTGCAAAAGAAAAACAGATAAAGAAGTGTTTCATGTTACATGCATTAACCACATACTTGTCTTTGTCCTAGAAAAGATGTTTTTGCAGTCTTGTTTGGTGTTTCATGTGTGTTGCATACAACTTCTTGAGCATGGTTGAAAGACAGATTTTCAAATATTATTTCATAGCAAATGTAAATATCATGTTTTTATCATATTTATATCTCTAAAACAATTTTTGAAAAAAATGTTTGAGCAAACCAAGGATAGTGTTTAATGCATTGTTTGTTCGATTTTTTCATCGACTTCGTTGAAACATTGTTTGTAACTGTTTCTTTTGATTCTAAGAGATGTAAAACATGTCTTAAAAATATTGCAAGCTCATTGATCCTTAATGTTTGAATCTCAACTAGTTAAAGATAAGAGTATAGTTAGTTTGGACAGGCAAGACATTCATTATCATTAAAAATAACAGGTTAACTTTTACGTCCAATTGATAGACTTTTTTTCCCAACTAAGGACGAGGAACAAGAAGACCGACTTACATTACTTTCACGAGACATAGAATGAGATAAAGTTTCGGGAAGTGCAAAGTTCTTGTTAGAGTTATGTGAACCTGAATTCTTTTTCGATCTAATTTGGATTAACTTTTACCTCTAATTGATAAGACTTTTTTCCAAGCTAATGATGAAGAACAAAAAGACCGGATGAACTTTCAAAGAAACATAGAATGAGATGAGAGTTCAAGAGGGTGAAAAGTTTTTTTTAGTTATATTAACCCAATTCTTTTTCTGTCAAGTCGAACACTTTATGGTGCAAAAAGAAAATTATGGATAGTTTTACATGGATATGCGGTGGTAGATCGTAGATCCCCTCGATGGGTAAAATGGGTAAAATGGGTAAACAGTATGGATCGTGAGAGTACTTGGGCTTAGCTCCTAGTGTATGAACCACTTTTAGGTCCTTTATATAGTGCTTGTGTGTATGTGTTTGTGTCGAATCTTCTAGTACTTCCAGTATAATATTGTCCGTTTTGAGCAAGAGTTTTCATGGATTTGTTCTTGGAGTTAGTCCAAAATACGTTGTGCTGAGTAAGGAGGAGAATCTTACTTATAAATCACTCAAATTTCACTCTCACAAGCGATATAAGATTGTCACCCCCACTGGTATGAGTCAGGTACTCATAATCAACAGAGTTTTGGGTCGTCTTTAACTTCACATGGTGGGCCGCCACAATGTACCCAATGGGCTCCATGTCCCTGTCGGCCACAATTCCGGTTGGGAACCTGTCTATGATACTATTTGTGAAGTTCCTCAGTGCTCTCAGTACAATATTGTCTGTTTTGGGCTGGAGACTTCAAAGATTTGTTCTTGGAGTTAGCCTAAAATGCGTTGTACTAGGTAGGGAGGAGAACAATACTTATAAATCACACAATTTTCACTCTCTCACTAGTATGAGCTGAGCCTTAACAATCAACAAAATATTGGGTCGTCATTGCCTTCACAGGACGTGTTGCCACACTTGCTCTCTTGGTCCGTTTGAGCAAGAGTTTTCATGGATTGTTCTTGGAGTTAGTCCAAAATACGTCTGTGTGAGTAAGGAGGAGAATCTTACTTATAAATCACTCAAATTTCACTCTCACAAGCGATATAAGATTGTCACCCCCACTGGTATGAGTAGGTACTCATAATCAACAGAGTTTTGGGTCGTCTTTAACTTCACATGGGGGCCGCCACAATGTACCAAGGGCTCCATGTCCCGTCGGCCACAATCCGGTTGGGAACCTGTCTATGATATATTTGTGAAGTTCCTCAGTGCTCTCAGTACAATATTGTCTGTTTTGGGCTGGAGACTTCAAAGATTTGTTCTTGGAGTTAGCCTAAAATGCGTTGTACTAGGTAGGGAGGAGAACAATACTTATATATATATAATTTGAGTTACAAAATTACTTATGTACTATTGTCACAGTCTAGAGACGTGTCAAGTCAGAAGTGTTGGGTTAAGCTATTTGACCTTCGAATAGGACTTGACACCCCATCTTTAGGCTTTAGTTCATGGTCCACGATGAAAGACTTAAGTTAAATTGTAAACCATAGTACACACAAGGTGACCGAGGTCCGCATAATGATTACAATAACTTAAAATGATAGTTCAATATAATTAATTCCCACATAATAGATGTTAAAAATTAAAAAAATAATAAGAAAAATAAAAATATAAAAGTTGTGACTCTAAGATTTATGTGAAAAATCTTAATAGAAAAAACCACTAGTAGAGCTAAAAAATGTACTATTAAGTAGACTATTGGCAAAGAAACAATATATAGTGTAATATAAAAACTCTAATACTGAACTGTGATTAATTGAAATCGAGTCGTAAAATCTCTAGCAATTTCCACCTTCACAGATCAAAAAACAAACTTCTAGTCTGGCCCAAAAAGAATATAGAACACTAAACTTTAGCAATCTCTCTTCAAAATAATTATATTACACAATGAAACCTTCAATTTTTAATCAATAGATTTTCCACGTTGTTAAAAAAAAAAACACCTAAAAAGAAAAACTTAACAATTAATGTGCTTAAACTTTGAACGACGTAGTGATGATATTTGATGAGGACATCATCGACTTTTTTATTATTTATATAATTTTATTATTTATTCCAGTTATTATTATTTTCGTATTTTAGGGTTATTACGGCCCGGTCACTGTTCATCGCCGGTCACTGTTCATCGCCGGTCACTGTTCATCGCCGGTCACTGTTCATCGCCGGTCACTGTTCATCGCCGGTCACTGTTCATCGCCGGTCACTGTTCATCGCCGGTCACTGTTCATCGCCGGTCACTGTTCATCGCCGGTCACTGTTCATCGCCGGTCACTGTTCATCGCCGGTCACTGTTCATCGCCGGTCACTGTTCATCGCCGGTCACTGTTCATCGCCGGTCACTGTTCATCGCCGGTCACTGTTCATCGCCGGTCACTGTTCATCGCCGGTCACTGTTCATCGCCGGTCACTGTTCATCGCCGGTCACTGTTCATCGCCGGTCACTGTTCATCGCCGGTCACTGTTCATCGCCGGTCACTGTTCATCGCCGGTCACTGTTCATCGCCGGTCACTGTTCATCGCCGGTCACTGTTCATCGCCGGTCACTGTTCATCGCCGGTCACTGTTCATCGCCGGTCACTGTTCATCGCCGGTCACTGTTCATCGCCGGTCACTGTTCATCGCCGGTCACTGTTCATCGCCGGTCACTGTTCATCGCCGGTCACTGTTCATCGCCGGTCACTGTTCATCGCCGGTCACTGTTCATCGCCGGTCACTGTTCATCGCCGGTCACTGTTCATCGCCGGTCACTGTTCATCGCCGGTCACTGTTCATCGCCGGTCACTGTTCATCGCCGGTCACTGTTCATCGCCGGTCACTGTTCATCGCCGGTCACTGTTCATCGCCGGTCACTGTTCATCGCCGGTCACTGTTCATCGCCGGTCACTGTTCATCGCCGGTCACTGTTCATCGCCGGTCACTGTTCATCGCCGGTCACTGTTCATCGCCGGTCACTGTTCATCGCCGGTCACTGTTCATCGCCGGTCACTGTTCATCGCCGGTCACTGTTCATCGCCGGTCACTGTTCATCGCCGGTCACTGTTCATCGCCGGTCACTGTTCATCGCCGGTCACTGTTCATCGCCGGTCACTGTTCATCGCCGGTCACTGTTCATCGCCGGTCACTGTTCATCGCCGGTCACTGTTCATCGCCGGTCACTGTTCATCGCCGGTCACTGTTCATCGCCGGTCACTGTTCATCGCCGGTCACTGTTCATCGCCGGTCACTGTTCATCGCCGGTCACTGTTCATCGCCGGTCACTGTTCATCGCCGGTCACTGTTCATCGCCGGTCACTGTTCATCGCCGGTCACTGTTCATCGCCGGTCACTGTTCATCGCCGGTCACTGTTCATCGCCGGTCACTGTTCATCGCCGGTCACTGTTCATCGCCGGTCACTGTTCATCGCCGGTCACTGTTCATCGCCGGTCACTGTTCATCGCCGGTCACTGTTCATCGCCGGTCACTGTTCATCGCCGGTCACTGTTCATCGCCGGTCACTGTTCATCGCCGGTCACTGTTCATCGCCGGTCACTGTTCATCGCCGGTCACTGTTCATCGCCGGTCACTGTTCATCGCCGGTCACTGTTCATCGCCGGTCACTGTTCATCGCCGGTCACTGTTCATCGCCGGTCACTGTTCATCGCCGGTCACTGTTCATCGCCGGTCACTGTTCATCGCCGGTCACTGTTCATCGCCGGTCACTGTTCATCGCCGGTCACTGTTCATCGCCGGTCACTGTTCATCGCCGGTCACTGTTCATCGCCGGTCACTGTTCATCGCCGGTCACTGTTCATCGCCGGTCACTGTTCATCGCCGGTCACTGTTCATCGCCGGTCACTGTTCATCGCCGGTCACTGTTCATCGCCGGTCACTGTTCATCGCCGGTCACTGTTCATCGCCGGTCACTGTTCATCGCCGGTCACTGTTCATCGCCGGTCACTGTTCATCGCCGGTCACTGTTCATCGCGGGTCACTGTTCATCGCCGGTCACTGTTCATCGCCGGTCACTGTTCATCGCCGGTCACTGTTCACGCCGGTTACTGTTCACGCCGGGTACTGTTCATCGCCGGTCACTGTTCATCGCCGGCCACTGTTCATCGCGGGTCACTGTTCATTGCCTCTTGAAGTCTTTCGTCCAGTTGTATGGATTTTGCTGCCTGATTTGGGACGAAGGACAACTGTTGCTTGTTATTTCACTGTTGATCTTGATTTGGATACTCATCTGCATCTCTATCACCAAGAGGATTTAACCTTCGATCCAGGGAGTTTTCTGTTCTAATCTTTTATTAGTTTTTCAATACTGTTACCTCTAAATTATGCTTTGATTTTATTCATTGTGTCGTGACCTACCTAAATTTCGAATCTCTATGCATCAATCCTCGTAGCTTATTACCAAAATTTCATCTGATTATTTGACTCATCCTAAACCACATTAGTTGATTTAACCCCTCAAAGTCCTTTGATTTAAACTGCCATTTGATTTAATCTTTGCAGATTATTTCTATCCCATTTTTAATTTTACTATTCAGTTTAATAGTCAATTTTGTGGTGATATATCATACGGCATAACATTTGGGTTTTTTCGTTTCATTATTTTAAAAATATCAATTCTACGTGTTTGCTTTGTTAGAACCAACATAATCTCCTTGATTAAATAAACTCAATTTGTGGTATCTGATTGTAGTTAATATTATTTATTACGAGCACTATTTGTTTAATGATCTCTATGTGTAGTCATTAAAAAAAAAGTTTGAATATTTTAGCCTTCAATAGTAACATTGTATGCAGTTACGTATTGGTCGTCAGGTCTCATCTAGCTCTAGTGCCTTAGATATGGAACCTTCCCAATTAGATGCTATTTCCCGTCAATTAACACAATTGCTTCATAACCAACAACAGTTTCAAGATCAATTAGCTAGTACCCAGACTGACATTAAAAACCTCGAAACTAGGTTAAACAATATTGAGCAAACTCCTCATCCGTCGGATACAGACAATTCTGTAGTGTCCAATAATCGGCGTCAGCATCACCGACAAAATACTAGACGACACTTTGGACATAACCATCGGGACAGAAATGTTGATCATGATGGTGGTTGAAACCAGTATCGTCGAGAATCGCCACCTCCTAATCACCAGGATGAACAACTTTTTAGGAATATCAAATTGGATGCGCCAACTTTTGATGGTTGTCTAGATCCCCGTATTTTTATTCAGTAGGTAAAAGATATGGATCGTTTTTTTTCTTGGTATGGAGTGCCAGAAAATCGATGTGTTCAATTTGCTAGTTTAAAATTATCTGGCACCGCTCAGCTATTTTGGGAAAGTGTCGAAGATCTCCTAGAAAGACGTTATGCGCCTCCTGTTGCAAGTTGGGACGAAATGAAACAACGTCTTCAAGAGAAGTATTTACGCCAATCCTACCGGGGTAATTTGTTGGACCAATGGAATGCCCTTACCCAAGGCAACCGACCAGTCACTGAATATGTTAATCAGTTCGATGATTTTCGGATGAGAAGTCAAGTCGTGGAAGATGAAGCCATGACTTTAAGTAGATTTCGACAGGGTTTAAGAGAAGATCTAAGACGTGAGCTTATCCTTCGAGGCGTCAACACCCTAGATCATGCATATTCTTTAGTTCGCGACTATGAGCTAGTAACAAGAATACCATTTAGTAAACGAAGTGACAATCGACCTCCCTCAGCCTCGACTCCTATTCCTTCTAAGTCTGTCTTAGGACCTCCTCCGTCCAATACCCCTTTGGTGAGAGAAAATAAAGAGAAAAATATAGACAATTCTAGAAACTCCTCACGTTTACAATGTTTTAACTGTAAGGGTTTTGGTCACATCTCTTCTAACTGTCCTAGCCGAAACTTGGTCCTACAAGAGTGTGACGATGCAATCGAAGAAACAAATGAAGAGCAAGTCTATGAGCCTAACCTTGAAGAATTTGAGGATTTGGACAACAATAATTTTGTAGGATGTATCCGACCTAGTCCTGTGTCTACTTCTCTTGATTCACCTCGACTGAGCGTTGTGAGATGCACGCTCACCCAACCCAAGGATATTGAAGATTGGCGTCGTCATTCTATTTTTCACACATATATCAAAGTCAATGACAAAGGCTGCAAAATCATTGTAGATAGTGGTAGTTGCGTTAATGCCGTATCTGCAACTACGGTGGCTCATCTTGGATTGCAACCAGTTTCTCATCCTCGACCTTATAATGTTTCATGGATTGACTCTTCCTCTATATCTGTAAAAGAGCGTTGTTTGGTTCCTATCCAGTTTCTTGAGTATAAAGAACAACTCTGGTGCGATGTCATTTTTATGGATGTCAGTCATGTCATTCTTGGTCGACCCTAGTTGTTTGACTTAGATGTCACCATACATGGTCGATCAAATTCCTGTTCTTTTGTGTTTCAGGGAAAGAAAATTCACCTTAATCCCCTGCCTCCGAACCCAAAACCACGAGAAATTCCTCAAGTGAAGAAAATTATCGAGCACAAAGGATTAAATATTATTACCCCGAAGGAGTTTGAACGCTTACTAAAAAAGGATTCAATTATTTTTCTTGTGTTGGTCATAGAGAGTGGGTCCAGTCCTCTATCCATCATCTCTGAGGAAGCCCAGTCGATCATCAATGAATTTAACGACGTCTTTTCGGAAGACCTACCTGACCAATTACCCCCATTACGCGATATTCAACACGAAATTGAGTTCATTCCGGGGGCATCCCTTCTAAATTTACCTCACTATAGAATGAATCCCACTGAACATGCTGAACTCCAACGACAAGTAAACGAACTTATAAATAAAGGATTTATCCGAGAGAGTTTAAGCCCTTGTGCAGTTCCAGCTCTCTTGACTCCAAAAAAAGATGGCACTTGGAGGATGTGTATTGATAGTCGAGCCATTAACAAGATTACTGTAAAGTATCGTTTTCCTATCCCTAGACTTGATGATTTATTGGACGTAATGGCTCATGTTAAGATATTCTCAAAAATTGACCTTAGAAGTGGATATCACCAAATAAGGATTCGCCCTGGAGATGAGTGGAAGACCGCGTTTAAAATAAAAGATGGACTTTATGAGTGGCTTGTTATGCCATTTGGACTTACCAACGCCCCAAGTACCTTCATGAGAGTAATGACTCATGCTCTTAGACCTTTTATGGGGAAGTTTTTAGTGGTTTACTTCGATGATATCCTCATATTTAGTCAAACTTTAGATCAACATCGAAATCATCTCCAACAAGTTTGCTCCACCCTTCGGTCTTCAAACCTCTATGCAAATGTCAAAAAGTGTGAGTTTTTCACGGATAGTGTTACCTTCTTGGGCTTTATCGTATCTACGATAGGAGTATCCCCTGACCCTTCAAAAGTTAAGGCAATTGTTGATTGGCCGGAACCTACAAGTCTGAATGATGTTCGAAGCTTTCACGGATTAGCTACCTTTTACCGTCGTTTCATCAAAGGGTTCAGTACAATTATGGCACCGGTCACTGAGTGTATGAAAAAAGGAGAATTTCTTTGGTCGTTAGCAGCATCGAAAGCCTTTAAAATTATTAAGACCCGAATGTCAGAAGCTCCAGTAATGCGTCTTCCTGATTTTTCTAAAGTTTTTGAAGTTGAATGTGACGCATCCGAAGTAGGAATTGGTGGCGTTCTCAGCCAGGAACGACATCCCATCGCTTATTTTAGCGAAAAGTTAAACGATGCCAAACAACGATATTCGACATATGATAGAGAATTATATGCTGTAGTACAAGCTCTCCGTTATTGGCGTCACTACTTGTTACCTCAAGAATTTGTGTTGTACTCTGACCATGAAGCTTTACGATATCTCAATTCTCAAAAAAGATTGAACTCTCGAGATGGTCGTTGGATTGAGTATTTGCAAGCATATTCGTTCGTCTTGAAACATAGAAAAGGGGTAGAAAATCAAGCAGCCGATGCATTAAGTCGGTGCATTTCTGTTCTAAATGTCATGAGTACTAAAATCATTGGCTTCGAAAGACTCAAAGAGGATTACGAGTCTTGTCCTCATTTTAAAGATATTTTCCACGCATTGACGAATGAACAAGTCAATGTCAACAGTGATTTTCATATTGAGGATGGTTATCTTTTTAAGACTAACAAATTATGCATTCCTCAAACATCAGTTAGAGAGTTTCTTGTTTGGGAGGTTCATGCTGGTGGATTAGCTGGGCATTTTGGACGTGATAAGACGATAGAAGAAGTCGAACGTCAATTCTATTGGCCCGGTTTAAAGAAAGACGTGGGCAAAATAGTCAGCGCTTGCAGAGTTTGTCAAGTGGCCAAACAAAGACGACAAAATGCTGGCCTTTACATTCCTCTCTCTGTCCCCAATCGTCCATGGGAGGATGTTAGTATGGATTTTGTGCTTGGACTTCCTCGCACTCCTAAAAAACATGATTCTATTTTGGTCGTTGTGGATCGTTTCTAAAAAATGGCTCATTTCATTCCTTGTAATAAAACGTCAGATGCTTCTAAGGTAGCTCGTTTGTATTTTAATGAGATTGTAAAACTTTATGGTCTTCCTAAAACTATTGTTTCCAATAGGGACGTGCGTTTTACTGGTCACTTTTGGAGAACGTTATGGCACATGGTAGGCACCACTCTAAAATTTTCAACAGCTTATCACCCCCAAACTGATGGTCAAATTGAAATTGTTAATAGAAGTCTAGGAAACTTATTATGATGTTTGGTCAAAGAAAATTTTAGAAATTGGGACTTGATCCTCCCCACTGCCTAGATCGCATATAATAGCTCTGTAAACCGATCATAGGTATGAGTCCTTTTGAAGTTGTTCATGGTTTCAAGCCTAGGAAACCCTTAGACCTCCTTCCTATGTCACCGCATGCTAGTGTGTCTATGTCGGCTGAAAATTTTGCACAACACCTTCATGATTTACATATAGAGATCAATAAACGAATAGAGGCTAGTAATACATCATATAAATTACAAGCTGATTTACACAAACGACAGATTGAATTTAATGTTGGAGATTATGTCATGGTTCGAATACGCCCTGAGCGGCGTACATCTGGACCTGGTTCTAAATTGCAAGGTCGTAGCATTGGTCCGTTTAAAATTTTAAAGCGAATTGGCTCAAATGCATATGTCGTTGATCTTCCACCTCATTTTGGCTATCATTCCACTTTTAATGTTGAGGACTTGATTGCTTATAAAGGTCACTTTAGCCCATCTGCTGAACCTTTTATACCTTCTTCCATTGATTTTGATCCTGCATCTATTATTTCTGCTTCCCCGACATCCCCTGTCACTACACATAAGGATAAAATTGATGCTATTTTAGATGAACAGATTGTATTTACTAATGAAGGTGAGGTTCAACGCTTCCTGGTTCGTTGGGTGGATCGTCCAGATAGTGATTGTACGTGGATTTCCAGAGAGACACTTCAGCATTTGGATCCAGATCTTTTGGAGTAATTTCGGAGTCACCAGGATCTTACTTTGCCAGATTCCAGACCAACTCAGAGAGATTCTCGTTCCAGACCTCAGGTTACTCAAGTTTATGGACGTCGGAAGAAGGTCGCTCAACCGTTCAGTTTATGGTTGGGTGATTGATCAGCCTACTGCGTGTGGATCCGTCAACTTGACTGGAAGCCCTTCTTCTACCCCGGGAGAGTTGATGAAGACATCATCGACTTTTTATTATTTATATAATTTTATTATTTATTCCAGTTATTGTTATTTTCGTGTTTTAGGGTTATTACGGGCCCGTTAGGGTTAGCCCAAATTTAGTCTATTTAAACGCTTTTATTGTAGTGTGTTTGATGGTTGATGATTATTGAATGAAATGGTTTCTTGAAACCCTATTTTCCAATCTCCTATTCTCTTTCGAGCTTCTCCTCCCCTTTTTTCTTCTTCTTGGCTATACACTTTCTCCCCTATTTTCCTCTTCTTCTTCCGTCTGAAGCTATATTTCTTTCTTAATATTTTTCGCTGCATCAATATTACCCTGAATATTTAAGCTAAACTGACATAAAGGTTATGTTGTAGAGCCTGACCTAAACATAAACTATAGTTGATCACTTGATTTTTGGTGAGTCTTCTCTGACAAATTCCTAGAAGATAGGGACAATTGAGTATTGCATTTCAATACAATATATAATATATAGAGTAATATAAAAATCTTAATGCTAAATACTGGCCCTGCCCAATCCAAACTAGAAATCATGTCACATAATTGAATACTGTGCAAGAAAAGAAATATGTCGCTCTTAGAACGAAAGAAAACAAAAACTTGATCACTCCTTGTAATGACCACCAAGGTTTTGTTAGAAATCTAAACGTTATCTAAAACGTCATCTCAAGATATAATTTTCCTATCACTATTTCGATATTTAACCACTTTACAAAAAATTATCTATCTTACACGAAACAATAATTAAAATTAAGCACGAGATAATTAATCTTCATCAAATGCCAAAAATTAAATACAAATTTTTTATAACATTAGAAGATTTTTAGTGTACCTTAATTTTCGCAGTGAATGTCTTTTCTTTTGGCATAGTTTTTATCCGTCCGGTTTCACACATAAAATCTCAATGTTTAATCTGTGTTTCTTTTTGGCTTTGGTATTTGATTTTTTAGAGCCCTTGTCGATAATCTCTTACGCAAAGATGTTTGTTTTTGGCAGGAAGAAGGTTGGGTCGTTTGCAGAGCATTTAAGAAAAGAACAAGCTGTCAAACAAAGACCATTGAAGGGTGGGACTCGAGCTACTTCTGCGATGAACCTACTGGCTTTGACCAAACCGAATTCTCCTCTCAGGTCACTCAAAATTTCTCGTGTAAGAAAGAGAGAGTGGTTGATAGTGTAAATTTCTTGTACTACTTTGATAATTTTGTGCAGCTTCCTCAGCTAGATAGTCCATCTCTTCCATTGATTAAGAGCTCCAACTCGGTATCATTGATATCGGACAGCAATGAAAATGCAAACAATCTGCAAAGGAGAAAGTTAAACAACTTGAAGAACGTGACAGATTGGAGGGCTCTTGATAAGTTTGTTGCTTCACAGTTGAGCCAAGAGGATAGGTTTGAAGGAGGTGGGGTCGAGCTTTGAAAAGTATTCAATGGAGTTGTTTTTGCAGAATGGAAGGGAAGATGGGCGAAAGTTTAGTTCGTTCTTAAATGGTGGTTTAGACTGGGATATTGGAATATGAGAAAGTAAGAAGGTTATTAAGATTGGAAGGATTTTTAAAGGACGTGATTGATAATGATTATAGAGTGTTTAAAAAAGATCAAGAAGTGATGTGTTGTGTACATTTAATATTACCTAAATATTTAAACATTGATACTGGATGTGTCATCTTATGCTTGGAACTTGCCTAAATGGATGAACATTGATTCGTTTAAGCTTGCTTGTTACACGACATACAATAACTTTGAAAAGTGGAAAATTCTTACAGTAATCTAAACGAAATCCAACCAGAGTTTCACAAAGAAAGTAGATAAATCATTCCCTTGTTTCATAAATAGTTGTAGCAGAAGGAGTGTTTCGTATCCACTGATATGGTTCCGTTACAAATCGGTTTGTATTGTTAGTTATCACTTCTAGTTTCTATTCTCCATCACTAGTTAATCGACATATACATGTAAAGCAACTGTTCAATGACAATACACAGAAATCATTTTCTATCTCTCCTGCCGCCATCTTACTCATTTCCTTCATTCTCTCTTCTGATCACCCAGTTCCGGCTCTGTTCCCACCAGAACTGCATAAATCGTTTCATGGTATCAGAGCCAACAAAAGAAAGCTTCTTCTAACTCTATAGTTCCCTCCACCCAAACAATAGTCTCTCCTTTGCCCCTCCCTCCCCTCTCCTTTATAAACCAAACCTTGACAATCAAACTAAACAGTAACAACTACCTTATTTGGAAAGCGCAACTGCTTATTGCAAATGACATTGATCATCTTCTGGACAACTCTCTTCCCACTCCACCGAATTTTCTGGATTCGCTCTCCTCACAGCTAAATCCAGACTTCACTCTCTGGATATGATACAATCGCCTCGTCATGTCCTAGATGATCTCCTCCCTGTCGGAAGATCTGCTGCCTCAATAGTGTTCTTCAAAACTGCTAGCGAAATATGGGATGCCCTGGCCTGTATTTTTGCCTCATTGTCGCTGGCCAGGATCACCGATCTTCGAAGCCAGCTCCATTCCATATCCAAAGAGTATAATACATTCAAAAAATTACAACCTTGTGTAACACACTTGCAGAAATCGGAGAATCAGTCTCTTACAAGAATCACATGATCTACTTCCTTGCCGGACTTGGAAGTGCCTCTGGAAGAGGTTCAGAGCCTTCTCCAGAGCTTCGACTTTCGGCTGAAAAAACAAAACGCAGCAATCTCTCTTCCGGCACCCAGTTTTCTTCAGGCGAACGCTGCAAATTTTTGGCATCCTCGTCCACCTACCTTCTTTTCGTTCAGACCACAAAATCCAGTTAGACCTCCACAGCACAGACCGGGTTCTTCAAACAGGAACTTGCCCCGGCCCAATAGCTGCTTTAAGGCCCGATGCCAGATTTGTAGCAAACCGGGTCACTCCACCTCGGTTTGCTACCATCGGTTGAACCGTGCCTACAGGCCACCACCCCGGCCTAATACACCCATAATCCGGCCCAGCATCCATTTAACCGTAACCCGACCCAACCTCCATTTAACTCGTCTGTTCACCTTGCCAGTTTCCCTCAACGCCTTTACGCTCCCCCGACTTCTCTCTGTGACCCGAACCCCTCTCAGTTCTTCACCATGGGTATCCTACTTACACCAACCTCTCCCTTTGCTGCCGAGCTGTGGCTCCTAGACTCCAGAGCGACAAACCACTTCACCCTGCATGCTTCTAGTCTTCACCAGCCGCAACCCTATCTCTGTCCTTCCTCTGTGGCCACTGCCGACGGTACTCTTCTCCCTATTCTTAACTTATGTTTCCCTTCCTGCTACAACCCGTTCTTTACAATTACATATTGTTTTCCATACTCCTCAAATGTCACCGAATCTCATTAGTGTTTAGAATATGTGTCGGGATAATTGTGTTTATGTCGAATTTTATGAAAAAATTTTCTGTGTCAAGGATTAGAATTCTCACCGGCTCCTCCTTCAAGGATTGGTCACTGATGCCTTTACCGAGTTCCGGCAGTTCTTCTGGTTAGAGCACTTACTGCTCGGCTACGGATTTCCACCTCTGAACCCTCTGTTTTTTTGGCATAACCGACTCGGACATCCATCTTGGTCCGCTTTGCAGAAAGTGTTACAATTATATAATTTTCCTTTTTCAAAGTTAGACTCCTCTCAATCATGTGTATCTTGTGCAATGAGTAAAACTCATCGTCTTCCTTTTGTAAACTCTAATGCACAGGCTAAATGTCCTTTTGATTTAATACATACCGACGTTTGGGGTTCGTCACCTGTGAACTCTGTTACTGATGCACATTATTTCTTGTTATTTGTGGACGAATGCACTTGTTTCACTTTTTTATTCCCTTTAAAATTAAAAAGTGAAGTATATGTTACTTTTGTCCATTTTCAAAAATTCGTTCACACTCAATTTGGACTTTCTATCAAAACTGTGCAATCAGACTGAGATAGAGAGTTTCAAGCCCTAACTCCAATGTTTAAATCACTTGCTTACATCAACGTATTTCATGTCCATATATTCCAAAACAAAATGGTCATGTTGAATGGAAAAATAGACACATCGTTGAAACTGGACTTGCTCTTCTCTACCATTCATCAGTTCCCCCACGTTTCTGGCCATATGCTTTTGCGACGGCTACTTTCTTGATAAACTTATTACCTACTCTTGTACTCCAAAACAAATCCCCATCTGAATGTCTGTTACATTCTATCCTAGATTATTCCTCATTACGTGTGTTTGGATGTCTGTGTTATCCTCTTCTCTGACCTTTCAACACGCACAAATTACAACCTCGATCACTTTCGTTCATGTTTCTAGGTCCCAGCACTCACCACAAAGGCTTCTTATGCTTAGATCTTACATCTAACAAAATCTACATTTCCCGTCACGTTACCTTTATGGAGTCTAGCTTTCCTTTTGCCTCACTAAAACAACCCTCATCTCGACCTCCTTCCTTCACCGAACCTATTTCTTGCCACTTCCCTACACCCGCTCTGGAAAAATCAATCTGCTTCGTGCTATCCCTCACCCTCTCACATAAACACCGAACTTACCCAGTCGTCCCCTCTCTCTTCTCCCCCTCCTATTACACCCTCACCCTACTGCCAAAGTTAACTCAACAAATCAAATTACCAACCCTCCTTTTCCAACTCCACAAAATGCCCACCCTATGAGAACACGAGCCAAAGATGGAATTTTTAAATCCAAAGCCCTTTCCGTTGACACCCTTCTTGAACCAAGAACATTTCTCCAAGCTTCAAAAAATCCTCATTGGTTAACAGCTGCTATGCACGAGGAAATAACAGCCCTCAATGAAACAAACATCTGGACTTTGGTCTCTCTTCCTCTAGGAGCCAAGCTTATTGGGTGCAAATGGGTTTTCAAAACCAAACATAATTCAGATGGCACTGTTAGTCGATATAAGACTCGCCTTGTTGCTAAAGGGTATGACCAAACTGAAGGCATAGATTATGATGAGACTTTCAATCTAGTTGTAAAACCAGCGTCAATACGTATGACTATTTCCCTAGCAATCTCTCTTGAGTGGAGTATTAGACAGCTCGATATTTCAAATGCCTTCGTACATGGTGATCTAATAGAGAAGATTTTTATGCAGCAACTTCCTAGCTTTACTAGTTCATCTTATCCATCTGCTGTCTGCTTGCTCCATAAGGCCTTGTACGGCCTTAAGCAGTTTTCTCGTGCCTAGTACACTAAGCTCTATAATGCTCTCCAACAATGGGGGTTTTCAGCCACCAAATCAGATTCATCATTGTTTGTCTGCCGTACAAGCACCTATTTACTGATTATGCTCATGTATGTGGATTACATTATATTATCAGGCACCTCTGATAGTCACATGGATCGGCTATTAGCTTATCTGCATTCCCAATTCAAAGTTTGTGATCTTGGACCACTATCATTCTTCCTTGAGATTGCAGTCACTTGTAACTCGACAGGTATGAGCTTCTCACAATCACAATATATTAATGAATTACTTCACAGAGCAAATATGGAAACATGCAATGTAATAATAAAAACTATCCCAACGACAATTTTGACAGAATTTAATTGGGGTAGAAAGGAAACCAACAGAAAATTTATCATCTACCTAATCCACCTACAAATTTGTCTAAAAGTTAAGAAGATGTTCAGAAATTTTTCTATAAATTGGATGATCGGGGAAGGAGGAAATCATCCAACCATCTCACTTGTTCTGAAAATCAGAGAGCATACCTCTTCAGCAAACAAACCCGACCTCTGACCGTTGCGAGCAACATCCATTCGACCTTCGGTCAAACGTCCCCCTGCAAAAATCCTCTCGGCTAAGCTCCATTTCGCAACAGCAAAACTCTTCTCTTGGCCGAACGTCCCTTCGACGAAACTCTCTCCCTCAGTCGAGCGTTTCTCCGGTGAAAAGCACTCTCCCGATCCCTCACCCTCTCGGTTTTTCACTCTCGCTCTCCATCGATCTCTCTCTCTCTCCCCTCTCTAGTCTCTGCTCGCGAAGAAGAAGGCAAGGAAGAAAGAAAAGAAAGGGTTCAGGTTTATAAAATAAACCTGAACTGGTTCACTAGAACCAAACCAACCCAAACTGGTTCAGCTCGAACCGAACCAAACCGACTCGGTACTGTTCACTCGACTCGACTCGGTACTGTTCACCCAACCTGACCCGATCAAAAATTGAACCGATATGGAATTTCTACCTAAATCTTTTCAAATGGTTTATCAAAGTAGGGATTAATATCAAATGTTTTATTTAGGCAGAAAAAGGTCCCGAAATTCCTACAAACCGACCCTGTATTAAAATTTATATTTTGTTAAAAATATGTTAGGTAATATTGTAGTACATGTCAAAGTGGTATATATAAAGATAATTTTCCCTAAATTAAGTCTTTGTGATGTAGAATTATAGCCAATCGTAGAGGAATTGAAAATAATAGGGATGTTATACTCGATCGGATGATGGACATGATCGAGATGCAGGCTAGGCAGAATGAACAACTGTCACAAGTAGCTAATGCGGCAGCTCAGGCAGCCACTGCTGCGGCTCAAGCAGTGAATATGCAGGCCAAAGTTCCTAATAGGCCCCGACATGCAGATATGGACTTTGACAGATTTTGACGTTTGGACCCTCCAGTTTTTAATGGCAATTTGGCGGATATGGCAGCCGCAGACAATTGGATCAAGACCATCGGTAAAATCTTTGAGCATGCTAAGATTTTAGAATAAGAAAATGTTGATTGCGCGTCTTCGATGTTTCGGATGGATGCACGTTATTGGTGGGATGCTATGAAGGTGCTGCATCCAATCACCACTATGACCTGAGAGAAGTTTCAAGAACTTTTCTATGAGAAATATTTTACAGACTCTATGATGGATGCAAAGGTAGAAGAATTTATGGCCTTAAAGCAGACCGGGAGCGTAATTGATTATTTGCACAAGTTTGAGCAACTTTCCTACTCTGCTCCTCATGTAGCTGGTAATAAAGTCATGAAGGTGAAACGATTCGTCTAAGGATTGAGAGTAGAGATATTCAAGGACATCCATCTTATTACTTCCAAGGACTCTTCGTTTGCATTTGTAGTGGAGAAAAACATTGCGTGCAGAGAAAGGTGAAAAAAGAAATCCTCAAAGCTCAAGAATTCAGAAGGATGTACAGTCATGCAACTCAGGCTGCTAGGAGCAAAATTCTGCAACATCAATGGCCTGGATCTAAGAGACCCATGATCAGTGGACTTCTTGAAGGACCTTCTAAGTACGTTAAAAGGGAGCCAAACACTATGTCTAATACGTCTATATGTCCAACATGCAAGAAGCCACATTTTGGTGAATGCCGCGTTCAGACCAATTTCTGTTTTAAGTACGGTCAGCAGAGACATTTTATTAGCGACTGTCCATGAAATGGCAAGGAGAATTCTAAGACGACTGCTAGAGTTTTTGCCATGACCAAAACTGAAGCTGAAGGAAATGCTTCTTTTGTGACAGGTTTATTTTTTATTTCTGGCATATATTCTTACATATTAATTGATTCTAGAGCTACGCATTCTTTTATATCCCTTGAGCATGATAAGAAGTTAGATATTAAAGTAGAGTCTCTAGAGTATAATATGGGAGTAGCTACTCCTTCGGGCAATGTTATGATTGCCGATTCTATTATTTGAAGATGCAATGTGTGCATTGAGGAGAATCAATTGGAGGCGGATTTAATTGTTTTGACAATGCATGATTACGACGTCATCTTAGGGATGGATTGGCTTACCAAGCACTATGCAATTATTGACTGTTGCAAGAAAATGGTAAGGTTTTAATTGCCTGGAGCAGGGCCATTTAATTTCTATGGAGATTCTAAAAGTCCAAGAGTTCCTGTGATATCAGCTATGCGAGCTCTAAGACTACTGAGTTGTGGTTGCATTGAATTTCTGACCAGTGCTATATGTTCTGAACCTGAGCGAGCCACGATTTTGGATAAAGTACTGATAGTTAGTGAATTTTCGGATGTCTTTCCCGACGACCTGACAATGTTACCACCTGCGAGAGAAGTGGAATTCAGCATTGAGTTGCTACTTGGAACAACGCCGATCTCTAAAATTCCTTATAGAATGACGCCAAGTGAATTAAATGAGTTAAAGACTCAACTTGACGATTTGCTGGAGAAAGAATTTATCCAACTGAGTTTCTCACCCCGGGGAGCTTCGGTTTTATTTGTGAAGAAAAAAATGGATCGATGAGAATGTGTATTGACTATCGAGAGCTCAACAAAGTTACTATCAAGAACAAGTATCCACTGCCAAGAATCGATGACTTATTTGATCAGTTGAAGAGAGCGGCAGTTTTCTCGAAGGTTGATCTAAGGTCTGGCTATCATCAGCTAAGAATTAAGGAGGACAATGTGTTCAAGACAGCGTTTCGTACTAGATATGACCACTTTGAATTTCAAGTTATGTCATTCGGATTAAATAATGCACCAGCCGCATTTATGGATTTGATGAATAAGACTTTCAAGACCTTTTTAGATGATTTTGTGATAGTCTTTATTGAAGACATTCTTATCGACTCAAAGAACAAGGAGTATGAAGAACACTTGAGGATTATTCTATCAACATTAAGATGTGAAAAGTTATATGCAAAGTTCTCCAAGAGTGAATTTTGGATAGAGAATGTGATTTTTTTTGGCCACATTATTTTAAAGGAGGGCGTAGCAGTGGACCCAGCGAAGATTGAAGCTATTAGTAAATGGCCTCAACCAAAGAACGCAGCTGAGATAAGAAGTTTTCTTGGTCTTGCGGAATATTATCGGAGATTCGTAGAAGGATTTTCATCTTCAGCCAACCCGCTTACGAAGATAACCAAGAAATGTGCCAAGTATTTATGGACTGAAGAGTGTGAACAAAGATTTCAAGAGCTAAAGAAAAGATTGATTTCAGCACCTATACTACTATACCATTTGGATCCGAAAAATTTGTGGTGTATAGTGATGCTTCAAAGTATGGACTGGATGTGTTCTCATGCAGGAAGGAAAAGTGGTAGCTTATGCCTCGAGACAGTTGAAGGAACACGAGAAGAACTACCCAATTCATGATTTGGAACTTGCAGCGGTATTCACGCATTAAAGATTTCGAGGCATTATCTTTATAGAGAAAGGTGCGAAATTTATACAGATCACAAAAGTCTGAAATATTTCCTAACTCATAAAGATCTAAATATGAGGCAACGTGGATGGTTGGAACTGGTAAAAGACTATGACTGCGAAATTATTTATCATCCTGGTAAGGCTAATGTTGTAGTTGATGCGTTGAATAGAAAAACATCGTCTCAAATTTCTTCGTTGTGACTGATTCCAGGACAGCTAACTAAGGAGATGCAACAATCTAACATCAAAGTTGTACTGTTTCGGTTATTAGAGAGATTGTCTGCTATGACGCTTCAGCCAAGTTTGCTTGAGCAAATAAAAGATAAGCAACACGACGATGCATTTATTTGCAAGGTGAAAAGTGAACTAGAGACTGGAAAAGATTCAGAATTCTCTATGTCAAATAACGGGATAATCAAGTTCAAAAAGAGATGGTGTATACCTGATGATGCTAGATTGAAGAGAGCTATATTGGAGGAGGCACACTCAACCCCCTACTCGGTACACCCTAGGT
Source organism: Begonia masoniana (assembly GCA_022432975.1). Taxonomy (NCBI): domain Eukaryota; kingdom Viridiplantae; phylum Streptophyta; class Magnoliopsida; order Cucurbitales; family Begoniaceae; genus Begonia; species Begonia masoniana. The sequence goes on along the minus strand of CM039516.1, from coordinate 35,998,042 downwards.
TCAACCAAAATGTATCGAGATTTGAAGCAATATTATTGGTGGCGTGGATTGAAAGTGGATGTAGGTAAATTTGTCGAGAAATGTCTCACTTGTCAGCAAGTCAAAGCGGAGCATTAACGACCTGCTGGTACATGGCAACCACTCATGGTGCCTTAATGGAAGTGGGAGCATATCACTATGGATTTTGTGGTGGGACTTCCTAAGACAGTTAAGGGTCATGACTCTATTTGGTTTATAGTTGATCGACTAACCAAATCAACACATCTTCTCCTTGTAAGGACCACATATACTATGGATTAGTATGCTCGGCTCTATGTTCAAGAGATTGTCAGACTTCATGGCACGTCCATTTCTATCGTGTCTGATCGAGATACACGCTTTACTTCCAAATTCTGGAAGAGTATGCAGAAAGCTATGAGAACTCAATTGAATTTCAGTACAGCTTTTCATCCTCAAACGGATGGACAATCAGAAAGGACGATTCAGACCCTAGAAGATATGTTACGGGCTTGTGCTATTGACTTCCATGGAAATTGCAATAAAAATCTGCCATTGGTGGAGTTTGCCTACAATAACAGTTATCAAGCTTCGATTAGGATGACACCTTATGAAGCTTTATATGGCAGAAAGTGCAGATCTCCAGTGCATTGGGATGAAGTGGGTGAAGGAATACTTGTTGGGCTGGATATTTTGAGACAGACTACGGAGATTGTTGCACTAATCAGGAAAAGAGTTATTACGGCCAAGAGTAAATAGAAAAACTATGAAGATCGGAGAAGAAGAAAGTTGGAGTTTGTAGTGGGGGATCAAGTTTTCTTGAAAATCTTGCCAATGAGAGGCGTGATGCATTTTGGAAAGAAAGGAAAGTTAAGCTCAAGATTTATAGACCCATTTGAAATTTCTAGAAGAGTAGGAGAAGTCGCATATCAGTTGAAATTGCCGGATTCATTCAAGCTTGTGCATAACGTATTTCATGTATCGATGTTAAAGAAGTATGTTCCTGATTCCTTACATATCTTACCTATGAGATTTCTAGACTTCTCAATAAAAGGTCTCCCACTGAATCGAACCACGTGGAAAGCTATAAAGCTTCACCCGACTCCGAAGACAGAAACTCTATATGAGAAAGCCGAACAAGCAGATATAAAACACTAAAGAGACAAGGCGCAAAGGCAAGGGAAGCATGCACGAAAGCAGCTATTTAAGCCCAAGCCTCAACTAAATCAGCCTACGTAGCGCTATACGTCTAACTTAAAGAAAGTGAGGGATACTTAACACGACAAAGCCGCTACAGCTACTCCTTTTTAAAAGCCCACTACACAAGAAAGCTAAAGGTTGACTGAACACGTTCAAGCGACTAAACGGCTAATCGTCCTCCACCAATCCAGTGAATCGAATACGGGCACACGAGAAAGCTTAGTTGACCGGTAGAGTTAACAAAAACAGGATAGCTAACCTCGTCAAGGAAAGCGCCTAAAGCCTCAATTCAATCACACGACACGCCCCTTTTCACGTTCGATTTTCTTCTGCCCCCTTCCCATTTCTTGCCATTCCCCTTTCCCAGGTTCCGAGTCCGGTTGGTAGAAATTTCTTCCGCCTTTCTCAATCCCACATATATTATGAAGAGAGACCAATTCAAATTCTGGAATCAAAAGAAAGGAAACTACGGAATAAGAAGATTTCACTTGTAAGGGTTCTATGAAAGAATCAAAGCATTGAAGGAGGCAACCTGGGAAAAAGAAGAAGAAATAAGAAGGATCTATCATGAACTTTTCCGGTAAGTATTTAAATTTCGAGGATGAGATTTCTTTTATGGTGAGTAGATTGTAACAATCAAAATATCCCACCGACGATTTTGACATAATTCAATTGGGGTAGGAGGGAAACCAACAGAAAATTTATCATCTACCTAATCCACGTACGAATTCGTCTAAAAGTTAAGAAGGATGTTCAAAAATTTTTCTATAAATTGGATGATCAGGGAATGAGGAAATCACCCAACCATCTCACTTGTTCTGAAAATCAGAGAGCATACCTCATCGGAAAAAAAACCCAACCTCCGACCGTCGCGAGCAGCATCCGTTCGACCTTTGGCTGAACGTCCTCCAACAAAAATCCTCTCGGTCGTGCTACATTTCGCAACGGCAAAACTCCTCTCTCGGTCAAATGTCCGTTCGATGAAACTCTCTCCCTCGGCAAAGAATTTCTCTGGTGAAAAGCTCTCTCCCGATCCCTCACCCTTCTCGATTTCTCACTCTCGCTCTCCATCAATCTCTCTCTCTCTCTCTCTCTCTGGTCTCTGCTCGCGAAGAAGAAGGCAAGGAAGAAAGAAAAGAAAGAGTTCAGGTTTATAAAATAAATCTGAACCGTTCACTCGAACCAAACCAATCCAAACCGGTTCAGCCCGAACCGAACCGATCCAGTACTGTTCACCCGACTCGACCCGGTACTGTTCACCCGACCCGACCCGATCGAAAATTAAACCGGTATGGAATTGCTGCATAAATATTTTGAAATGGTTTATCGAAGTAGGAATTAATAATCAAATGTTTTATTTAGGTAGAAAAAGATCCCGAAATTCCTACAAACCGACCCAACTCGAACCGATTCAACCGACGAGCACACGATATTGTTGAAATGCTAGAATTTTTGGAAAAATCCTGAAACCTTAATCACTCGGAATCCAAGTAAGTGAAAATACCATTTTTAAATATTTTGGCTATGGCCTTACATCACAAAAGTTTTATTATTTTCTTATAACTGATTTTCTTACAGGCACTAATACTTGAGCGCGCATGTTTAGGCATTGCTATATATAATTGCATAAAGATAAAATTGGTAGGATATTTTGTATGTGTTTGAATACGATGGAATTGATGAAAAATATGTAATAACAAAAGCCTGAACGACAATGAGATGGTGAACTTGAACATATGGTACTGACATGATAGCAAAAATCTGAACGACAATGAGATGGTGAACTTGATCGAAAATGAGATGACTAAGTCTAAGGTTGAGAAATGAGTACCAACCAGTCTGTAATCAGGATTCGGTAAAAGTAAATGTTAATTTTGACACTTGCACTTATTTTTGCTTGCTGAGTTAAATCTCATAGTTTGTATAATTTTGTGATGTAGGTGAGTTTTTATCTGAGGAAGAACTGGCTGTAATCGAGAGACCTTCCAGAGGCAAGTGAGCATGCTGAAGAAAAAGATGTTTTTGAGTCTGAGAGATATGTTTAAATTAGTATGTTTTAATTGTTAAAGATATTTCCTATTTTGGATAATCTATTTCTAAACGAAGTTCTTATGAATTGTGTTAACATGGTATTTATTTCGATTATTCGACAAAGTTATTTAATGTTTTCAAATTTTAATTAATTTTTCGCACATTTAATGTTAAAGATATTTTTATTATTTTAATATTTTAAAATTTAATTTTTAAACGCTCAAATTTTATAAATTAATTTGGGAAAAAATTTAGGGTTTTCAAATTAGGGTTTCAATTTGGAGAAGAAAATTTGGGGATTTTAAATTGGGGTGTTACATGCAAATTAGTTCCTACTCCTATGGTCGCTGGACCGATTTTGTCTCAAAATTCAAGAACACCATTCCCTGACGGCTATCTCTATCGTAGGATTGTTAGTGGTCTACAGTACTACTGTATTACACAATCAGATATTGACTTTGCCGTTAACAAAGTCTCTCAGTTTATGCATGCGCCCTCATATGTCCATTGGCAGGCAGTAAAACAGATTCCACGCTATCTAAAACGCACGTCGTCTTTTGGCATTTCTTTTTTGTAATCTACAAATTTCAATTTGACCTGCTATACAGATGCTGATTGGGCCTCCTGCTCCGATGATCGTAAAAGTATAGGTGAATATTGTATCTTTCTAGGCAACAACTTAATCCTTGGTCCTTGGTAAAACAAAAAGTTGTTTCCAGATTTAGCACCGAATTAGAGTATCGAAATGTCACAAATGGTGCTGCAGAAGTCCTATGGTTACGATATTTGCTAACAGAATTAGGTGTGTTCTCCCCAACGACACCTCTAATTCTTTGTGACAACTTTAGTGCAACATATTTAGCTTCTAATCCCGTTCTTCACTTGAAATCAATACACGTTAAAATTGACTTCCATGTTGTTCGAGAAAAAGTGCTTAACAAGTCATTACCTGTCAAATTTACTCCATCTGACGACCAACTAGCTGATGTCTTAACAAAACCTCTTCTGCCAACGAAATTCGGCATGTTTCTGTTCAAGATCTTCGGCCTATGCCCTTGATCTTGAGGGGGGAGGTTAACGTATCCACTCTTATGTTTTCGTTAGAGTTCGGTTTGTATTGTTAGTTATCACTTCTAGCTTCTATTCTCTATCATTAGTTTATCGACATATATATGTAAAGCAACTGTTCAATGACAATATACAGAAATCATTTCCTATCTATCAATTTCTCTCTCCTGCCGCCATCTTACTCCTTTCTTTCTTTCTCTCTTCCGATCACCCTGTTCCCACCAGAACTGCATAAATCGTTTCAGTTTTGACATCTTCCACCACCCTTAAAGAAGAAAGATGGCTGTCAGCCATGGCGGACCCGCCCAAAGAAACCTATTATTCGGCTGAAAATGGAAGTGATGGACCGATACACGTTCCATTCCATGAATCCAGAGAAAGCAAGATAGAATAAATATAAAACAGATTACTCTTTCTGAAGATTGCACATGCACGGTGAGGGTTTACAGCCAACCATTTGTTCTTCTCACTCAAGTGAAAATTGGTGTAACTGGTCTACTGAAGCTTGCTTCGTGGAAACAATGATGAGCATGATAGCACGCAACAGTTGAAACCCAGACCTTCTTTTCACATGACCCACTTTTTTTTCCATGCTATGATTACGTCCATACCATCTAAACAGGTTACTGAAAATTCTCTCCCACAATAGACAGATGGAGAGGAGCTCATCCTCGAACGACATCCCAGTCAGATACATATATAATAGAGAGAGAGCGGGAGGTAAAGAGAGAGGAGAGAGAGAGAAAGGGTGTTATGAACTATTGTGAACATTGTCATAACAAGACCGTCTGATGCTGCTGAGGAAGGCAACATCAATGTTATAATAATAACTGAGGATGTTATTGTAGGATTGTAATGACTCAACAGAGGAGTGAATTAGATTCTTTAATTAAAAAAATCTAACAGTTTCCAAAAAATTAGATGATTAATTTTTATTAATCTCTAGCTATTTATAATCGCAAACAATAAACCAAATTATAAGTAGAGATATAGAGAATAGTTTGCAAACACGACTTTATAGCTCACTTCGACTAAACTACTTTTGTCCGCGCTCCAAAGCTTTTCCCTAAAAATTCTTTTTCACTAACTCTTTCCGTTGCACTTTGATTTGTAAATAAAGGTTATTTTTTACTTGTATTATTGAAATATGTTATCAAATTAAATCTTTTCTTAAATGAAATTAATATTATAATTGGAATTTATGTTTTAGGTTCAAAAAAACCTATTCGATGGCCGGTGGGCCATATTACTTCTTTTCATTGCCAACGCTATTCCTCACTTTGAGAAAAGAGGCGGTGGCTGTTGTGGAGAAAACTGAGAAATGGTAGAAAGAATTCGGACAAAACAGTTGTGAATAAGAGGTTGCAACAGACAGTCCCAGGATTTTATGTCACCTATTACAGTCGGTAAGACTCCTCGTCATCCAACTATGAAACTTTTGGTCAAATTTGGAATTTTAACAAAAGTTTCGATTTGGGATAAAAATATTTAAATACAATGTTGGATCGACAATGTAATCAAAGGATCGTCAAGGGTGAGTTATAGTTAAACTCAATTTTTTCGGTCTTTTTCGAGTTTGGGTTAAATGTCGAATTTTTACTTTATGAGTGAAAAATTGATGGATGTAAATCATAACTTTTACACGAACCTAACATAGATTAAGTCTAAATTCAGTCTTGTGTAGATTTGGATCGTAGGATCAGAGAGAACCAATCAGAAGGTCTATGGTTTCAATCGACTGTACTTTAATGTTTGGTCAACCAAACATAACTAGTTGACAAAACTTTTTGCCAATAGACTGATTTTTCATTTTGGTCGACCGCATCCATCCCTAGTTGTAACGTTCATCAATGCTCTTAGTATAAAATTATCCGTTTTGGGAGCAAACGCAGACATATTTGTTCTTAGGGTTAGCCCAAAACCTGTTATACTAGGTGAAGATGACAACTTTACATATAAATCATACATTTTTATTCTCCCAAGAGAGGTGAGATTGTGCACTCTTACTTGTATGAGCTAATCTCTCACACTATGTCGTCTTAGCCTTCACATAGCGAGATATCACAATCTCTATGTAACACCCGAGATTTTTGTACCATACAATCGTTCCTAAATTTCTTTGTACGAGAGAAATTTGCTAAAAATATAATATACGTTTTCTTGGAATTTGGTCGCCAAAGTTTAAGGGTTAAAAGAAACAAATAAAATGATCGAAGAGGGAGTTAAAACGTTTGGGATTTTGAGGGGTGGTTTTAAGTCAAAATAATGAAACTTCTCAATGAAATTTCCCACTAAACTTGTTGTCAAGCACCCTCTCTCCCTCTCTCTCTACGTATATCATCAGCAGCAACAATCCCCTCCCCCATTCTCTTTCTTCTTCTTCTTCTTCTTCTTCTTCTTCTTCTTCTTCTTTCCTCTTCGCTCTAGGAGCTCTCTCTCGCCGACGAAGCTTCAGCCGCTTCCCTCTCTAATTTCCCTTCTCTTTTCTATCACTAAGGTAAGCTTTCAGTTTAAGGATTGTTTTCTTTGAGTAAGGGCTAAGTTTTATGGTGTTTTCATATGGGTTTTTGGCCAATATTAGGGCTTGCTCGAAAATTCCCTTCCTCTTCAATTCCTTCCACGAATTTGCTCCATTTCCTTGAGGATTGAAGATAAGGCAACTTCTCTTTGGTTGGTTAATGGTATTGGGTTGTTAATGAGTTGAAATTGTAAAGTATTGGTTTTGGAGTTGTGGTTTTTGGATGTTGGATGGTGGTGCACAAAAATAGTGTTTTGTTGCAAATTGATTACTCTTAAATATTATACATTGTTAATGGTTGTTGGCAATTGGATTGTCTTTGGGTAGTGATGATAGATTGAAAAAGGATTAGAGAATAAATTGTGCATATAAGGTGTTTGATAAATTGTCTAAAAGAATTGTTGAATTGATTGGATTAGAGTTTATGTTGGAATTGAGCTTCGAAGTAGTTACGGACTTGAGAATTATGTTTTGGCGTATTGGTAATAGATTAAATACACTTGAGATTTTATTATGAAAGTAAGAGGTTGGTTATGTCGAATGAATGTTAATGCAATGTTTATGATGTTTAGGTTTTTAGGTTCTACGGTTAAGATTACAGATATAGATAAGTTTGCTAAAGACACCAGGTAAATAGTGTTGCATGCGTGTTGCCTTCGGGCCTACATCACAGAACGTTAGGTTATGTTGCATGCTTCTATATATGTTTAGCTTTCTCATGCGTCATGTTTTAGAAAATGTACGAAACTGTTTTCTGCATATGTTTTCATGTGTAGTGATGTATAAAATGATAGTATGGGTAGCATTTGAAGGAAGTTGTTCACCCTTCAGATATATGTTTGGAACGTATAGAGGTGGAGAAAGTGATCCGCTCTCCATTGGCTAGAAGATCATAGGTGTATATGATAGTAGACTGTAGAAACTGCATATAATAGTAGAAATGTTTTCATTCATATTTGCATTACTTGATAAGCATTAAGTTTATAGTTTGAGTTCTATGATGTAGGCAGAGAAGAGCAGCGCGGTGAGATTACATGGACTTGCTAGGAATTATGGAAGCAGTTGGGGGAGTACGACCATGGCGGCAACCAGGCGAATTGTTAAGGCGATTTCGACTGTGCTCAGTATGTGTATGTGTATGTTTTGTTCAAGTATGTGTATAGAAAAGTGTGGGTATTTTATTAGAAGGAAGTATAGATAGTTAAGTTTTGATTTTGCAAAAAATACTGGAACTGTTTTAGAGATTTTAAACCTGTATGGATATGTTCGGTTTTTAGAGTCATCCATACACTTTGTTTTTGTGAATTTTTACTACGTTTACAAATATGTTTTGAATGAGGTTTTGAGATTTTGAAGTATTTTACATTTGAAGTATTTTACATTTGAAGAAGTTTTGGAAAAGTTTAAGGTAAGTTTAGAATGAATTGTAGGTGAAAGTGTAGCACCCGGTTCTATCGAACCAACTCTTTTATTATTAATGGTATGATTAGTCAATAATTCAAGTAGGGTTATTAAAAGACTAGACAAGGGCACTAGAGTAAATTTACAATTTTCAAAAGTGGATAACGTATTTAAGGAAAGAGGGTTGGGTTTAATGCACTGCAGCCGCCACCAATTTCATACCATTTTCTCTTCGGGTTTTGAGCTCAAGCAGCCGAGCTCTCTAGGCGATTTTCCTCGCCCGATTCTCCTTCAACTTAGGTAAGTTTTCCTCATTTCTCTTAAGTTTAAGCAGTTAGATAGCTGAGGGAGTGCAATGTGGGGATTTCGTGTATGCTGTGAATGAATGTAGATTCGGGTTGGGGTGAAAATTTGGGAAAATGCTTAGTGAATAGAACTCCTAACGGTCCACTTAAGTTTCAGAATGCTTTAGAATGGGGATTAGTAAAAATTGGCTTAATGTTCTGTTTATGATTCTAGGTGAGCATTTCCGAAGCAACTCATAACCGAGTATCAGCCAGGAATCCAGGTAAGTAAAGTTTGCTTGTGCCTTCGGGCCTACATCACAAAACGTTAGGGTTGTGTTTACTGGGACGTGTCTGTGTGTTATGCATCATGTTTTAAAAGTATACGAAAATGAATTTGAATGCGTGTTGGCATGGTAAGGATTGAACATATTGAAACAGTTATGTGAATCAGTTTTACTGTTAAGGGAGCTAATCCAACCCTTAATGAGACAGTGGATATTTATACTTTGGGAGAGTTGATCCAACTCCCAATTTCACAGGGGGATCTGAACAGTGAATCAGCCTTACTGTTAAGGGAGCTAATCCAACCCTTAATGAGACAGTGGATATTTATACTTTGGGAGAGTTGATCCAATCCAACTCCCAACTTCACAGGGGGATCTGAACAGAACGATGAATATGCAACTTAGATGAGAAAGTAGAAACTGCATGGTTAGAAGTTTTATGTTTCAGCATTTCCATTCATCATTGCTTTACTTGCGTAGCATTAGGCTAATAGATGAGTTTTGTGATGTAGGTGAAGAAGTGATAGCAGGTGTGCTTTCTGAGTCTACTGAGGACTAGACTGGTTGGAGGAGTGCATCCTTGTAACAGACTGCAGCTGATGGGGCGTTTAACTGGTGTCTGTGGTTGTGAGGTTTAGTGAACATTGATTTCAAATTGATTATGTTAAACTTTCTAATGAAAGAAGGTGCTTGGATTTTGTCAAAAATATTTTGAGAAACCCTTCACCGGTGGATGTAGAGTAAAGTCGATCGGATGAGGAAATCATCCGGCTGACGTCACCGGTGGATGTAGAGTAAAGTCGATCGGATGAGGAAATCATCCGGCTGACGTCACCGGTGGATGTAGAGTAAAGTCGATCGGATGAGGAAATCATCCGGCTGACGTCACCGGTGGATGTAGAGTAAAGTCGATCGGATGAGGAAATCATCCGGCTGACGTCACCGGTGGATGTAGAGTAAAGTCGATCGGATGAGGAAATCATCCGGCTGACGTCACCGGTGGATGTAGAGTAAAGTCGATCGGATGAGGAAATCATCCGGCTGACGTCACCGGTGGATGTAGAGTAAAGTCGATCGGATGAGGAAATCATCCGGCTGACGTCACCGGTGGATGTAGAGTAAAGTCGATCGGATGAGGAAATCATCCGGCTGACGTCACCGGTGGATGTAGAGTAAAGTCGATCGGATGAGGAAATCATCCGGCTGACGTCACCGGTGGATGTAGAGTAAAGTCGATCGGATGAGGAAATCATCCGGCTGACGTCACCGGTGGATGTAGAGTAAAGTCGATCGGATGAGGAAATCATCCGGCTGACGTCACCGGTGGATGTAGAGTAAAGTCGATCGGATGAGGAAATCATCCGGCTGACGTCACCGGTGGATGTAGAGTAAAGTCGATCGGATGAGGAAATCATCCGGCTGACGTCACCGGTGGATGTAGAGTAAAGTCGATCGGATGAGGAAATCATCCGGCTGACGTCACCGGTGGATGTAGAGTAAAGTCGATCGGATGAGGAAATCATCCGGCTGACGTCACCGGTGGATGTAGAGTAAAGTCGATCGGATGAGGAAATCATCCGGCTGACGTCACCGGTGGATGTAGAGTAAAGTCGATCGGATGAGGAAATCATCCGGCTGACGTCACCGGTGGATGTAGAGTAAAGTCGATCGGATGAGGAAATCATCCGGCTGACGTCACCGGTGGATGTAGAGTAAAGTCGATCGGATGAGGAAATCATCCGGCTGACGTCACCGGTGGATGTAGAGTAAAGTCGATCGGATGAGGAAATCATCCGGCTGACGTCACCGGTGGATGTAGAGTAAAGTCGATCGGATGAGGAAATCATCCGGCTGACGTCACCGGTGGATGTAGAGTAAAGTCGATCGGATGAGGAAATCATCCGGCTGACGTCACCGGTGGATGTAGAGTAAAGTCGATCGGATGAGGAAATCATCCGGCTGACGTCACCGGTGGATGTAGAGTAAAGTCGATCGGATGAGGAAATCATCCGGCTGACGTCACCGGTGGATGTAGAGTAAAGTCGATCGGATGAGGAAATCATCCGGCTGACGTCACCGGTGGATGTAGAGTAAAGTCGATCGGATGAGGAAATCATCCGGCTGACGTCACCGGTGGATGTAGAGTAAAGTCGATCGGATGAGGAAATCATCCGGCTGACGTCACCGGTGGATGTAGAGTAAAGTCGATCGGATGAGGAAATCATCCGGCTGACGTCACCGGTGGATGTAGAGTAAAGTCGATCGGATGAGGAAATCATCCGGCTGACGTCACCGGTGGATGTAGAGTAAAGTCGATCGGATGAGGAAATCATCCGGCTGACGTCACCGGTGGATGTAGAGTAAAGTCGATCGGATGAGGAAATCATCCGGCTGACGTCACCGGTGGATGTAGAGTAAAGTCGATCGGATGAGGAAATCATCCGGCTGACGTCACCGGTGGATGTAGAGTAAAGTCGATCGGATGAGGAAATCATCCGGCTGACGTCACCGGTGGATGTAGAGTAAAGTCGATCGGATGAGGAAATCATCCGGCTGACGTCACCGGTGGATGTAGAGTAAAGTCGATCGGATGAGGAAATCATCCGGCTGACGTCACCGGTGGATGTAGAGTAAAGTCGATCGGATGAGGAAATCATCCGGCTGACGTCACCGGTGGATGTAGAGTAAAGTCGATCGGATGAGGAAATCATCCGGCTGACGTCACCGGTGGATGTAGAGTAAAGTCGATCGGATGAGGAAATCATCCGGCAGACGTCACCGGTAGATGAAGGATGTATTTTGTCGTTTTGTGACCGGATGATGTAGCCAAAACTTTGTCGTTTTGTGACCGGATGATGTAACCGAAACTTTGTCGTTTTGTTATTTGGAAAAGCTTTCTATTTTCTAAGCCAGTTCCTTCCGGTTGACTTCATTTTTCGGATGATGTGTTTGACTTTCTTAAATTTTAAGTAATTTACGCTTAAACCTTTATCCCTTCCGGCTGAATTATTTTCTTAATATTTTATTCAATCATTCAAACACTGTTGCATAGTTTTGCTCAACTCTATTTTTGCTCGAAGATTTTTCTGCTGCAAGTCTTCATGTTTTATCAAACGTTAAAATTTGAATTCCGAAGGAAGTTTTAAATTTCGGTCCAAGGTTTCTTAGTAATATCCGGGTTCATGAGTAACAAACCGGGTTCAGAAAACTCGGGGCGTTACAATATGGTATCAGAGACATTCAGTTAAACCGTTCAAAAGATTACTCATTAGTACCGATCGTTGCATGGAAGTACTTCAACAACTGTAAGTGTTTATGTTACCCTTAGTTCATAGATATTTAAGAGTATAAATAACCCTGTGCAGGAATTTAGTACAATAGCCAGACGCCCAGGGAGACCTAGAGTGCCGAGAGAAATGCCAAATGTGAGGGGTGCCCAGGGAGACCTAGAGTGCCGAGAGAAATGCCAAATGTGAGGGGTGAAGAGGAGCCTAGTGTGATTAGACAGCTGACAGATTTAGTGCGTCAGCAAACTGACTTAATGCGCCAACAGTCTGACCAACTGGGAGTACTGTTGAACCCAGAGGTGCAAGGAAGTGCCAACTCAGGTTCTAGCAATGAACATTCTGGAGATAGATTCCGGAGACTAAGACCACCCACGTTCGATGGACAGTCATCTGATCCAGTAATTGCTGATGGATGGCTTAGGAAGATTGAAAGTATGTTTAGGTGTGCCAACATCGGAGAAGGAGACAAGGTCACATTGGCAACCTTTCATTTAGCTGGTGAAGCTCAACTCTGGTGGGAGACAATGGAGACCACCACAGATGTTTTGGCAATATCCTGGTCACAATTCAAGGACATTTTCTACGAGAAGTATTTCAGCAGCACAGTCCAGACAGCAAAGAAGTTGGAATTCCTGAACTTGAAGCAGACAGGGTCAGTGGCTGAGTACAGTAGGCAATTTGAATCTCTGTCCAGGTTTGCCGGACATTTTGCTCACAAAGACGAGGATAAAGTGTTCAAATTTATTCATGGACTGAAGCCAGAAATTCACCGGGGAGTTAAATTCTATGGAATTAAAGGCTTGACCTTCAGCGAGGTTGTGTCCACTGCTCTGGAAGTGGAAGAAGCTGAGAGGATGTGTGCTAGGCCAAGAGAGGTCCCACAAAGGTTTAACCAGCCACACCAACAGAGAGGAACGAAGAGGCCAAGTGAAGGCCAAAATAGCCAAGGATCAGGAGAGAAGGTACAGAATGTTAGGAAATTTCCCCAGTGTCCTAAATGTTTGAAGAACCACCCGGGTGAGTGCAGAATGGGCTTTGGGAAGTGTTTCAACTGTGAGGAGGTTGGACACACATACAAAGAGTGCTCGAAGCCTAAAGTCACCAGATGCTACAACTGTAACAAGGTTGGTCACATTAGTAGAGACTGTTCGGTTCCTAAGAGTGGCCCTGCTATGGTTAAACCAAGAATTTTCTCCATGATGGAGTTGGGGAATGAAGAACAGCCTGCTGTGGTGTCAGGTACAATATTGATCAACTCTGTGCCTGCTTTTACTTTAATAGATTCTGGTGCGACACATTCATTTATAGCAACTGCTTTTGCTATTAAGTTAGATGTACAGTCTACCCCTTCCATGCATGTGTTTAATGTTGCATTGCCTTCTGGTGAACGCATGCACTCTAACCAAGTGATGCTTGACAGTAACGTGTTAGTAGGGAATGTAAGTCTACCTGCTGATCTTATAATTATGGATATAAAAGGATTTGATGTAATCCTAAGAATGGACTGGTTGTTTAAACATCATGCCACAATAGATTGTAGGACTGAAATAGTTAGCTTCCAACCCCCTGGTAGTTTGAAGCATACCTTTCAAGCTTAAAAGAAGGGTAAGGAAATGTCTGTGATGACTTCTATTAACCCAAGACCTCCCCTGTGTGGAGAGTATTTGTACTTCTTAGCTAGCTTTTTAGACACACAGCTTGTAGGAAAAGCAAATCCTCAGAATGTCCTAATTGTCCAAGACTTCCCCGAAGTATTCTTAGATGACCTTCCTGGCTTACCACCAGATAGAGAAATTGAATTTGTTGTGGATGTTTACCCCGGAGCCGAGCCTGTGTCTAAGAATCTATATAGACTAGCATATACAGAACTTAAGGAATTAAAGAAGCAGTTGGAGGAATTATTGGTGAAAGGGTTCATACGCCCAAGCTTTTCACTGTGGGGTGCACCTGTCCTTTTTGTCAAGAAGAAAGATGGATCAATGCGTATGTGCATTGATTATAGAGAATTGAATAAGTTAACTGTCAAAAACAAATACCATTTGCCGAGAATTGATGACTTATTTGACCAGCTTAAGGGTGCAAGAGTTTTCTCTAAGATTGACCTTAGATCCGGTTATTACCAACTGAAGGTAAAATCTGAAGATATCCCAAAGACTGCCTTTCGCACAAGGTATGGACATTATGAGTTTTTAGTTATGTCTTTTGGTCTGACAAATGCACCAGCAGCCTTCATGGATCTCATGAATAGGGTGTTTCACGAGTATTTGGACAAGTTTGTCATAGTATTCATAGACGACATTCTGATCTATTCTAGAACTAAGGATGAGCATGCAAGGCATTTGAGCTTGGTATTAGGATTACTAAGGCAGCACCAACTTTATGCTAAGTTTTCTAAGTGTGAGTTCTGGTTGGACCAAGTTCACTTTTTAGGACATGTCATCTCTGGGGACGACAAATCTGTTGATCCAGCAAAAGTTCAAGCAGTTAAGGAGTGGCCCCAACCGAAAAGTGCTACTGATATTCGAAGTTTTCTTGGACTAGCAGGGTATTACAGAAAATTCATTGGAGGATTTTCAAAGATTGCTATACCCCTTACTAAGTTAACCAGGAAAAATGTGAAGTATATATGGACTGATGAATGTGAACATAGTTTCATGACTTTGAAACAGAAACTAACCAATGCTCCAATTTTAAGCCTTCCAGCTGAAGATGGTAAATTTAGTATTTATTGTGATGCTTCCAAGATTGGTCTTGGATGTGTGTTAATGCAAGATGGTAAAGTAATAGCTTATGCCTCTAGACAGTTGAAAACTCATGAGAAGAATTACCCTACCCATGATTTAGAATTAGCTGCTGTAGTATTTGCACTTAAGATTTGGAGGCACTACTTGTATGGGCAGTCTTGTGAAATATTTTCAGATCATAAAAGTTTGAAGTATATTTTCACACAGAAAGAACTGAATATGAGGCAACGTAGGTGGTTAGAGTTTGTCAAGGACTATGACTTTGAAATAAAATATCATCCTGGCAAGGCGAATGTTGTGGCTGATGCTTTGAGTAGAGTAACAACATCAACCCCATCTATGATTTTCAGTATGCCATTAGCTTTAGAGACAGAATTCCAAAGATTTAACATGGAAGCTGTGTCAAGTGTGTCAGCCATGCTTTCGGCCATATCTTTGAGGCCTACCATTTTGGAGAGAATAAAGGAAGTTCAAATGAATGACGCTGAATGCAATAAGCATAAGTTGAGCATGGATTCTACTGACAAGTTGGATTTCAACTGCTCAGTTGATGGAATTCACAAGTTTCGAAATAGATGGTTTGTTCCAGCTGATACAGAACTTAGAAAAAAAATCCTATCTGAAGCACATTCCTCCAGACTCTCTGTTCATCCTGGAAGTACGAAGATGTACAGAGATCTCAAGCAACATTATTGGTGGCCAGGTATGAAAAGAAGTGTGGCGGGGTATGTGGAGATATGTCCGATCTGCCAGCAAGTCAAAGCTGAACATCAGAGGCCAGCTGGAACATTGCAACCTTTACCAGTTCCCGAATGGAAATGGGAACAAATAACTATGGATTTTATTATAGGATTACCTAGAACAACAAAAGGTCACGATGCAATTTGGGTAGTAGTTGATCGTTTAACCAAATCAGCTCACTTTCTGCTAATAAAGATAACATACTCGATGGATCAATTGGCTGAGTTGTATGTGCACGAGGTTGTTAGACTGCATGGAGTTCCAAGCACCATAGTTTCTGACCGAGACTCCAGATTTACATTCAAGTTCTGGAAAAGTTTGCACAAGGCTATGGGAACACAGCTTAGTTTTAGCACAGCCTTTCATCCTCAAACTGATGGACAATCCGAGAGAACTATCCAAACCTTGGAGGACATGCTTCGTGCATGTGTGCTGGAATTTCAGGGTTCTTGGAATATATATATATACCATTGGTTGAATTCTCTTACAATAACAGTTTCCAAGCAACAATAGGCATGGCACCATACGAGGCATTATACGGACGAAAGTGCAGATCTCCATTATATTGGGATGAGGTTGGGGAAGCACAATTGATTGGTCCTGACATTGTGCAACAAACTGTTGAGAAAGTTGCCCTCATCCGACAGAGAATTTTGGCAGCTCAGAGTTGACAGAAGAGTTATGCGGATTGCAGGCGTAAAGAATTGGAATTTGCGATTGGTGATGAAGTTTTTCTCAAGGTGTCACCATTCAAAGGAGTTGTGAGATTTGGGAAGAGAGGAAAGTTGAACCCCAGATACATTGGACCATTCTTGATCTTGAAAAGGATTGGGAAAACAGCCTACCAGCTACAGCTACCAACCTCTATGGATGGAATCCATGATGTGTTTCATATCTCCATGCTTAAGAAATGTGTACGAGACCCTTCTCAGATTGTGGAACAGCAGAGTATTGAAGTTCATCCTACTCTTACATATGAGAAGAAACCGGTAAGGATATTAGACTATGCAGTGAAGGTATTGCGCAACAAAGAGGTTCCACTAGTGAAAGTCTTATGGCACAACCAGAATGTGGAGGAGACAACTTGGGAACGTCAGCAAGACATGATGGACCAATATCCAGAATTATTCAGGTACCGAATTTTGAGGACAAAATTCTTTTAAGGAGGGTAGATTGTAGCACCCGGTTCTATCGAACCAGCTCTTTTATTATTAATGGTATGATTAGTCAATAATTCAAGTAGGGTTATTAAAAGACTAGACAAGGGCACTAGAGTAAATTTACAATTTTCAAAAGTGGATAACGTATTTAAGGAAAGAGGGTTAGGTTTAATGCACTGTAGCCGCCACCAATTTCATACCATTTTCTCTTCGAGTTTTCAGCTCAAGCAGCCGAGCTCTCTAGGCGATTTTCATCGCCCGATTCTCCTTCAACTTAGGTAAGCTTTCCTCATTTCTCTTAAGTTTAAGCAGTTAGATAGCTGAGGGAGTGCAATGTGGGGATTTCGTGTATGCTGTGAATGAATGTAGATTCGGGTTGGGGTGAAAATTTGGGAAAATGCTTAGTGAATAGAACTCCTAACGGTCCACTTAAGTTTCAGAATGCTTTAGAATGGGGATTAGTAAAAATTGGCTTAATGTTCTGTTTATGGTTCTAGGTGAGCATTTCCGAAGCAACTCCTAACCGAGTATCTACCAGGAATCCAGGTAAGTAAAGTTTGCTTGTGCCTTCGGGCCTACATCACAAAACGTTAGGGTTGTGTTTACTGGGACGTGTCTGTGTGTTATGCATCATGTTTTAAAAGTATACGAAAATGAATTTGAATGCGTGTTGGCATGGTAAGGATTGAACATATTGAAACAGTTATGTGAATCAGTTTTACTGTTAAGGGAGCTAATCCAACCCTTAATGAGACAGTGGATATTTATACTTTGGGAGAGTTGATCCAACTCCCAATTTCACAGGGGGATCTGAACAGTGAATTAGCCTTACTGTTAAGGGAGCTAATCCAACCCTTAATGAGACAGTGGATATTTATACTTTGGGAGAGTTGATCCAACTCCCAACTTCACAGGGGGATCTGAACAGAACGATGAATATGCAACTGAGATGAGAAAGTAGAAACTGCATGTTTAGGAAGTTTTATGTTTCAGCATTTCCATTTCATCATTGCTTTACTTGCTTAGCATTAGGCTAATAGATGAGTTTTGTGATGTAGGTGAAGAAGTGATAGCAGGTGTGCTTTCTGAGTCTACTGAGGACTAGACTAGTTGGAGGAGTGCATCCTTGTAACAGATTGGCAGCTGATGGGGCGGTTTAACTGGTGTCTGTGATTGTGAAGGTTTAGTGAACATTGATTTCAAATTGAGTATGTTAAACTTTCTAATGAAAGAAGTTGCTTGGATGTTTTCAAAAATATTTTGAGACCCTTCTGATGTTAGTATTCCGTTAGTTTTAATACTGGATTTTTACTGGATTTGAGATATGCAACGATTTGAATCATTTCTGAATGTCTCAGTGAAGTGAGTAAACTCTTTTCTGTGATTAGAGTTGTGATTGTAAGTCATGGAGTGGTTAAAATGTGATTCTGTTCTCTATCGGTAGATGAAGTCTACCGGCAGAGATTGAGTTGTTGTTTTGTTGTCTATCGGAAGATGTCTTCAGTGGAAGCCATCGGAAGATATAGGTTGGAACTTGTCGTTTAGTCGATCGGATGAGGAGATCATCCGGCTGACGTCATCGGTGGACGTAGAGTAAAATCGATCGGATGAGGAAATCATCCGGCTGACGTCACCGGTGGATGTAGAGTAAAGTCGATCGGATGAGGAAATCATCCGGCAGACGTCACCGGTAGATGAAGGATGTATTTTGTCGTTTTGTGACCGGATGATGTAGCCAAAACTTTGTCGTTTTGTGACCGGATGATGTAACCGAAACTTTGTCGTTTTGTTATTAGGAAAAGCTTTCTATTTTCTAAGCCAGTTCCTTCCGGTTGACTTCATTTTTCGGATGATGTGTTTGACTTTCTTAAATTTTAAGTAATTTACGCTTAAACCTTTATCCCTTCCGGCTGAATTATTTTCTTAATATTTTATTCAATCATTCAAACACTGTTGCATAGTTTTGCTCAACTCTATTTTTTGCACGAAGATTTTTCCGCTGCAAGTCTTCATGTTTTATCAAAAGTTAAAATTTGAATTCCGAAGAAAGTTTTAAATTTCGATCCTAGGTTTCTTAGTAATATCCGGGTTCATGAGTAACAAACCGGGTTCAGAAAACTCGGGGCGTTACAGAAAGAAATGAAGAAAAAGTGAAAGGAAAGGAAAGAGGCGCGGGAAGAAGCGCTGGGCGTGCGCAGAGAAGGCACAGGCGCGCGTTGCTTGAGCGTGCAGTGCCCAGCTGATCGATCGGCCTTTTGGACATGATCGATCGGTGCCTGGTGCTAGATTTATGGCGTGCGGCCTAAGGTTTGCCGATCGGTTGGGGCACGTGCAGGATCGATCGGCCAAACCCAATCGATCGATCGACCGTTGGAGCGCCAATTGATCGGCTCCTTTTGCGTGCCCCGCTTGTGCGCGACACCCGGGTGAGCGACACCCAGGTGAGCGACGCGTGCGTCGTGTCAAGGTCCGGGCTTGTCCAAGGCATGTTGCCTATGGCCGCCCATGCTGTTAGGTAGGTTTATTTCCTTTTTAAATCATTCAGTTGTATTTATTTTCCTTTTATATTTCAAGAGTGACTCCTCGCCACTATAGCATGTCTACTCCTGTTATAGTGGAGATTGTCCAGATTGCTCTTTAGGGGGAGAGGCATGACTGCACGTAGACCACCCTACCGAACGTTGTAATTTGCTGCTATTCAATGAAAAGGCTTTTTACACACACTCTTTATGCATACTTTATACTCAATGATGCTCTTTTCGGTTAATCTCACTCGCTCGTTGCTTACTCGTTAGACACAAAGCTCTAACGAAGTGGGCACTCGGTGCCGTTGGCACGCTCGTTTGCTGACCCAGTACAAGTGAGATATTGGGTGCCGCACGGTCTCGTTTACGCCCCTTGAAAGTAGGATCGTGACAGTTAGTATCAGAGCCGAGTTGGCTCAAAATCGTGAGAAAGTATGCCGAAGAAAAGTTCGATGGAAAGGCTGAGTGCACCATCGGATCAACTCGAATGCCTCATCGAGTTGGAAGAAGAAGTACGGTATCTGCAAGATGTACAGGATAACATTCGATTCATAGAGGAACGAATGCATGAAATGTCTGAATTTCCTACTGAGTTAGCGGCTATTCACAATAGAATAGATGCCATACCGATTCCAGAGCTGCTGAATCGGGTGGAGGCCCTCGAATCCCGACAAGAAAAGGGAAAATGAGTCGACACGGGAGAAAGTTCCACAAGTGCAATAATCAGGGTCCTGGAGCGCGTCGATGAAATCGAGCTCGCTCATACCCGATTGTCCAAAACAGTTTCTCAAGTAACCTTGGACTTCATAACAATGTTTGATTCTTTCAGGGCGGAGATTGCCGAGATCAACGTTAAACTGAACTTTACTATGAGAGCCAAGGGGAGTCAAACTCAGACTACTGCTGCTGCTGAGTTTGGTCGGGTGAAAATCCCATAGCCAAAATCCTTTGGGGGAGCCCGCGATGCAAAAGAAAGAGAAAACTTCATCTTCGACATGAAACAACATTTTAAGGCCACCAAAACAGATGAGGAATCGAAAGTGACCTTGGCCACAATGCATCTTACTGATGATGCAAAACTTTGGTGGAGATAAAAATACCATGGTATCAGTATTGGTGAATGTGATTGATACTTGAGAAGAACTAAAAAGGCAACTGAAGGATCAGTTCTTCCCAGAGAATGTTGAGTTCAACGCCCGCAGACTACTTCGAGAACTAAAGCAGACTGCAAGCATTCGCGAATATGTCAAGCAGTTTTCGGGACTGATGCTGAATATTAGAGACATGTCAGAAAAAGACAAGATCTTCGCTTTCATCGAAGGTCTTCAACCGTGGGCCAGAACCAGATTATACGAACAAAGGGTGCAAAATCTTTCAAGTGCTCTTGCAGCGGCAGAGCGATTGTTTGATTATAACACCGAGAGCCTTGGGCCAGAGAAGGACACTCCCAGTTACTCAAACACCAACAAGTTTTAGAAACTGAACACAGGAGCTGATGAAAAGAAACTTGTAACGACCCGAGGAGGACCGTCACGAAATTCTTGACCTTACTTAAACTTAAATTCATTTTTGTACTCTTTTTGAAAACGTAACTTTAATGAAGTGCATAGCATCTGCCGGCGAGCCATGCAAGCACTTCAGCCAATCGCTAAACGACAAGCTTAGAGTTCACATCTTCCGGTGAGCATGAGCTTAACACGTGACCCATTAAAACTCGCTCGGTGGTGGACATCTACCGATGAACACGTGCAGCTCTCGTGTTCATTAAAACCTCATCCGGTAGGGGACATCTACTGGTGGACACGTGACTCTCTCGTGCTTCATTAAATTTACTCGTGTGATATACTTCTTCCGGTAGAGAATTACACTACCTATACCGGTCACTAGGCGACAAAATAACGTTTTCTTCTTCCGATGACGTCAGCCGGGAGACAACCATTTTCCTCTTCCGATGACGTCAGCCGGAAGGCAAACCCATACAACTTCCATCACATTTCTCCTGCCGATGACGTCAGCCGGAAGACAACAATTCTCCTCTTCCGATGACAGTCAGCCGGAAGACAACCATTTTTCCCCTTCCGATGACGTCAGCCGGAAGGCAAACTCATACAACTTCTATCACACTTCTCCTGCCGATGACGTCAGCCGGAAGACAACAATTTTTCCTCCAGCGTCCCTCGGCAGAAGACATCCTGGCTTTTCTCAGACTTAGATTTTAGATAACATAAACTTCATAGCCTCAATCTTAATAACCAGGACTCAAGCGGAATGAACCATAAACTTACTAGAACTCATACAGCGAAAGACTTAATAATTCATTTCATATCCTCATAAATATCCTCAGATTCAGTACTCATACCAGACAAACTCAGAACTCAATAATTCGAAAGTAAAGTCATCATACTTAGACTTCCATAATCATAAACATTACTACTTAAACTTCAGAACTTATAAACATCCTTAAATCATAAAACGTTAACCAGGGTTACTCATTTGCCATCCAGCCACAGATTTCACACTGATCACCTCCAGCAACCTAGCTTAGACATTTTCATCAACTTTGAATTCCTCACCTGATATTTCTTCACCTACCGGATGAGGTTTTAATGAACACGAGAGCTGCACGTGTTCATCGGTAGATGTCCACCACCGAGCGAGTTTTAATGGGTCACGTGTTAAGCTCATGCTCACCGGAAGATGTGAACTCTAAGCTTGTCGTTTAGCGATTGGCTGAAGTGCTTGCATGGCTCGCCGGCAGATGCTATGCACTTCATTAAAGTTACGTTTTCAAAAAGAGTACAAAAATGAATTTAAGTTTAAGTAAGGTCAAGAATTTCGTGACGGTCCTCCTCGGGTCGTTACAAAACTGTTTGTCCAAAGAGAAGGTTATGAGGCATTAAGAAATGCTAACAACCAACGACAAACAAATAGGCCGATGTCATGTTTTCTGTGCAAGGGACCACATCGAGTAGCCGAGTGTCTGCATAGATCGGCCTTAACTGCTTTACAAGATTCGATTCGAGATGACAACTCAGCTAAGGAAATTGTTGAAGAAGAATCAACTGAGCTTGCTGAAGTTGGGGCTATGACTTTCTTGTCAGCTATACAACAACAGATGGAAGAACTGAAGAAGACCCCAAGTAAAGGTCTCATGTATGTGGAGTCATTCATCAACAACAGATCTGCTAAAAGTACGATGATAGACTCGGGAGCTACTCACAACTTCATTACAGAGAAAGAAGCTCACCGTCTTGGTTTGAAGTTAGAAAAGAATGATGGTAGGATGAAAACAGTAAATGCGAAAACAATACCAGTACTCGAGATTATAAGGAGAGCCCAGTTGAAACTGGGCTCATGGACGGGACTCATTGACTTCGTCGTAGCACAGATGGATGACTTTGATACAATCTTGGGGATGGAGTTCTTGATAGAACACAAAGCCATCCCAATACCCTCCACGAAATGTTTAATAATCACAAGTAACAACCCAACTGTTGTTCATGCGATTCTTAAACAACCAAGTGCTATCAACATAAAGATGATTGCTGCAATGCAATTTAAAGAATGACGGGAGCACAATGATCTAACCTATATGATTGCTCCATGGGAAACAAGAAAAAAGGAGAAAACAATACGCCCCGAGCTTTCAAAAGTCTTGAAAGAGTTCAGGAGTACCATGCCTAGTTGCTTACCCAAGACATTACCTCCACGAAGAGACATCAATCATCAGGTTAAACTGAGTCAAAGATCTAAACCTCCTGCAAAGGCCCCGTATATAACAGCTATGACAGAACTAGCGAATTTGGAGAATTGGCCGAGTCTTCGTGATATTCTGGAAAGAACTCTTCAATAGGATTGAGCCCGTTTGAAGCAGTTTACGGGAGACAACCAAGCCTGCCATACATCTTAGAGCAGCCATATTCTGGAAAGAGTCTGAAAGCTTACAAATTCTCTAAGGAATGGAAGCACAATCCGGAGACAGCTTGTCTAACACCCGACAATTTCGGCCAGGTGATTTTCTTAACCATTTTAAATGTCACCCTTTTATTGACCTTTATGATTTTAAATTTAATGCCAAGACTTATCTATTACAAGTTGAGTGAAACTAGGTTGGGTGGCAAGTTTGTAATTAAGGTGGATTTTAATTGGTATAAATAGGTTATGAGAATTCTTAAACCTCATTAAAACCTCGCTGTAGCCGACATTTTCTCTCTCGGTGATTCCCTTCCTTCCAGAGCTCCCTCTCTGCCAGCTATTCCTTCGCCGGCGACCGGTTCTTCAGCCTCCACTTCGAGAATCAACGCTCTAGGTAAGACTTAGACAATGTAGTTACTGGGTAGTTACTTAGAGCTCTGTCTTTAGCTAGAACTTGAGGTTTCGGATTCTTCACTAACAGAGTAATGGTAGTGACAATCATGATTGGTGTTTAGTAATGGCATTTCCGATTCAATTCTGGACACTAATATAACAGACCGTGTTTAGTTGTTAGACGTAATCCGGTTATTTAGGTTCTGGAAGTTTAATCTATACACACTAGGCGCTCGATTAGGAAGATTTAGAAATATTTATGTTAGATACTAGGATGACTTTTAGTTAGGATTTTGATTTAACACTGTAATGTGAAATGTTTCTAGGTGAAGAAGTTTGAAGAGAAGCGCTCAAGTTGCTAAGAAAACAAGGTAAGTGAGTGAGTAAGACTTCCGCCATTAGGGCTCTACATCACAAGGGTACTAAGTAGAAGTTGTTTATGATGTTAAAAGTACCTGTGCTAACGTCTGGTTGTTTTCAGTACTCAAGTTGATGTTATGATCCTTTGATGAATGAATGACTTGTTCAGTAGTCTGATGAACTAAGATTACTCATGCTCATGCATCATGAATATTTCTCAAGCATATGAAAATGTTTTAAGTGCATGATTTCTTCCATGAACAAGATATGAACATGAAACTTATGCAACAAGGATTAAGAGAGGGTTGGGGGCGGTTTGATGTATGTCACTGTCCAAAAGAAGGACCATGAATACGACCTGCAAGGGACTATGTACACTCTCAGTGTCAACCCCCTTTTCGGCACAAATCCTCCCTTAATCCATATGATGAAAACGATGAACATGAACAAGAACAAGAACACGAAAAGATCATGAACATGTGTTTTCTTTAATTTATGCATTCATGAATACATGTTAGCATTGCACTCCTTACTAAACATTAGGCTTATAGTTTAAACCTTATGATGTAGGTGAAGAACTACTAGGTGAGGATTTCAAGTCTAATGAAGATGTTTAAGGCTGGTTGCTGGAAGGTGCTCAGGGTGACAGGTTGGTGGATGGAAAGGCGAATAGGACCCCTGGTTACTACTCCTATAATGTTAGTAAGGATTACGAATACTGAATTATATGTAAGATGCTTTTTCTTAAAACAATGAATACTGGAACCCAACTGACTAACTTCTGAGTTTGAGAATGATCGTGAAATGATAGAATGATCTGTTTTGTTAGAGTCTCTCGCTACACGTATTCTAGATGAGACTATGGTCCAACTGTGTGTTCGTTTATTCAGTCATGTTGAAGTTTGCGAGAGTCTGAAAGTTTCCTGTCTATCGGATGATGTCTTCCATCGGATGATGTCTTCCATCGGATGATGTCTTCCATCAGATGATGTCTTCCATCGGATGATGTCTTCTATCGGATGATGTCTTCCATCGGATGATGTCTTCTATCGGATGATGTCTTCTATCGGAAGGAGTATGTATTAGTTTTTGTCGTTTTGTGATCAGATGAAGTTTAATGAGTCACGTGATGTGCATGTGTCAATCGGTAGATGTAGGTTTTTCCATTATCGACAGGAGTATGTATTAGGTTTTGTCGTTTTGTGATCGGATGAAGATTAATGAATCACGTGGGATGCATGTATCAATCGGTAGATGTAGGTTTTTCCATGATCGGCAGGAGTATGTATTAGGTTTTTTCGTTTTGTGATCGGATGAAGATTAATGAATCACGTGGGATGCATATGTCAATCGGTAGATGTAGGTTTTTCCATTATCGGCAGGAGTATGTATTAAGTCTTGTCGTTTTGTGATCGGATGAGGTTTAATGTATCACGTGGAATGCATGTGTCAATCGGTAGAAGCGTGCACCATGCTTGTCGTGTTACGATCGGTAGATGTCCTTGAGTTTCCAATTCCCTTCTGCCAAGTGTCTTAACGTTTTGTCTAATTATAAACACTGTCTACTTATTGAGTTTTTCGCTGTAAAGTCAAGGATTAAAGATAGAATTATCATCACTCAGAGAAAATTTAAAATTTTCCGTAATTTCTCTTAGTTCAGTTCAATGTTTTGGGTAGTGAAACCGGGTCTGGAAGACTCGGGGCATTACAATTATGGTATCAGAGCGAAATTGGGTTCTAAAATCGATTCTTTAGACTGCCTTCCAGCACTGACTGCCACCTGAGTACACTCCAGCAACTGTAAGCATTTACGATTTTAGTAATGTCATTACGTTAAGATGTGTTTTATGATTATTTGTTTAGGAATCTCAAAATGGTAAGAGGTCAACAAAGGGAGAGCAATGAGGATAGTAACACCATCGCTCTGTTAACCGACTTGGTTATTCGCCAGTCCCGCCAAATTGAGCAGTGGGTGACTGCAAGGGATGAGCAAGGGAATTCTAGCTCAAATACGACTCACGACAATAGAAGCGAGCGTTTTCACCGCCTTCGACCTCCAGTATTCAATGGTCAAGTTTCAGATCCTATTTATGCTGAGGAGTAGATTCGGACAATTGAGGACATGTTCAAGTATGCCAAGGTCGATGAAAGGGACAAGGTCACTTGTGCTGTTTTTCTTCTTGCATTGGGTGCAAGGCACTGGTGGGACTCAATTCAGAGCACTACAAATGCAGAAACTATGACTTGGGCGTGGTTCAAGACGACCTTCTATGACAAGTATTTTAGCCGAACGGTTCGGGCCAGCAAAAAGATGGAGTTCATGCAGCTGCGTCAAACCGGTTCTGTGGCCGACTACATCTATAAGTTTGAGGCATTGTCCAGGTTTGCACCCCGTTTGGTGGATGATGAGGAAGATAAGATCCACCAGTTTGTCCATAGAATGAAGCCGAGCCTCTTCCAGGGAGTAAAGACTGCAGGAATCCATAACATACCTTATTCCGAAGTGGCTGCTAAGACTTTGGAATTGGAGGAAGTTGAGTTAACAGTACAAGGACAACGTGAACCACCAAGGAAGTTCATCAAGGATACTCAGCCACCACCGCGCCAGGGGAGAGGTTGGCAATCACAACCGAATTGGGGACCGCAGCAACAGCAGAAAGGTGTGAAGAGACCCTTCAATCTAAATGATGATCAAGGAAAAGGAAAGTGACCTCCAGCTCCCCTATGTTCCATCTGCCAGAAGAATCACCATGGAGAATGTAAGCTATATTCTGGCCGTTGTTATAGATGTGACAAGGTTGGACACATAGTCAGAGATTGCCCCATGCTGCCAGACCCGAACCGAGCAAGAGTAGTGCCTAGGGTCTATGCTTTGATGGAAGATGAGGATGTGGTGCAGCATGCGGTCATAACAGGTACAATTATGATCTGTGGAATTTTTTGCTTATACACTTATAGATACGGGAGCCACACACTCGTTTGTATCAACCCTGTTTGTATGTAAGCATAGATTAGAACTCTTGCCAGCCGAGAGGTCGTATAGTGTTATGTTACCATCGGGGAAGTCTTTACATTCCGAACGGATAATAAAAGGTGATGTTGTGTCATTAGGAAATAAGGAGTTATATGTAGAGCTAATCGTAATTGATATGAAGGGATATGAAGTCATATTAGGAATGAATTGGTTATTCAGACATTATGCCACGATAAGTTGTAGGTCTGGATTGGTTGAGTTCCGACCCCCGAACGGAGATCGGTATTCCTTCCAAGCTATTCCAAAGATAAGTAAAATGCCAATTATATCCTTGCTAGAGACTCAACGGTTATTGAAAGGTGGTTGTGAGAGTTTTCTAGCTAGCATAATTGATGTCCGGGTAAAGGATAAGGTGGAACTCCAAGACATTCCTATAGTACGAGAGTTTCCAAAAGCATTTTTGGATGACTTGCCCGGGTTACCACCTGATAGAGAAATTGAGTTCGTAATCGATACATATCCCGAGGCATCACTTGTGTCTAAGAACCCTTACCGCATGGCACCTGTTGAGTTGAAGGAATTGAAGGTCCAACTACATGAATTAGTAGACAAGGGATTTATACGCCCCAGCTGTTCTCCCTGGGGTGCACCTGTCCTATTCGTTAAGAAGAAAGATGGTTCTCTTAGAATGTGCATAGATTACAGAGAGTTAAACAAGTTGACAATCAAGAATAGATATCCCTTACCCCGTATCGACGATTTGTTTGACCAACTTCAATGAGCCAAAGTGTTTTCAAAGATCGACTTACGTTCAGGTTACTACCAACTGAAGGTTAGGGACAGAGATATACCAAAGACAGCCTTCAGAACCCGCTATGGATACTATGAATTTCTTGTGATGTCGTTTGGACTGACAAATGCACCTACAGCCTTTATGAACTTGATGAATCGAGCGTTTCGTGAGTACTTGGATAAGTTTGTGATTGTGTTTATTGATGATATCTTAATATATTCACGGACTAAAGCTGACCATGAAGAACACCTAAGAAATGTTTTGGCGACTTTAAATCAGCAGCAACTCTATGTCAAGTTGTCCAAATGTGAGTTCTGGTTAGATAAGGTCAACTTTTTAGGTCATGTCATCTCTGCTGAGGGCATATTCGTAGACCCAACCAAGATTCAGGCAGTAAAAGATTGGCCTCAACCAAGGAACGCCAGTGAAGTCCGTAGTTTCCTTGGTATGGCAGATTATTATAGGAAGTTCATTAAGTGATTCTCTATGATAGCTAAGCCTTTAACTAGTTTAACTAAGGAGGACACCAAATACTCTTGGAATGAAGCTTGTGAAGATAGCTTCCAAACACTAAAACTGAAGTTGACAACAGCCCCTATTTTGGCACTCCCAACTGAAGAAGGGAAGTTCAGTGTTTATTGTGACGCATCTAAAGTGGGACTAGGATGTGTATTGATGCAAGAAGGCAAGGTTGTAGCATATGCCTCCAGACAACTGAAGAGTTATGAACAGAATTACCCCACTCATGATTTGGAATTAGCCGCAGTTGTTTTTGCATTAAAAATTTGGAGACACTATTTGTACGGTCAGCAGTGTGAAATGTTTTTTGACCATAAAAGTCTGAAGTACCTTTTTACCCAAAAGGAGTTGAACATGAGACAAAGACGTTGATTAGAGTTTGTTAAGGATTATGACTTTGAAATTAAGTATCACCCGGGTAAGGCTAATCCTGTAGCCGATGCATTAAGCAGGATGTCGACGACAATGCAGCTCGCGGTGTCAACCATGTCTATACCTTTGAGGACATAAGTATAGAAGTTCGAGTTGGAGATGGTTTCTGAACTGTCAGCCATACTTGCCGATGTTTCTATTAGACCAACTATCGTGGATAGGATCAAGGAGGCACAACAAAAGGAATAAAAAGAAAATAAGAGCATGATGAGTAAGTTGGAGGACACCTCCTCTGAGTTCAGCCTTTCCAAGGATGGTATTTTGAAATTTAGGAACCGGTGGTATATTCCAAGTGATGAGGAATTACGTAAGTTTATCCTTGCCGAGGCGCACTCGTCTCCCTTTTCTATACATCCTGGCAGCACCAAGATGTATCGAGACTTGAAGTTAATCTATTGGTGGCCGAATTTGAAGAGGGATATTGCCAAGTATGTGGAATCATGTCTGATATGCCAACAAGTTAAAGCAGAACATCAACGTCCAGGAGGTACCCTTCAACCCTTACCGATTCCCGAATGGAAGTGGGAAAACATTGCCATAGATTTTGTTGTAGGATTACCTAAGACAACTAAAGGTCATGATAGCATTTGGGTCGTAATTGACAGAATGACGAAATCAGCTCACTTTCTACCTGTAAGGACAACGTACATGATGAACCAGCTTGTTAATCTGTATGTTCAAGAAATTATCAGATTGCATGGGATTCCAATATCCATTGTCTCTGATCGTGACCCCAGGTTCACCTCGAGGTTTTGTCAAAGTCTTCAAGGCACGCTTGGTACAAAGTTATCTTTCAGCACTGCTTTTCATCCTCAGACAGATGGCCAATCAGAGAGAACAATCCAGACACTTGAGGATATGTTGAGGGCATGTGTGCTGGATTTTCAGACATCTTGGAATCGATACCTGCCCTTAGTGGAATTCTCCTACAACAATAGTTACCAGTCCACTATCGGTATGGCACCTTACGAGGCACTGTATGGTAGGAAATGTAGATCACCCTTATACTGGGATGATGTTGGCGAAGCAAAACTTCTAGGCCTTGAAATTTTACAACAGATGTCAGACAAGATTGCCATAATTAGGAAAAGGATGATGACTGCACAAAGCTGACAGAAGAATTATGCAGACCAAAGAAGGAGAGATCTTGAATTTGATTTTGGAGATGAAGTTTTCTTAAAGATTTCACCGTTTAAGGGAGTTCTAAGATTTGGCAAGAAGGAAAAACTTAGTCCACGATTCATTAGTCCCTTCCCTGTCTAGACAAGGATTGGTAAAACCGCTTATAGGTTGCAATTGCCTCCATCACTGGAAAAGGTCCATAATGTCTTTCATGTATCCATGCTAAGGAAATGCATACATGATCCGTCACAGGTTGTTAAGCCAACAGAAATTGAGTTTGAGCCGACATTAACCTATGAAGAGAGACCTGTACGAATTTTGGAATCTGCAGTTAAGACTCTACGGAATAAAGAAATTCCTCTTGTAAAAGTTTTGTGGACGAATCATGGCATTGAAGAAGCCACTTGGGAGCGACAGTAGGACATGTTGGACAAATATTCAGAGCTCTTTGTTTGATCAATTTTTGAGGACAAAAAGTTTGTTTAAGGAGGGGTGGATGTAACACCCGACAATTTCGGCCAGGTGATTTTCTTAACCATTTTAATTGTCACCCTTTTATTGACCTTTATAATTTTAAATTTATTGTCAAGACTTATCTATTACAGGTTGAGTGAAACTAGGTTCGGTGGCAAGTTTGTAATTAAGGTGGATTTTAATTGGTATAAATAGGTTATGAGAATTCTTAAACCTCATAAAAACCTCGCTGTCGCCGACATTTCCTCTCTCGGCGATTCCCTTCCTTCCAGAGCTCTCTCTCTGCCAGCTATTCCTTCACCGGCGACCAGTTCTTCAGCCTCCACTTCGACAATCCACGCTCTAGGTAAGAATTAGACAATGTAGTTACTTGGTAGTTCCTTAGAGCTCTGTCTTTAGCTAGAACTTGAGGTTTCAGATTCTTCACTAACAAAGTAATGGTAGTGACAATCATGATCTGTGTTTAGTAATGGCATTTCCAATTCGATTCTGGACGCTAAGATAACAGACCGTGTTTAGTTGTTAGACTTAATCCGGTTATTTAGGTTTTGGAAGTTTAATCTATAAACACTAGGCGCTCGACTAGGAAGATTTAGAAATATTTATGTTAGATACTAGGATGACTTTTAGTTAGGATTTTGATTTAATACTGTAATGTGAAATGTTTCTAGGTGAAGAAGTTTGAAAAGAACCGCTCAAGTTACTAAGGAAACAAGGTAAGTGAGTGAGTAAGACTTCCGGCCATTAGGGCCCTACATCACAAGGGTACTAAGTAGAAGTTGTTTATGATGTTAAAAGTACCTGTGCTAACGTCTGGTTGTTTTCAGTATTCAAGTTGATGTTAGATCCTTTGATGAATGAATGGCTTGTTCAGTAGTATGATGAACTAAGATTACTCATGCTCATGCATTATGAATATTTCTCAAGCATATGAAAATGTTTTAAGTGCATGATTTCTCCCATGAACAAGATATGAACATGAAACTTATGCAACAAGGATTAAGAGAGGGTTGGGGGCGGTTTGGAGTATGTCACTGTCCAAAAGAAGGACCATGAATACGACCTGCAAGGGACTATGTACACTCTCACTGTCAACCCCCTTTTCGGCACAAATCCTCCCTTAATCCATATGATGAAAACGATGAACATGAACAAGAACAAGAACACGAAAAGATCATGAACATGTGTTTTCTTTAATTTGTGTATTCATGCATACATGTTAGCATTGCACTCCTTACTAAGCATTAGACTTATAGTTTAAATCTTATGATGTAGGTGAAGAACTACTAGGTGAGGATTTTAAGTCTAATGAGGATGTTTATGGCTGGTTGCTGGAAGGTGCTCAGGGTGACAGGTTGGTAGCTGGAAAGGCAAATATTACCCCTGGTTACTACTCCTATAATGTTAGTAAGGATTACGAATACTGAAGTCTATGTAGGATGCTTTTTCTTAAAACAATGGATACTGGAACCTGACTGACTAACTTTTGAGTTTGAGAATGATCGTGAAATGATAGAATGATCTGTTTTGTTAGAGTCTCTCGCTACACGTATTCTAGATGAGACTATGGTCCAACTGTGTGTTCGTTTATTCAGTCATGTTGAACTTTGTGAGAGTCTGAAAGTTTCCTGTCTATCGGATGATGTCTTCCATCGGATGATGTCTTCTATCAGATGATGTCTTCTATCGAATGATGTCTTCTATCAGATGATGTCTTCTATCGGAAGGAGTATGTATTAAGTTTTGTTGTTTTGTGATCAGATGAAGTGTAATGAGTCACGTGATGTGCATGTATCAATCGGTAGATGTAGGTTTTTCCATTATCGGCAGGAGTATGTATTAGGTTTTGTCGTTTTGTAATCGGATGAAGATTAATGAATCACGTGGGATGCATGTGTCAATCGGTAGATGTAGGTTTTTCCATGATCGGCAGGAGTATGTATTAGGTTTTTTCGTTTTGTGATCGGATGAAGATTAATGAATCACGTGGGATGCATGTGTCAATCGGTAAATGTAGGTTTTTCCATTATCGGCAGGAGTATGTATTAAGTCTTGTCGTTTTGTGATGGGATGAGGTTTAATGTATCATGTGGAATGCATGTGTCAATCGGTAGAAGCGTGCACCATGCTTGTCGTGTTGCGATCGGTAGATGTCCTTGAGTTTCCAATTCCCTTCGGCCAAGTGTCTTAACGTTTTGTCTAATTATAAACTCTGTCTACTTATTGAGTTTTCTGCTATAAAGTCGAGGATTAAAGATAGAATTATCATCACTGAGAGAAAATTTAAAATTTTCCGTAATTTCTCTTAGTTCAGTTTAATGTTTTGGGTAGCGAAACCGGGTCTGGAAGACTCGGGGCGTTACAGCTTGCGCTTACTTGAAGCGAACCTCTAAGCATATTAAGAGGTGGGTAGCTAAGGAACGGCAGCCAAGGGAGTTTAAGGCTGGTGACTTAGTACTGGTTAAAATGTTACCCAAACAATTTTGCTTGAGGAGCAGGAAAGACAAGCGACTCGTCAGAAAGTATGAAGGTCCTATTGAAGTCATCGAGAAGGTTGGGAGAACGTCCTACCGAGTCAATCTTCCAGCATGGTTTAGAGTTCACCCTGTCATCCATGTCAACAACTTAAAGCCCTATCATCCAGCAGACGACAACCAAGAAAGGAACGACATTTCTAGACCAAGTATCACCATCATCAACCAAAAGAAGAAAGAAGTTGAAGAAGCCTTCGCAGATCGAAGCATCAGAATAGGTCGACAAAAGTACCAAGAGTATCTCATCCGGAGAAAAGGATTAGGAGATTCTGAAGTATCTTGGAAGAAAACAAAAAGACTTGTAGTAGAGTTGACGACAGGTCGACGAAAGTACCAGGAATATCTCATCAGGAGAAAAGGACGAGGAGGTGCCAAAGTATCTTGGGAGAAAGCAAAAAGACTTGGAGAACTCATCGCAGAAGATCGAGGAATTCAAGCAGAAGCAGAGTTGACGAGGACGTCAACAACTCAAATAGGGGAGAATGTCAAGGTCCGGGCTTGTCCAAGGCATGTTGCCTACGGCCGCCCATGCTGTTAGGTAGGTTTATTTCCTTTTTAAGTCATTCAGTTGTATTTATTTTCCTTTTATATTTCAAGAGTGACTCCTCGCCACTATAGCATGTCTACTCCTGCTATAGTGGAGATGGTCCAGATTGCTCTTAGGGGGAGAGGCATGACTGCACGTAGACCCCCCTACCGAACGTTGTAATTTGCTGCTATTCAATGAAAAGGCTTTTTACACACACTCTTTATGCATGCTTTATACTCAATGATGCTCTTTTCGGTTAATCTCGCTCGCTCGTTGCTTACTCGTTAGACACAAAGCTCGCTCTAACGAAGTGGGCACTCGGTGCCGTTGGCACGCTCGTTGGCTGACCCAGTATAAGTGAGATATTGGGTGTCGCACGGTCTCGTTTACGCCCCTTGAAAGTAGGACCGTGACACGCCGCTTGTGCGCGCTGAAAGTATGTCGCGAGCATGATGGCAAGGCGCCGTGCGCGCGGTGACTGGGCAACGTGTGCGCCGCATGTCATGTGATCCAAAAATGGTTTTTTTTTTTTTTAATTTTTGATTTTCAAACATGTTTCAACCCGATGTTTTACGATACCTTTTAAACGTATTTTACGAACATCCCCCACGTATTTCAAATTATTTAAACGACCCAAAAAACCGAGTCAACGTTTTATCGAAAATGACTTTAGTCTTCGATTTGGAGTTTTAAAAGTCGAAAAATTTTATGTTAAAATGTCAAGTCTAGTAAGTCAAGTCAAAAATGCGCCCGAGTTATATAAATCAAGTCAAGTTGCATGGCGGCCTTGCCGGAGTTGTTACACTCCCCCCCCCCCCCCCTTTAGAACCAACATGCTCGTCAGCCACACTTCTGGTTGGACAGTGACTCTGATACTATTTGTAAAGTCTCTCAATACTCCGAGTACAAAATTGACCACTTTTGTGCTCCCGCACAGATGTGGAATTGTGCATCCATAATGATATGGGTTTAGCTCTCACACTGAGTCGTCTTAGCCTTCATATGGCTGGTTTTCACACAAATCAACCGCAAACATTTTTTTAAAACATGTTGAAACCTTATTTTTTTATTGAATCTTTGCAGGATTGTTTTTATAAGTCCCTGAGTTGGTTATGGTTATAAGTTCGAACTATTATTTTGATAGTTTAGAAGGTATTAATGATGATATTAAGATTAGGTACTGAGTTTTGACTAGTATATTTGATGAGAACCACAAGTATTGAGAACTCGAGACCCTTCTACAATGCGAAATAGAAACTTAGAAATACTTTTGAATCAAGTATAAAGAGCTTAACCCCAATTGAACCTTGCCAACGGAACCAAAGTTATGAAATAAGGAGTTTGACCCGTAACCAAATTTGTGGTTAGAAGAAAACCTATCAAGTTGATCTCTCAAGATTTGACTTGAAGAAATTTAGTTCTTCACAAAGAACTAAAGAGAAAATTTTTAAAAGAATCACTAAAAAAACATAAACTTTAATCAAATATCATTAATCAAAATTGTTTCCAAAATGTTACAAACATTGTATTTACATAGAATACAAACAAACCTTAAAAAAATAGTAAATAGTCTAAAATATCCCTAAAAATATGGTAAACCCTAATAAGTATCAAAATAAAAAATATGGGAACCCTAAAATGTCAAAAAATACAAAAAAGTCAAATTTGGAAAAATTGTGGGCGGGGGCTGTGACCGCCCTTGCGTCTGCGCGTGCTGCGTGCCCAACGAGCCTCTTGCGTGCGTTCAGCATTCCCAATACTTTGTTGTGTGCACTACTTCATGTTTTTTACTTGGTTGGCTTACAAGGTGCACTCTAAATTTTTTTTGAACTTCTACTTGTAATATTTGATTAAAAAATTCTTCTTTTACGCTTTCAAAGGTATCACCTTCCTTCAATTAATCTCTGTCCATGCTAGGGGTGTGCAAAACCGATTTCGGTTCAGTTTTGGGGAGGAACCGAACCGAACCGAACCGATCGGTTTCGGTTTCGGATTTACCGAACCAAAATTAGTCTTTTAACATACCAAAATCGAACCGGAACCAAACCGAAAGTTCCGGTTCGGTTCCGGTTTGGTTTCGATTCTACAACTTATTTTTCAAAAATTTAACTAATGTAAATTTAAATTAGAGGAGATAAAAAACAATTAGATATATAGTCAAATATAAATAAAAAAAGTATTAGAAGAATAAAAAATGAAAATAATTATAGTTGCTTAAAGAAACCTTTGTTTTGATTACAAATACACGTAAGAAGAAACCATTGTTTTGATTTTTTTCTGGAGCAAGACCACCTGAAAGTCTCCGAATCTGAGAAAGAGAGTTTATGATAATGAATTTCGAAGGCTGTTATATTTTAGGATCTGCAATTGTGATGTGAAAAAGAGTTAATGGAGGAGTGGGGAGATGGGTTTTGGTCAAAAAGGTGAGGTGATCGATCAATCAGACAGCCAATAAATGAGATGAGTTTGACACTGAACCGAACTATGACTTTTGAGAAAAAAATTTAAAATTTCATTCAATGTTCAAGATTTTGACTTTTAAAACGTTAAAAACTTGCAGCGAAAAAATCATCATATAAAAACAATCTTTATTAAAGATTAAAATATTCAAGGCAGTTGGTTGAAAGAGAAAGAGAAAATTGATCACGTTGTCCGGTCACTAAACGACAAAAGAAAGTCTTTTAATCACAGAATAAAATAGAGTACATCATTCGGTCACTAAACGACAAATTACTTCCTACATCTACCGATCACTAAACGACAACACTTCTACTACATCTTCCGATAGGTCTAATACACAGCATCTATCGATCACTAAACGAAAACACTTCTACGACATCTTCCGATGGCTTTTTCTGAAGACATCTTCCGATTACAAAACGACAACACTTCTACTACATCTTCCGATAGGTCTAATACATGGTACCTACTGATCACTAAACGACAAATTCTAATACTCACATCCATCGATGGACTAAATCCACCGATAGACAAAACTCTCGACTTCTGCCGATAGACATCATCTACCAATAGATCAAAAATACTCAACGAAAACAACATAGCAACAATTTCACTATAAACAAAGAAAACTCTAACTACCAGAAGAACTTGAGCATTTTACTAAAACCGTTCAAAACTACTTAAATCTGTGTACTACTTCAAAATTTGGTAAAAACCACTATTAAAACTAACAGAGTATCATTATCAGAAAGAGTCTCAAATTGTATTCAAAACATCAAAACTACTACTGTCACTAAAACTCTCAACATATTTAAACTGAATCATGATTCACTAAACCTTCTCATCAACTGACACCAGTTAAACCGCCTCATCAGCATCACCAATCCGTGGCATTGAAGTGCTCCCTCAACAGCCTAATCCTCAACATGTTCAGAGAACACACCTTCTGTATCTTCTTCCCCTACATTATAAAACTCATCTATTAGCCTAATGCTAAGTAAAGCAATAATGAAATGGAATGCTGGAAAATAACTTCCTAAACATGCAGTTTCTACTTTCTCATCTCAGTTGCATATGCATTCGTTTCTGATCTGATCCCCCTGTGAAATTGGGAGTTGGATCACTTCTCCCAAAGTCATACATCTTCTCTCTTGATTAAGGGGCAGATTAGTTCCCTTAACAACTGTTCAGATCCCCCTGTGAAATTGGGGTTTGGATCACTTCCCCCAAAGTCATACATCCTCTCTCTTGATTAAGAGGCGGATTAGTTCCCTTAACAACTGTTACAGTCTGTTCATTCCTTACTATGCCATTTCATGTAAATTCATTTTCGCATAATTTTCAAAATATGATGCATGACATACAAACACATTCAAGCATGCACAATCCTACTGTTTTGTGATGTAGGCCCGAAGGCACAAGCATACTTCACTTACCTGGTCTCTTAGAAATGCTCGGTTTCAAACTACTTCAGACGTTTTGCTCACCTAAGTCACAAATAGAATACCGATTAGATCTTCACTAAACCTTATTCCATACTATTCAGAAACTTACGGAGCTAGTTCAGGACTCTATCCTATATGCATTCCCGATTCCTTACGGGACCCGAATCAACTCCTACACCCTATATTTCCCAAGAATATGCATCTACGATACACCTCTATCGTCTATAATCATAATGCAGTGAGATACCTTAGTAAAACTCACCTAAGCCTAAGGAAAAATCGGAGAAGAATCTCCTAGCGCACTCTGCTGAGCCGAGAAGCTGCGAGTCAAAAATGATTTGAGAAAAACAGTGGCGGCTACAGTGCATTAAACCCAAAACCTCTTTCCTTAAATACGTTATCCACTTTTAAATTTTTAATTACCCTTATGCCCTCACCTAGTCATCCACTAACCCTACATTTATTATTGCCATGTAAAGTGTACCATTAATTAAAAGATTAAATAATTAGTTCTATAGAACCGGGTGTTACACCTACAAAATGAAACCGAATATCGATTTCCAAATGGTCAAAACCGATCCGAACCGAACCTATTTCACCGGTTCCGGTTCGGTTCATCGGTTTTGGTTCGGTTTGCACACCCCTAGTCCATGCTAGGAAGATCTTTGATTGAAGCTTTAACTTTTCCCATTTCTTGGTTTGTATCAATATTAAACTTTTTTTATATTGGGTTTCTAGCAATGGTGTCCTTGGACGAGGTAGAGAATTTACTTACTATATTTAGTTGTGCATATCACAGTTTTCATAAAACCTATTTTGAGATGTTATGGTTAAAACATGTCAATTTTTACTATAAATCACATTTACTTTTTTGCATGCATCTTTGTTTTCATTGATGATCTTACTAGTCATGTGCATGAGTATTGATCGAATTGAGTGTGGGTCAATGTTTTAATATGCATGTTTGATCATTGAGATTTTTTTGTGTTCGTTGAATAGACTAATGGAATGGTTAACTGTATCATGTTTTTAGTATAGTCTTATTTCTCCTCTAAGCAACACCGTTTTGTTGAGGATTGTCAGATGTTGTTAACTGAGATATAATCTCATGCTCCAACTGGTAATCCTTGAATTTATTATTAAGGTATTCACCTTCTTGATCTGATCCAAAACACTTGAAAAATTTAACCTAATTGATTTTGAGCTTCCACTTTTCCAAGAATTTGTGATTGAAACTGAAGTAGGCAAGTATAATCATATTTTGAGTAATCATCAACAAAAGTGATGAAGCACTCATAACCATCTCTAACCAGAGTAGTCATTGGACCTCATACATCTGAATGTAGGTGTAACGCCCCGAAAACCCACCCGGATTCTCGGTTCGCTACAGGGACTACTCTGAGATAAACGACTCACTAATTTTCCTTATTCCTAACCATTAAGCACCACGGCGTCCTCCCCGAAAATTTTGGCAGAGTAACGCCTGAGAATGGCGCCTCCAAAATGCCAAGTACCTGCAAACGAATAAATCCCAACCTATCCAGAATACTCCTACAAAACTATCCAGTCTACGAAATCTCCAAACAATCATCATAATAGAACGGCAATGCTATCGACCAAAACGAAGAAAGTCCACAGCATAGGGGTGACATATCACCCTTAACTATAACTATATACAACAAATACAAATACCCCACAAAAGACGAAAGTCACACTCCAGCCCCTGTCTCGACTCGAAGTGCAACCGCCCGAGACAGTCGGTCGATACACCGCGCTGCCATCGGCACGTCGCCACCGTCCCAGCTCATCCCGGAAACGGGGCCCACAGTCACACTCCAGCCCCTGTCTCGACTCGAAGTGCAACCGCCCGAGACAGTCGGTCGATACACCGCGCTGCCATCGGCACGTCGCCACCGTCCCAGCTCATCCCGGAAACGGGGCCCACAGTCACACTCCAGCCCCTGTCTCGACTCGAAGTGCAACCGCCCGAGACAGTCGGTCGATACACCGCGCTGCCATCGGCACGTCGCCACCGTCCCAGCTCATCCCGGAAACGGGGCCCACAGTCACACTCCAGCCCCTGTCTCGACTCGAAGTGCAACCGCCCGAGACAGTCGGTCGATACACCGCGCTGCCATCGGCACGTCGCCACCGTCCCAGCTCATCCCGGAAACGGGGCCCACAGTCACACTCCAGCCCCTGTCTCGACTCGAAGTGCAACCGCCCGAGACAGTCGGTCGATACACCGCGCTGCCATCGGCACGTCGCCACCGTC
Organism: Begonia masoniana; assembly: GCA_022432975.1. Taxonomy (NCBI): domain Eukaryota; kingdom Viridiplantae; phylum Streptophyta; class Magnoliopsida; order Cucurbitales; family Begoniaceae; genus Begonia; species Begonia masoniana. The sequence continues at coordinate 35,958,574 of CM039516.1, read as the reverse complement.
CCAGCTCATCCCGGAAACGGGGCCCACAGTCACACTCCAGCCCCTGTCTCGACTCGAAGTGCAACCGCCCGAGACAGTCGGTCGATACACCGCGCTGCCATCGGCACGTCGCCACCGTCCCAGCTCATCCCGGAAACGGGGCCCACAGTCACACTCCAGCCCCTGTCTCGACTCGAAGTGCAACCGCCCGAGACAGTCGGTCGATACACCGCGCTGCCATCGGCACGTCGCCACCGTCCCAGCTCATCCCGGAAACGGGGCCCACAGTCACACCCAAACCCCCTCCCCTGTCTCGACTCGAAGTGCAACCGCCCGAGACAGTCGGTCGATACATCGCGTTGCCATCGGCACGTCGCCACCGTCCCAGCTCATCCCGGAAACGGGGCCCACAGTCACACTCCAGCCCCTGTCTCGACTCGAAGTGCAACCGCCCGAGACAGTCGGTCGATACATCGCGTTGCCATCGGCACGTCGCCACCGTCCCAGCTCATCCCGGAAACGGGGCCCACAGTCACACTCCAGCCCCTGTCTCGACTCGAAGTGCAACCGCCCGAGACAGTCGGTCGATACATCGCGTTGCCATCGGCACGTCGCCACCGTCCCAGCTCATCCCGGAAACGGGGCCCACAGTCACACTCCAGCCCCTGTCTCGACTCGAAGTGCAACCGCCCGAGACAGTCGGTCGATACACCGCGCTGCCATCGACACGTCGCCACCGTCCCAGCTCATCCCGGAAACGGGGCCCACAGTCACACTCCAGCCCCTGTCTCGACTCGAAGTGCAACCGCCCGAGACAGTCGGTCGATACACCGCGCTGCCATCGGCACGTCGCCACCGTCCCAGCTCATCCCGGAAACGGGGCCCACAGTCACACTCCAGCCCCTGTCTCGACTCGAAGTGCAACCGCCCGAGACAGTCGGTCGATACATCGCGTTGCCATCGGCACGTCGCCACCGTCCCAGCTCATCCCGGAAACGGGGCCCACAGTCACACTCCAGCCCCTGTCTCGACTCGAAGTGCAACCGCCCGAGACAGTCGGTCGATACACCGCGCTGCCATCGACACGTCGCCACCGTCCCAGCTCATCCCGGAAACGGGGCCCACAGTCACACCCCAGCCCCTGTCTCGACTCGAAGTGCAACCGCCCGAGACAGTCGGTCGATACACCGCGCTGCCATCGGCACGTCGCCACCGTCCCAGCTCATCCCGGAAACGGGGCCCACAGTCACACCCCAGCCCCTGTCTCGACTCGAAGTGCAACCGCCCGAGACAGTCGGTCGATACATCGCGCTGCCATCGGCACGTCGCCACCGTCCCAGCTCATCCCGGAAACGGGGCCCACAGTCACACCCAAACCCCCTCCCCTATCCCGACTCGAAATGCAACCGCCCGAGACAGTCGGTCGATACACCGCGCTGCCATCGACACGTCGCCACCGTCCCAGCTCATCTTGGAAACGGGGCCCACAGTCGCATTCCAGCCCCTGCCTCGACTCGAAGTGCAACCGCCCGAGACAGTCGGATGATACACCGCGCTGCCATCGGCACGTCGCCACCGTCCCAGCTTATCCCGGAAACGGGGCCCACAGTCACACTCCAGCCCCTGTCTCGACTCGAAGTGCAACTGCCCGAGACAGTCGGTCGATACATCGCGTTGCCATCGGCACGTCGCCACCGTCCCAGCTCATCCCGGAAACGGGGCCCACAGTCACACCCCAGCCCCTATCTCTTGTCCACACCATACCTCACCTCCACTACTCTCCCTCCGTGCTTGAAAACATGCTCAAAACATTTTGCGTAGCTTTTAAAACATGATGCATGCTGACCATAATCAACTAATTACAACTTCACATACGCATCACAATCAACTAACAACGACTCCACATGCGCATCACATCACAAACGTGCCTACCACCCATAACGTGCACAAAGCTCACAACTGACGTACAACTCACCCACTGCCTGCATAAGACTCATAACATACGTGCCACTAACCCACAACCAGTACAAGACTTGTAACATATTTATCATTAACCCATAACCTGCACAAGACTCATAACATACACACAACTAGCCCACAACCCACACAAGATTCACAACCTACACAAAACTATCACAACTACACAGGACTCACAACCTACACAACGTGCCCAACTAACGACAACTTCTAGTCCACATCCGTACCCACAACCCGCCACATATGCAAAACTCACAACATACAACGAACAATGTCTACACATACACTTACGTACATATGGCCACAACACACACAAGACTCACATCCTACACACTATGACCAACTATCGACGGCTTCTCGTCCACACCCGTACCCACAACCCACCACGTATGCAAAACTCACAACATACAACTAACAATAACTACACATACACATACGTAAATATGGCCACAACACACATAAGACTCACCCAACCCACAACCTACGCACGAATGACTCTCCACTTACGCACAACTTACCCACAACCCCACCAGACTCACCACCTACGAACAACTGACCGACGGCCTACACGATACTCATAACCTACGTACAACTCACCTACAGCCTGCACAAGACTCATAACATACATACCACTAACCCACAACCAGCACAAGACCCACAACCTACACAGGACTCACAACCTATGCAAAGCTAGCCCACAACCTGCACATGACTCACAACCTACCCACAACTAGCCCACAACCCACACAGGACTCACAACCTATGCAAAACTGGCCCACAACCTGCACATGACTCACAACCTACCCACTAACAACGACTTCACATCCACATCACGTCACGCACGTACCTACGAACCCCAACCTGCATTCCATGACCAACTAACGCGACTTCATCTCCACATCACATCACACACGCACCTACGACTCACAACCTGCATACCATGACCAACTAACGATGACTTCACATCTACATAACTTCACACACGTACCTACGACTCACAACCTGCATACCATGACCAAATAACGATGACTTCACCTCCACATCACATCACACACGTACCTATGGCCACCACACACACACACATCGTATACAGACCACTCACCGCATACACACGACTCACAACAAGCAAACAACTGTGGTGTAGGCCCTTCTGGGCGACTCTCAATCATTTACACCCACACTACTACTTACCTGGCGTCCTAGCGAGCTCGGTTTTGGCATGTCACGTCACCTACGGCTTCACCTAGCACAATTCAACATCCACGTTAGTACATAGGCTTAAACTCGCCAATTTATCCTAAAACTAACATTTCTAACTTAACCCAACTCACAACTAACTAAACGGGTCATTAATTTGGTCCGATTAAAAACCAACCCGAAACTTCAATCGCACCTAATTTTCGCGTCGGTTATCGGAATCGAACAATTCCAGTGACCACGCACTCCTCTAACAACCTAGTTTAACATACCATGAGAGAATTTAAAACGAATAATCATAGCAGGGTCAAAATTCAAGAAAACAGAACCGGTTTTTAGGAAATTCCAATTTTCCATTTTCGGTTTTTCAACAAACACTTTCAATCTATCACCAATTCATCACATTCTAACATATTAAGCATAATTTAAACAATTCCAAGGTTCCAAATTCCAGAACCCGAACCACATCCCCCCATTCCCCTCCCTTTCCCTCGGTTTCACCCCTGAAACAGGGGCATCTCAGCAACTGAGAATCGCCCATCGCACGCCCCAATTTCCCCCCTATTTTCGTCTCCAAAACCACAAGAAAACTCGGCCAACACGCTCCACCAATAAGACCACACCGAGGCCGCGCATAAGAGGGGAAAACAGGGAAGAGAACTCACCTCTTTCCGTTCGATGCGTGCACGAAATTGAAGGGATAGGGTGGGGTTCCAGTTCGCCGGAGGTCGCTCGTCGGAATGGTGGCTGAAATGTCGGGGTTGTCGGAGGAGGACCCCGGCCTCTCTCTCTCGCCGGAGCTCAGGCTGCCAACAAACTGAATGGCTTCTTCGCGAAGCCATTCAGTTTAAAACGTATTTTTGTTTGTTTTTTTTTATTTATTTATTTTATTTTTAGTTAAATTAATTACTAAATCGCCCTCACATTGTTTGAACTCTCGTATTTCCGTTAAGTTCGCGTCCCCCCTCTGGACCTAAAATTTTAGAAATCCTATTCCAAATAAAATCTTAAGTTTTAATAAACTAGCTAACCCGTTAAAATCCCTCATAGAAATTCTAACAAGATTTTTAATTTACTAGGTAAAATTTTCGGGTTATTACAGTAGGAGTTTAAGTAGCCCTTGGGCCCTTCGACTCTTTGAAAAAAAAAATGGTCTCTTGGTCATTTTAATCTCTAGATGGGATTCATAAACTGGTTAAGATATTATGTTTAGATCTTTTAAGAACCATCTCTTATAACTCTGTAAATTCTATCTAGATTAATATAACCTAGACGAAGTACCAAATATGTGTTATTACTATGAGAAATTTTAAATTTCTTAGACTTAGTCAATTCCACTTTAAAATTTTTAGTATTCGACTGTTATTTATTGGTGGGCCTTTCACATAAAGTTGACTTTCCGTAAAATAAGAAAATTATTCAATCCACTTCTAGAAATAATAACAATATTATTATTTAAATAAATTGATTAACACTGTTCGAATAACTAAGAAATGAAAATTAGGTTTCTAGTAAACCCTAGTGTAAAATAAACGTTATTCAACAAAGAAAATTTATCTAGAAAATATAATTTTGTTTCTTCCACTTCTGACGCTTAAACTAATACCCAATTGCCCACTCTCATAGTGAACTCTCCATTTGCTAGCTTCTAATAAGAACTAAGCATTTGTAAAGAACAAAAAACATGACTAGTCATATCTGAATCAACTATCCAAGATAAAAAATCATTCTCAAACTAAACAAGATTCAATGCTCATCGAGATACCTTTTACACTTTTTTTCCAATGACCATTAACTCAACAGTGGAAACATATTCTTTTAGTTTTTTTCTAACTCGAGTTGTTCTTGTTTACCTTGTTGGACTTGTTATTTTTATTGGTGTTGTCCTTCCTACTCCCTGCTGGATATGCTCCTGGATCTTTGTCATTTTTCTTAACTTTCTTCTGCTTCTTAAAGGAAAAGGGAGAAGAGGAGAGTTCAACAATATTTTCTTCTCATTTCTTCTTTAAAGAAGAAATTGATGCATAGGTCGTAATCTCAATAAGCAGTTAAGTCGTATTATAATTCAATTTGTTTATGAAGTAGTTATTGCAAGAACTGCGGGCTCAAACTTTCTAAAATCATGCCCACTTAGGTAGCCTCATCAATATGGGTCCTATTAATCTCAATCTCATGAATTGTGATGATCATCATAGCACATGCTCTTGAACAGAGGTACTGACCTACATATTGCTATTCATGACTTTCTTATAGCTTCATGATAGGTTTGGTCAGATGGTCGACCAAACATGTTTTGGAGAGACTCTATTATCTCTTAAACAGTCTCTATGTTGTCTAATTTTTTATGTTGAGAATATCTGTCATGGAGGCGAATAATAATAATGAGTATTGTCATTTACTCATTGCGACGTCTCAAATGGCTCTTTCTCTAACGTCTCAAAGGACTATATGACATTCATCAATCAGGATAGACTTCGATATATGGCATAATAAAATTATCATGAGCATATTAAATCACTAAATAAAATGCAAATGCTATTGAAGCATCGATACCTAATTATTTTTCTTTATGTTAAAACTATTATATTAATAAATTTATTCAAAATAGCTTATATTTTCAAAATTTATTAACTACCGATTAGTTTTGGTCAAAATGTGATTAAAACATTAAATCACATTTTCACAAGTGTATACCCACCAAGTCTCTAGTAATGTAATCATGAAACAAGACATTTTGCTGTAATGAATAAATAAATGTTATCTATTATGCTTAAAATTCATACGATATATGGCATAATAAAATTATCATGAGCATATTAAATCACTAAATAAAATGCAAATGCTATTGAAGCATCGATACCTATTATTTTTCTTTAGGTTAAAACTATTATATATTAATAAATTTATTCAAAATATCTCATATTGTAACACCCGGAAATTTTTCTCTAAGCGTGAGTTGCTCTGGTTGTGGCAACCTAACATAGATCCTAGGGTTTATTTAAACAATTGAGATAGGAAGTGGAGATGGTAGAGGATTTTTTTAGAAAGATTAGGCAGGGTATTGTTTGTTTTAACTTTAATATAAGGAAAGATTTTAATTAAAGGAATTGAAAGGAATTACAAAAAGATAATAAATAAATAAAAATAGAAGAATGAAGGGAAACTAGTTGTATGGAGTTAGAAATTTTGTTAAGTTGAAATTGACCTAAAGGTAAAGTTAAGTGATAAAAGGGGGGAAATGAATTGAGAGCTCACGTTGAATTAAGTGAAACATGGAGTTTTAGGTTGAAAAGTCAAGGTGAAAAGTAGGAAGTGTGAGGTTGAAATATTGACGTTAGAAAATTAGGAAATAAAAGAAGTGTAATGGAAAAGTTGAAAAGTCAAACTTACAAAACCATGTTGTAAATAAAAGAAAAAATAGGAAAGTGAAGAAAGGGTATTTGTAGAAATATTATTATTATAGTATAAAAAAACCATTTAATTAAATACTAGAATTTGAAAAGTCAAAGGGATGAAAACATAAGGGGTTTGGCGTTGGAGAAATGAGAGTAGAAAAGATAAATTTACGGAAAAGAGAAGAACAAGAGGAGAAGAGTAAAAGTTTGAAAAGTCAAAAGAGGAGGCTTTGAAGTGGAAAAACTTGAGATAAAGAGAGAATTTCCTTCACGTTGGAACAAAAGTTGAGGGGACTTTTGGGAATAAACACTTTTATAGATGGGTAATACTTATCCTTTAAATGATGAGTTAGGAAATAAAACATGAAGTTGGTTTCAACTCCTTCCCCACGATAGCCTCTCCTCCCTGCTGAGTTTTCTTTTCCAAGAAACCTCCCTCTTCCTCTCACTTTTCTCTGGCGTTTTCCAGGTAAGATAAGTGTGGTTTTAGTTGATGAGATCTATAGTTTAAAGGTTGATTTATGTTAGAATTGGGCAGGTTTGATGAAGTAGGTTTTGATGCACGAGAATTTGGTTTCCTCATCTCCATTTCTTGTTATTTTAAAGTTTAAAATAAATATAATGGTTGCTTATGGTTGAAAGGAGGAAGGAACATCAAGACAATAATCAATAGTCAAAAAATAGTGAATTACAGAATAGTCTGGGAGGTCTGTAAATTCGGTTTACTAAATGGATTTACTTTGATAAATTGAATTGATCATGTTAAAGCAGACTCTTTAAGGAGTCCATAGGCGTTAGAATCAACGTATTTGGATAAGTATAGATTAAGTTATGATTTTTAAAAGTTGGATCAAAATCTGTGAAGAAAAAAATTAGGCATGATTTCGGTTTGGCCAAGTTGTTTGGTTGTTGAATTTAAGTGTTTCAATGGATAGTAGACGGGTAGAGGTTTAAGGAATGGGGTGGCACGTCAAAATCCGATGAAAATTGAGGGAGTTATGGCCGATTGAAGTTTAAACACCGAAATTGTAGGAAAAAATCGGGTTTTGTGGGGTTGTGTTTTAAATTTAGTTAATTGTGTTGATTAGTCTTAGTTAGGTATTCCTTAGAATTCCTAGGATGTTATTAAGTGATTTTTCCTTGAATTTGCTAGGTTGACGTGCAAAAATTTGGGCTAGCCGAGCGAACAAATACGAACACGTGCGGGAGTCCAGGTAAGTAGAGGTTGTTTGTGATAGTGCCTTCGGGCCTACACCATGGAATGGTAGGGATTTCTTGATTGTTTGCTTGTTTGTGTTTTGTTTTGTGTCGAGTATATGTGTGACATGCATAATTGTTTTTCCAACTACGCAGCACGAGTTGTGAGCATGGTTTTGAACGGTGAGCATGAAACGTGTGGGGATTAGGTTGTGCCATCCTTGGAGCCAGACTCGGATGGAAACACATTCTTGGAGCTGGTCTCGGATGTGTGCCTGGTGCCATTCTTGGAGAAAGACTCGAATGGAAAATACATATTTGGAGCTGGACTCAGATGTATACTAGGATTTTGGGGTAGTGCCATCCTTGGAGCGGGACTCGGATGGAAATGAATCCTTGGAGCTGGACTCGGATGCGTGCCTAGGGATTGGGTATGGCCATCCTTGGAGCTGGACTCGGATGTGGCCTTCGATATCGTACTGTTGGGTCAAAGTGGGGCTATCCTAGATGATATAGGATGTGCGCCTACTTGATCCACCCTGTTAGGTGATAGATTAATATTTCAAAAACAAAGTGAGAACAACAGAGCAAGTAGAAACTGCATGTGATAAGGTGTGGGTGCATTGTATGTGTTTGCATTGCATTATTCCCTACTTACTAAGCATTAGGCTTACGTTTTGTGTTCTGTGGTGTAGGTGACGATGACATTACAGGTGAGAGCTATGAGGAAAGCTAGGATTGGGACGCAGTCAGTGATATACGCGGTATGCTGGTGCGGGCAGTTGTCGGGAGGTTGTGATGGGTTTGGTATTTTGACTGTATGTAGCTAGTTTTGGTTAAACTTCGTTGGTATAAATGACCGTGAATTTCTAAACTTTATGACTACTGTTTTGGGATTGTATAAATATTTGATTTCCAGGTTTTGATTTTAGAAAATATAAACGTTATACTGCTTGATTTTTCGTAAAGTAAACGATGTTTGTTTTCAACCGTCTCCACGTTTTCGTTAATATTTTAGAGTCGATTTTCAGAGTTTCCATGTTTCGGGAAGGGGGAGATGTTAGGGAAGGTTTTGAGTGAGTTTAAGTGTTTTGTGTAGGTTGAAATTGATGGAAATTGGAAGGGGGATGGAAAAGGGGTAGTCGATCGATCGGCGCAGGGCGCGATCGATCGACATGTTCTCTGGTTTCAGAGAACAAGGCAGCAAGGCTGCCGATCGATCGGCGAAATTCAGCCGATCGATCAGCAGTTGGTTTGATAAGCTGGCGATTGTGCAACCCGAAAGGTTGTCGATCGATCTGTTGATTCAGCTGATCGATCGGCAATGAATAGTGTCTAGGTATTGTTTTTTTTTTAATTTTTGATTTTTAAATATGTTTTAACCCGATCTTTTCTGACATATTTTGCACATATTTTGTGCACGTTTTCCAACCATTTTCGAGGGTTGAAAAAAAAAATTTAAAAATCGAGTCGAAATTTTATCGAAAATTATTTTAAATTACGTTTTAAACGTGGGTTTGGTTAGCAAAGTAGCGCACTGAGTCGGGGCGGGTTCATGGGCGTTACAAGATGGTATCAGAGCAAAAGTAGTCGATTCGTTTAAAGGATTACCGGACAATGCCGGCCGCCATGCAACGTGCTTCACCGACTGTAAGTATTTCTTTCATCTTTTAGTTAGTTTTATCTAAGATTAGATTGTTTTAACCTTTTTTACAGGATTAGAGAGCAAAATGTCGAGGAACCCAGGATGACCCGGACGACCTAGGAATGAACCGGAACAACCTGAAGATCCTAATAAGCAACTCCGGGATCTACTTAACATACAATCTCAATTGCTGGGAATTTTTATGAACAAGGTCTACCGAGAAATTTTGGAGCGGGGTCTAGCTCAGGAGCGGGTTCTAGTGGGGAACGATTTAGAAGACTAAAGCCTCCATCGTTTGAAGGTCATTTGACTGATCCGAAAACTGCTGAGCGTTGGATATGCACCATTGAAAATATGTTTAATGTCTTTGAGGTGGAGGAAGAAAATAAAGTGAGATATGCAACATTCCACCTATCCATCGACGCCCAAAACTGGTGGGAAACGGTAAAGGCTACCATTGGTGTTCCGGGCCTGACTTGGGATGAGTTTAAAGAATTATTTTATGACAAATACTACAACCGGACAGTCCAAGCTGCAAAAGAGATTGGAATTTATGGCATTAAAGTAAACAGGATCAGTAGGAGAATATATTCAGCAGTTTGAATCATTGTCCCAGTTTGCCAGCCACCTAGTTAGTCAGGAAGAAGATAAGATATTTCAGTTCGTGCAGTGCCTGAAACCGGAAATTTATATGTTGGTGAAAACCTTCGGGATTGATGGAGTGTCGTTCACTAGAGTGGTGGCTAAAACATTAGAGGTGGAAGAGGCCGCTAGCAAGTGTATTCAACCAGCAGAAGTTCCCGGGCAAATGTTTACAGAAATTACAACTCGGATGAGCGGAGGTGGGTCTTCTTCACAATCTAAAGGAACTAAGAGACCATGCGGGTATTTGAATGACCAGAGAGAAAAAAAGAAGCCACGGGGAAGATATTTGTCATGTCCTAAGTGTTTAAAAGCTCATCCTAGAGGGTGTGGGCAGTATGATGGGAAATGTTACAACTGTTTTAAACCTGGCCACCTTTTTCGAGACTGTCCAAAGTCAAGAGTTCCTCGGTGTTTCAAGTGCAATGAGCCTGGACATGTGGCTGAAGACTGCCCTAGAGCCGGACAGTGAGGATCGACTAGCTGGCATCTCAGGTACGATATTCATAGATTTTGATGTGTAGAATTCTTTTGCGGAAGTGGTCTTTGTAGTAAAGTTGAGTTTGGATGTGAAGCCAACTGGATATTGGTTTTGGTGAGATACCGGTAGGACTTTCGTAAGTGTAGGGAAGAGAGAGGAGATTTAGAGCTATTTGTAGTGATGAATACTTGAACTGATAAGGGATTAGAGACTGTGCAATGTAAGAAAGATGAGTGATTAGATTACGGTCTATATTTGACGGACATAGGAAATAGGTAAGTGAGGAGGTTAGTAACTTTAATGGGGAATTTAGATAAAAAGGTAACATATAGGAGATGGGGATTAAGGGTGTTAAGTGAACTACAACAAGTTTGTAAACAAGGAGGATATGAGTGGCTTGCTGTAAAGAGAGTAAGGAGATTAAAAGTGATATTATATAGAAAGAATTGAGGTTTAGATCATAAATGCTGAGTGGAATACAATCTAAAGAGATATAGGAGTTGTTAAAGGAGGAGAATGGGGATTCGTTGAAGAATTTTAGAATGCATTATGGATTTAGAAATTGAGGTAAAAAGTGTATGCATTAATTTCGTAGGATCACTCGTTTGGGGTAGCATAGAGAGTTGTAATGGTTTGGTACGTGTTTGATAGACATGGGAGTAAAAGTGAGGAATTAGATGAACATAACACGAGGAAAAGCTCGAGTGGAGTACTTGGGTTAAAAGTCACAGAACGTATGAGTATTCGAGCTAGGGAGTGCAAAATTAGGTGCAGTCAGAACTTGGGGAATGTAGTACATATGAGTAAGGGTATTAGATAATTGTGATTTAGCAGTGCAACCCGTGATGTAAGGAGGGTGGATTGGAGTCAGTAAATTGAGGAATAACTAAGCTCAAATTTTGAGGACAAATTTTTTTTTAAGGAAGGTAGATTGTAACACCCAAAAATTTTTCTCTAAGCGTGAGTTGCTCTTGGAGTAGTATAGGTTGTGGAAACCTAACATAGATCCTAGGGTTCATTTAAACAAGTGAGATAAGAAGTGGAGATGGTAGAGGATTTTTTTAGAAAGATTAGGCAGAGTATTGTTTGTTTTAACTTTAATATAAAGAAAGATTTTAATTAAAGGAATTGAAAGGAATTACAAAAAGATAATAAATAAATAAAAATAGAAGAATGAAGGGAAACTAGTTGTATGGAGTTAGAAATTTTGTTAAGTTGAAATTGACCTATAGGTAAAGTTAAGTGATAAAAGGGGGGTAATGAATTGAGAGCTCACGTTGAATTAAGTGAAACATGGAGTTTTAGGTTGAAAAGTCAAGGTGAAAAGTGGGAAGTGTGATGTTGAAATATTGACGTTAGAAAATTAGGAAATAAAAGAAGTGTAATGGAAAAGTTGAAAAGTCAAACTTACAAAACCATGTTGTGAATAAAAGAGAAAATAGGAAAATGAAGAAAGGATATTTGTAGAAATATTATTATTATAGTATATAAAAAAACAATTTAATTAAATACAAGAATTTGAAAAGTCAAAGGGATGAAAACATAAGGGGTTTGGCGTTGGAGAAATGAGAGTAGAAAAGATAAATTTAAGGAAAAGAGAAGATTTGGTAGTTCTGTTTGGATTTTTTTTCGTAAATGACGGAGATTTATAACTCTTTTGGTTAATGTTTTGGGAGTTGTTGTATAGATGTTTGTTTTTATGTTTTGGTTTATAAAAATTAAACGCTATGCTGCTCAAGTTTTTGTAGAGTAAACGATGTTTATTTTCAACCGTTTTCACATTTTCGCTGACGCTTTAGAGTCCGATTTCTGGGATTTTTACGTGTCGGGAAGTGGGAAATGTCGGGAAAGGTTTTGGGTTAGTTTTAGGTGTTTTGGTTGTGTGAGATTTGAAGAATAATGGAGGAAAGGGTAGGATGTGCACTGGTGGCCGAAGGTGGCGTGCAAAGGGTGAGCTGGCGCCAGGCTGGGCGCGCGCAATGCCCAGCGCCGATCGATCGGCATTTTGTGCTCTTCATCGATCGACAACCAGAGAGGTTGTCGATCGATCGGCACTTTTGCCGATCGATCGACACCTCGTGCGCGAGGGTGTGCGCGAGGGTGTGCGCGCTGCCTGGGCGATGCGCGCACCCAGTGCGTGTTTGTGGCTCCCCTTGTGGCCCTCCTTGAAAATTTTTCAAATTTCACCCCTTTCGTTATGTTTTAACCTGACCTTTTTCAACACGTTTTGCACGTATTTTATGCACGTTTTTCAACCATTTTCGAGGGTTTGAAAATTTCAAAAATTGAGTCAAAATTTTATCAAAAATTATTTTAAACTTTTTTTAATTGTGGTAAAGTTGTGCAAAGTAACGCACCGAGCCTGGGTGGGTTCGGGGGGCGTTACACATAGTCCTTCACAAAAATTTTCTTCCTAGGATCAATATCAAATGGGTCCTTTAAAATTATAACTCCATGAGTTTTAAAATTTTGGAAGTCCTTGGGTTTGGTTTCTATGGTCTCTACCATTTGCTTCTTTTCATCCTCTAGGGGAGATTCCTCAAACAAACTTATGATTCCAAAATCTTCGATGAACTCTATTAGGTTAAGGGGTTCTAGATTCCTAATGGGCTCTATTACTTGCTCATTTTCAACTTCAAATAAAGAAGCTTCAGATAATCCCTTAATTCCATAATCTTCAAAGGTTTCCACTTGATCATTACCCTTTTGTTCATGGGGGTTAGAATCCATTTCAAGCAATTGACCTTCTTTGGGGTAGACGACTTCTTCTTTTGATTCACTTGAAATACCGTCTATATCTACCAATTCTTCCTCCTCACTTAAGGTTTCCTTAATAAGTTCGGTTTGGCTTGGTTCTAGGGAAGTTGGTGGCTCAAAAATGATTGGAGTTTTTAAAGTAGACCCAGGGTTGTACTCTTTTAGGTATTGACTTGAAGCAAACCTCCTTTCCATTAAGTACTTCAAACTTCGTGACATGCCTCGGGGGGCATGAAAAAAGAAATTTAATAATTTCCCTTGCATTATCTAAGCTCTTTACTATTACGTGTTTTCTCTTTTGTAGGAATATTTTTGAGGAAAGAATGCACTTGGAGCGCATGGGAGAAGTCACCACTTAGCCCAATGGGAATTTGTCTTCCCGGGCTCTATCTTTGTAATTTTATTTTTTAAAACTTATTTGACATACATTCGCTTTTATTGTATAAATTTTATAATTGCATTGCATGCATTAGATTGTGTGGTTAGGGTTAGATGAATGTGGTGGATGTTGGGTTGAATAAATATTCAACCAATTTTTCAAGCAAAGGAAAGAGCCTCAACAAAATCAAGCCCAAGGAAAGCCTAAGCCCAAAGAAGAGCCCACTTGTGAAGGTATGGTTTTGCAGGTGCATGAGTTAGTGGAGGCATGGATAAAAGAGTTGGCAAAATCTCAACCATTGGCTAAAGAGTTGCTAGGATTAAAGGAAGATTGCTGATGGGAGGCGCGCGGGCAGCTGCTCTTCTCGGTCAGGCGCGCGCGGGTAGGCAGCGCTCCACATCAGCGTCGCGCTGGTGCATCCCTCTTCGCTGGGCAAGCACGCCACAGATCGCGCTCATGGCCGCTAATTGCATGCCACGCTGGCGTATCTGATGGCTGCTGTTCCAAGCTGGCACGCGCACAGATCTCTTCAAATTTGGCCGCCGATTTCACTCCATTAAGGGCTCCAATTTCTTCTCCAATTTTTGCCAAACCCTTATCCACCTTAGGAGTCTATAAATACATGGCATTCGTGAATGTATTCCCACTTTTGCCAATTTCTAAAATATCTCTTTTGCCTCTTTAAGGTGGGTAACCTTTGAGAGTTTTCTTGGTTCTTGAACCAAGTGGAGTAGTCCTCCATTATTATCCTAGCTTCGGATTGTCAGGATAATTCTAATTCATTCCCTCGCCTTCTCCAACGAGAGTCGGAGTTGAGGAAGAAAACATAGGCCTTAGGTGGTCGGTTTTCCTCCGGGAAAATCGTTTGTTCAAGGAGCCTAACGTAGGATAGCTCTTTGAACCCGTCAACGGTATTTCCATTTACTTGCTTTCCATCACATCTGACACACTAATCACCCCTTCATTTTCAGTTTCACCATCACACACAATCACTTTACTTTTATTGCCATTTTCTTTATCTTTTAAGCATTTCATCATCTCGGCCATAACATCTTCTCTTCATCTCTTTTCTTTTATTTTTCTTCATATTTCATACCATCATCTAGCATATAACATTCGGCCATTGCATCATCTAACACTATTTATTTTCTTGCACTTTATTTTTATTACTTTTTTCTCTTTATTTTAGGTTTTGCACAACACTTGTCACCCGATCACATTTCTTATAATTTGTGGGTTATACACGGACCCTTTTCTAAGGATCCCGTGTCAAGTGGTATCAGAGCCACAAGGCTTCTCTCCATGCGTTTTAGTGCCTTGACAATAGTAAAAAATCGGGACAAAACTGGGATAGCAGCTCATTGAATTTTTAGCATTATTTTCATTCCTATATTTGTGCTAACTTTGTGCTAACCTAACCAATATTTTGCTGCCATATTTCTTATCATTTAATGCTTGAATATCTTGTTAAAATGTGGTATACATTGCTACAAAATCTTGACCAAAGGTAGGCACCTCATTTCCACTCATTTTCTTCTCGGTTTTTCCCTTGTTTTTGCTTCGGTTTTGCACAGTTCTTCTCCTCGATTTCTCTATAACATTTTGCTGTGTTTTGAGGCAATATTTACATTTAAATCTAAGCTGAAAGTATGCTCAAAATATTGGTGAAATGTGGTTTAGAAATCGGCCTTAAGTGATAATATAAAACCAGCTTATTTTGATGTTATTTCTTGTCTCGATTTTCTAGCAATAACATGATATGTTTGCCTTCTGTTTTGCATCTATATATTGTCCATTAACTATATGAAAATTCTGGAATTTTGTGATGCACAAATCGGCCTAAGACTAAAGCTACATAAATCGGTTTGTGTTATTGATTTTCTCTTCTCAGTTTGGAATATATTAGCCTCGGCTTTATGGTTATTTATGCCTTGATTTTTATATGCTACTTTGCTGTGTTGAGCCATGATATTTCATCTAAAATATTTTCTATTAACTTGTTTAAAAATCTGAATTTGTTGATGCATGAAACTCGGCTCTAAATTAATACTTAAAAATAGGATTCTACTTGTTGATTGATTATTCGGTTTCTCTAGTATATTTGTCATAAATTTCTTTGTTAATTTGCTGAATATTTGCACTTGGATTTAGCTTATAATTCATATATTATATGCTGTAATTTAATTGTACAAAATTAGATTTACAAGAATAATTAAATTGTAAACTAGAAATTGAAAATATTGATTTATGTTAACATGAAAAATTCTGTTATATTAACATTAAAATTTCAGCATGTTATTATTGGCAAAACTTGTGTTTTAATATGTTTGCTTGCTGTTTTTGATGTTATTTAGTTGATATTAATATTATATTGGGTGATTTTAGCTTAAAGTGAGTAACTTGATTGAAATTTATTGGAATTGTGTTAATTGCAAGTGTTGAAAATTTAATTCTAAAATTAGTTTACTAAATGTTTTGAGAATTTCTAAGTTGTTTATTTGATTTCCAATTTTTCATTGATAAGTGAGCCCTATTTTATTATTGTCTTAGCTAGGAGACATCCCTTAGTGCTTAAAAATTTTCCTAAGACATTAAATAAGATAATCACCTCACTAATTTTTGGGAGAAACAACTTAGTCAAAAACATAAACTTAAAATTTTAAATACTTAGACATGACTAATAGGACCGGCTTTGCACGTGACACTCCACATAAAGAATCAAATCATGCGAGGGGCACTCCCCCTCCCGAAACTACACGTCACGAAGGTGAAACTAGCGCTCAAGGAGGCATGTAAGGACAAATCGATGCCTTAGCGAGCGTAGTTAACCACCTTGCCCAACAAGTCCAATCTCTTTTAAATATTCCTCCCCGAAAAGAACCCCATGAACAAGTTCCTTCATAAGAGACCTCCTCTAGGATCATTCTCGAACGTCCTAGACATCGTAATCATACCCCGCAACCACCCACAGAAGAAGAATTGGCTGAACCCCCTAGAAGGAGACCACCCTATTATTCAGAGGATGAAGATTGGGTTGATGATGAAGAATATCGCCCAAATCGTCGTAGGGACAACGACGACCTCCGCAACATCAAGATTTCAATTCCCCCTTTCGATGGAACGTGTGACGGGCACACATACCTAGATTGGGTTGATAAAGTTGAGAGAGTTTTTGAATGCCATGATTACTCCGAGCAAGTAAAAATCCAATTAGCCTCTCTTGAACTTACGGGCAACGCCGCATTATGGTGGTCCAACCTTAAGGCCCAAAGAATGAGAACGTTAGGGTATCCCGTTACTACTTGGACTTCCATGAAGGAATTGATGCACCATAGGTTCGTCCCTCGTCATTATAAACATGAACTCTTTCATCAACTCCATAACTTAAAACAAAATAGCATCTCGGTAGACGAATACCTTACCAAATTTGAAACCCTTAATATGCAATGCGCAATTGATGAGCCTGAGGAACAACTCATCGCAAGATTTATAAGAGGCTTGAATTGAGACATAGGCGATCTTGTCGAAATGCAACAATTAGAGACCATGGAATTGGTCATTCAATTAGCCCTCACGGTGGAGAGGTAACTAAAGAGGAAGCGTAAGACCGACCTTCCTAAATTCCCACCAAGAAATTACAATTCTGACAAGATTATCCAAAGACAAGAAGGAAAGAAACCATTCAATCCAAATTGGCCACCAAAAGTATCCAACACCCTTCACAATCCCCCACCAAACAAAAGCCAAGAAACTCAACCTAAATGACCAAGAGCACGTGATGTCCAATGCTTCAAATGCTTGAGAAAAGGACATTACGCTAATGAATGCACAAACCACCGTGTCATGGTCATTAAGGAGTCAACGAGAGAATGGGAAAGTGAGGACGACAAAGGTCAATATAACAAAGTTGAAAAAGGAGTCGTAATCGAGGAAAGCGAAGACGAAGTGGATGAATGCGAACCTCAAGATGGACCTCTACTGTTGGTCATAAGGTGAGCATTAATATCTAAGCACGTAGACAATGACTGTCAACGTGAAAATCTATTTCATAGTCGATGTGCTGTGAGAGATAAAATTTGTTCTCTGATAATTGATGGAAGAAGTTGCATAAATGCGGCGTCCCAAGACATGGTAGACAAATTGGGATTAGAAACCATTACCCATCCTACACCTTACAAGCTTAGTTGGTTGGATGATAGAAATGAACATGAGATTACCAAACAAGTAACCGTTGATTTCATTATAGAGAAATACAAGGACTCGGTTATTTGTGACGTTGTCCCAATGAGTGCCAGCCACATCTTACTTGGACGACCATGGCATTTTGACTGTAGAGTCAACTATGACGGATTCGTCAACCGTTATACATTTGATTTTGGAGGAAGAAAAATCAAATTGCTACCAATGACTCCCGAGCAAGTGGCTCATGATGAGGCCACCCGCAAAGAAGGGAAATTAAAGGAAAATCTATTATTATCAAAATGCGGGTTGATTGAAGGTCAAAATCCCACTCATATCAATTGGCATGATAACCCCTTATACGAAGAAGAGGTGTCATATCCCTTGGAAAATGTTAAGGAAAAGAAAATAAGTGAAGAAAACATTTTTGGCATAGGAAATATGGTAGTAGCTCCATTCCCTTCCTTTCCAAATTTTGAGAAAATTCCTTCCTTTATCAAGAGACATCTAAATTCCTTATTTGACGAAGAGATGTCTTGCCAATTAGAGGATGAATTTACTTGGCCTCATAGGAAAATGGAATTAAGTGACGAAATTATTTTTGGACTAGGTAGCATGATCATCACTCCCTTTCTATCCTTTCCAAGACTTGAGGAAATTTTCTTTCCATTTCCATCAATTAAGAAGAAATTCATATATGAACTAGAACCAATCTATCACCTTCCTACAACCTTTCTTAGAGCTACACAAACATGTAGGAATTTATTTCCTTTTGTAGACCACAAATGCTCTAAACTTCGATTTGGTAGATTACCAAAACCGTGTTCCCTACCATTTGACTACCACAAATTCTACCATAGGACTAGAGTTAAGGTTCTATTGATAAGTGAATTTTCTTTTGAGGTCTTAAGCGTAATTGGATTATTTCTTTGGTCGGAGGATTTTAGCATTTCCACTTCACTACTTGTCAAATTCAACTACTTTGGAAAATTTCCTTCCATCACCGAGCAATCGCCCTCCAAAGTAGCCGTTGAATTCAATTTCACCACCCCCACCAACAAAAACATTCGTAAGACCATCCTCACCCTTTTCCATTTCGAACATTTCTTGGTGAAGCGCACTAAAACAAAAGACCATGCCCTCATGACATTCGAGCCTTCAAGGAGTGAACAAGAAATCGTAGGAGACATTTTTGGGAAGAAGTCAACCAACGGATTTGAGGTCAAATCCTCAAATCACTCGGAGAGGATGACATGCCTCGGGTGGCATGAAAAAAGAAATTTAATAATTTCCCTTGCATTATCTAAGCTCTCTACTTATTATGTGTTTTATCTTTTGTAGGAATATTTTTTAGGAAAGAATGTATTTGGAGCGCATGGGAGAAGTCACCACTTAGCCCAATGGGAATTTGTCTTCCCAGGCTCTATCTTTGTAATTTTATTTTTTAAAACTTATTTGGCATACATTCACCTTTATTGTATGGATTTTATAATTGCATTGCATACATTAGATTGTGTAGTTAGGGTTAGACGAATGTGGTGGATGTTGGGTTGAAGAAATATTCAACCAATTTTGCAAGCAAAGGAAAGAGCCTCAACAAAATCAAACCCAATGAAAACCTTAGCCCAAAGAAGAGCCTACTTGTGAAGGTACAGTTTTGCAGGTACATGAGTTAGTGGAGGCATGGATAAAAGAGTTGGCAAAATCTCAACCATTGGCTAGGAGTGGCTAAGATTAAAGGAAGATTGCTGATGGGAGGCGCGCGGACAGCTGCTCTTCTCGGTCAGGGGCGCACGCGGGCTGGCAGTGCTCCATATCAGCGCCGCACTGGCGCATCCCTCTTCGTTGGGCAAGCGCGCCACAGATCGCGCTCATGGCCGCTGATTGCGCGCCACGCTGGCGCATCTGATGGCTGCTATTCCAAGCTGGCGCGCGCACAGATCTCTTCAAATTTGGCCGCCGATTTCACTCCATCAAGGGCTCCAATTTCTTCTCCAATTTTTGCCAAACCCTCATCCACCTTAGGAGTCTATAAATACATGGCATTGGTGAATGTATTCCAACTTTTGCCAATTTATAAAATATCTCTTTTGCTTCTTTAAGGTGGGTAACCTTTGAGAGTTTCCTTGTTTCTTGAACCAAGTGGAGTAACTCTCCATTATTATCCTAGCTTCAGGTTGCTAGGATAATTCTTATTCATTCCCTCGCCTTCTTCAACGGGAGTCGGAGTTGAGGAAGAAAACCTAGGCCTTAGGTGGTCGGTTTTCCTCCGAAAAAATCATTTGTTCAAAGAGCCTAACGTAGGATAGCTCTTTGAACCCGCCAACGGTATTTCTATTTACTTGCTTTCCATCACATCTCACACACTAATCACCCCTTCATTTTCGGTTTCACCATCACACACAATCACTTTACTTTTATTGCCATTTTCTTCATCTTTTAAGCATTTCATCATCTCGGCCATAACATCTTCTCTTCATCGCTTTTCTTTTATTTTTCTTCATATTTCATACCATCATCTAGCATATAACATTCGGCCATTGCATCATCCACATCACATCTTTATATGCTAAGCCCCGAAATTGTCCTTTGTAGTTTGCATACATATGCCTTTGGCAGAAACGGTGTTCGGCTAAACCAAATATCTCGTCCACAGCATTCAACAATCCCTGCAATTTTAAAGAAAAACAGACTCATATTAAAACAATAACTTCTGTCGATCCAAATAATAAGAGTAATAACAATATATACCTTCTGTCGATCCAACACAAATGTCCATCCTCGGCCTTCGTTAATGCCTAAGTCGTTTCGCAATAGCTCCAAAAACCACTTCCACGAGACTTGGGATTCTGATTCCACATTGGCAACAGCAATGGGATATATACCATTGTTGCCATCAATACTCACCGCCGTGAGTAATTAGCCGCGGCAGGCTCCCTTCAGATGACATCCATCTAAACAAATAAGAGGTCTGCCGATATCCAACAAACCTGCTTTGCAAGCAGCTATACACATGTACATTCTTTTAAATATCATCTTCTCATTTCTATCCTCAACCACCAGGTCACCATCTATTACCAGTGTGCTACCTGGATTTGATCTTAATATTTAGCTTCGTAAGAACGAAGTATCTTCAGTTGTTCTTCGTTCTTCCCGTAATTACTTTCTTTTGCTTGGGTTCTTCCTCTTCTCGCAAGGCTTGGCTTAATGTTAACTTTGTGTTCCCGCCTCACTGTCTCGATAATATCAGGAATGGGTCAGTCAGGTTGACTTTGAACCTATCTGAATAAGTTGTTGCCAACCCCTTTACTGTAGCATGTCGATTATCCAATACCCTTACGCAATTGTGATCATTACAGTATGACTTTATTTGGAAGGTGGCCTCATTTTGCATGGTCGACGCATGCATATGTCATTGACAATCTACTCCTTCACATTTTACCGTCAGTCTGTTCCTCCCACTTTTAACAATCTTGATATCATATCCTTTTTTCAAAAAATAGTCTCGTATTTCATATCTAATGACCTGCAAAGATATAAATTGTCTACTCAAAGCAAAATCACCAGAATCTACAGCCCTTGTTTGTCTGCTTTGTACCTCGTCATCCTCAAAATTGAATAGTATTAGTAACTCATCGTCTAAAGTTTTTGAAATTGAACACACTTGTATTTCTCTATCACCCTCTAAGTGATCAAATGCTTGAATATCACCGTATATGGGAGCGTCCTCCTCCATATACCAGTCTATGTTCGCAGACTCATTTACATCATCCAATCTCTCAGCCATTTGCTACAATTATCTATAAAAAAATCAAAATATTATTCAAGTTAAAAAATATCCTATGAATTGAAAACAAAATAGTTTTGACAATAATATAATTTCATATACACACCCAATAAACGAACAGAAAAATTGAAATAGAAAAAAAAAAAAAACAAATTCAGTATATTTGGTTTCGGCCGGACGGACGCATTTGTACGCGTTCGTCCGGGTCGCATTAAATGAAGAGACCCGGACGGACTCCTTTTTACGCGTCCGTCCGGGTCTCATTTAATGAAGATTCCCGGACGGACACTATATTTTTTCGTCCGTCCGATTGCCACATTTTTCCCATTATCGAATTAGGGCTCCGATTCTAATGTTATTTATGTTAAAACTTTAAGAAAATGAATCAAAATTTATAAAGAAATTACCACAAATGCTTTTTTTTCGTAAATCTACGAAAAATTTGAAAGCTTTGAGTGAAAAGTCCAATTTCGTCGCCTTTTGTCGATGTTTTTCTATAAAAATCAAAATATTATTCAAGTTTAAAAATATCCTATGAATTGAAACAAAATAGTTTTGACAATATATAATTTCATATACACACCCAATAAACGAACAGAAAATTGAAATAGAAAAAAAAAAAAAACAAATTCAGTATATTTGGTTTCGGCCGGACGGACGCATTTGTACGCGTTCGTCCGGGTCGCATTAAATGAAGAGACCCGGACGGACTCCTTTTTACGCGTCCGTCCGGGTCTCATTTAATGAAGATTCCCGGACGGACACTATATTTTTTCGTCCGTCCGATTGCCACATTTTTCCCATTATCGAATTAGGGCTCGATTCTAATGTTATTTATGTTAAAACTTAAGAAATGAATCAAAATTTATAAAGAAATTACCACAAATGCTTTTTTTTCGTAAATCTACGAAAAATTTGAAAGCTTCGAGTGAAAAGTCCAATTTCGTCGCCTTTTGTCGATGTTTTTGTCGCCGGTGAAAAATCCAACTTTCCCTTTTTTCGCTGGTTTTCATATCGAGTACCCGGACGGACAGTATATTTTCCCGTCCGTCCGGGAAATTTTTAAGTTAACCGGGACGGACGGTGATTTACAGAGTCCGAACGGGCTACGTGGCGACTACGTGGCAGATTTTGATTGAACGACAAATTGGGGACGGACGCTAATAGTTTCCGTCCATCTGGGTTTGGGCCAAATTACGTCCGGACGGACTCAATCCACGTCCGTCCGTCCGGTGTGGTTATATTTGGCAGATTTTTAATACGTGATGGTTTGAATTGTTAAAAAATTTTGTTTGTGGTTGGAATCGAAAAACACACGTAGTTTGTGGTCATTTTTGGTAATTTTCCTAATTGAAATTGTCGTTTCTCTTTCAAATTAGCTTCGATTATGATATTTAGCTGCATTCTCTTGTTTGTCCTTAGTTAATTGAAGTTTTATCCCTATTTATTGATTATTTTTTTGAATTATATGTCTGATTTTTCCTGAAGAGATTGGCTGATGAAACTACCACAATTTCTGAGAGACCAGAAGCCGGAGATCCCATTCTACAGAGACTAAAATCCCTTAAATTGTCAGTTTTAACTTAACCAAGTAGCCATCTGAGTTGTGTATTTCTCTGATTTTTGTTTCTTAATTTGGAATTTCAATTGATGAAATTGATTGGTTTCATTTGATACTGTAGACTACCTCAATATTTACCTCACCCTTTACTGAGGGTAGTTTGACTGACATCTTAGTGAGGAAGCCTTTGTTATCTTCAACTAAAGGTGTATCTCTCACGTTTTAACATGTTCTTATTCCTTCATTTTAATCTCTGATTTAGGCTCTAATTGTTGATTTTTCTTTCTTCTTTGGTCTGGTTGGTACTTGTAAATTATGCTGCACAAGAGCCATAGCCTTTAATGCATCCCCGTTTTAGGTGTAAAACTGAGAGGCATTAGGAAAGTGTGCTTATTGCATAGAATTTAGCTTAGATATAGAAATGGTAGTTTGTTAGAATAGAACATTGTTTTGTTTTGATAATCACGTTATGTGTTATTTTTTGGTTTTAAATTTTGGGCTGACACAAAAGGGGTTCAGAAATGGAAAACATTTTGATGAATTTGATGGTTTGTGTGTTGCACTAAAATCTCCCCCCAATCAAGTTTCCCAGTTCCCTGGGTAGTCAATGGACCTACGAGAAGAAAAACACACAACACAAGCAAACAAACAACCACAAACCAAGTCTAGAAAATTCACAAACTTGAATTGGAACTATCCTCTGAATAGACACAAAACACCAAATGATTTCTTCACAAAATATTTATGTCATCTCTCGATCAATTGCCCTTCTTAATATAAGCTCTCTATCCTCTTAACAAATTATGACTACTCTCCACTAACATTGTCAGAGAATTATGACAAATCTACCACATAGACTCACCACAGACTATTTCCAAAACAATTCGTAAGGATAAAATTTCTCATCAGCGTACTTCTAAAATTTCTGAGCTAACAAGTCACAAGGTCTACATCGCATGTTGATGGAAGATATGCTGTTTAGTTTAAATAATGTCTCCTTGATATACCAATACTAAATAAAAATTCTCTAATTTCTGACTGTTCCATGCTGGCTGCGATATATTTGCTAAGGAACTACTTTCTTTTAATATTTTTAAAACATGTAAAAGCAAGAGGAGGACGATCCTCCCTTCAAGAAAACAAACAATACATCCTAAATTTTTTTTTAAGCTATGTGTATAACATTTGAAACAACAAAAAAACATTCCCTATTGCAGTGAGAAATTTAATATTATCCCACAAAATAGTATTATTTGGTACAAATTCTCAGAAAGAACAACATTATGATTAGGTCAATAACCCAAAAACAGTTGAATCTAGTATCCTTTGTTCATATTACTAACAGCTGAAGGAATGAATAGTAAATAATATAAGAATTCTTTATGGCTATTATAGGAAGAGATCAGAAACAAGATCCAAGTTGTGGATGCTCTATCTTTTAAACTTCTTCAACGCTTCAATTACTCTGTCTCGGCCCTGAGGACAACATCACAACATCTATCAGACGGTAACAATAAGTAGAATTCTTGCCTTGTTTATCTCACTTCGCATTCCTTGTATATTGCGAGTGACTTTGCTTACGAATCTGCATGCACTCCATGCTCTCCAGTTGGAAATTGGGGAGCTCAAAAGAAGACTTGTGAAACCCACCAACCAGTTTGGGGGAGAAACCGTAAGAGAAGTGGAGGAGAAAGAAGATAATTTTCCTTTTTACTCATTAAATTTCCACCTGTACCGTTTTTTTCTCTCTCTCCATAATTTCTTCACCGCCATAGCCCTCTCTCTATAAATTTATCCTCCTGTTAAAAATTTACTATAAAAAACCCTATTTGTTTCCTGAAGCTGCCGCTCGCGAAGGAGAGAGAAGAGGTAAATACAGAGAAATTAGCCTTTACAAAGTCTACCCTTGATTCTTCATGCAATTTGACAACCCTGTAAGACATCAAAGGTACTCACTTTTTGAAAGGAATGTTTAGACTCTTGAAATTAAGACTCTTGAAACTATTGAGCTTTCACCTACGATGCTATGGTATTATTCTCTGTCAACTTCAATTTATCACCTGTTTAATGTTTTCCTTTGGACATTTTGCAATACTAAATTAGATTTTTAATTTTATGTCAAGTTTTACAGCATAGTATTTTGAATCAGTGTTTGGGTGTGAAATCTTGGTCGAGACTACTCTCGTGGAGTTATTGATATATGATCAGAGAGAATGATACTAAGTTATTGAATTAAAGTGTGGATTCATTGATTTGGATTCTTGTACCATTTGTAAGTGCAATCGAGGTAGAGGTTTATTTTATATTCGGTTAAGTATTATTTTAATTCATTTATTTAGCATCAAATGTTTATTTAATTCATGTTATTACTTTATGATGAAGAATTACGTAGGATAATCTTGGCTGAGGCGCACTCGACTCCCTTTTCTATACATCCTGGCAGCACCAAGATGTATCGAGACCTGAAGTTACTCTATTGGTGGCCAAACTTAAAGAGAGATGTTGCTAAGTATGTAGAGTCATGTTTGGTTTGCCAACAAGCTAAAGCCGAGCACCAACGTCCAGGAGGTACCCTTCAGCCTTTACCTATTCCCGAGTGGAAGTGGGAATACATAGCTATGGATTTCATTGTAGGATTACCTAAGACAATTAAAGGACATGATAGTATTTGGGTTGTGATTGATAGATTGACAAAATCAGCCCATTTCTTACCAGTAAGGACAACCTACTCGATGGACCAGCTTGCTGATCTCTATGTACAAGAAGTTATTAGGTTACATGGAATCCCTGCATCTATTGTATTCGATCGTGACCCCAGGTTTACCTCCCGATTTTGGAAAAGTTTACAAGACGCATTAGGTACAAAGTTAACCTTCAGTACTGCCTTCCACCCACAGACAGATGGTCAATCTGAAAGGACTATCTAGATACTTGAGGACATGCTGAGGGCGTGTGTACTAGATTTTCAGTCATCTTGGAGTAGATATTTACCCCTGGTCGAGTTCTCCTACAACAACAGCTACCAGTCCACCATTGGCATGGCACCTTATGAGGCACTGTATGGCAGGAAGTGTAGGTCACCTCTGTATTGGGATGAGGTTGGTGAAGCAAAACTCTTAGGTCCCGAGATGTTGCAGCAGATGTCATACAAGATTGCCACTATTAAGAGGAGAATGATTACTGCACAAAGCCGATAGAAAAGTTATGCAGACCAAAGGAGGAGAGATCTTGAATTTTTTGTTGGTGATGAAGTTTTCCTGAAGGTTTCACCATTTAAAGGAGTAGTAAGATTTGGCAGGAAGGGAAAGCTTAATCCACGATTTATTGGACCATTCCCTGTTTTGGCTAGAATCGGTAGTACAGCTTACAGATTGCAGTTGCCTCCGTCATTAGATAAAGTTCATAATGTTTTCCATGTGTCAATGTTAAGGAAATGCATACGGGACCCTACACAAGTTGTTAAACCAGTGGATTTTGAGATTGAGCCGACACTAACATATGAAGAGAAGCCAGTGCAGATATTGGAATCCGCAGTTAAGACTCTGAGGAATAAAGAGATTCCGTTGGTCAAAGTTTTATGGAAGCATCATAGCATAGAGGAAGCCACGTGGGAGCGGCGACAGGACATGTTAGACAAGTATCCAGAGTTGTTTGTTTGATCAATTTTCGGGGACGAAAATTTTGTTTAAGGAGGGGTGGATGTAACACCTGAGTCAACGGCCAAGTGATTTTCTTAACTGTATTAACGGTCATAAATATTTAATCTTTACAGTTTAGGACTTATACCAAGAATAATTAATTACATGTGGATCTAAACTAGGTTGAGTGGCAAAGTTGTAATAATGGAGGATTGAGGCCAGTATTTAAAGAAAAAGGAAAAGATTTAAACCTCATTTAAACCACTGTAGCTGACACCACCCTTTCCGGCGATTTCTTCTCTCGCAAGTCCTTACTCTCTACTATCAGCAAACTCTCCTCGACGGCCGGTTTACTCCGCCACCACTCGACTACTCTGCGCCTGAGGTATGCATTAGACAATGTTGCTATTTGTTAGTTTATTAGCTCTGTTTTCAGCTCTGTATTGAAGTTTTGGATTCTTCAATAACCGAGTATTGATAGGAACATTTTGAAACCCAAGATTGGTAATGTCATTTCGAATAAATTCTGGACATTTAAAACAACCAACCCTGAGTTATTATTTATCGAATCCGTCTGTTTTGGTTTTGAGATTTCAGGTTACATCGAGTATTAGACTAAGGATTCGGGAATGACTCTTAGTTATTAGACCCTAGGATGACTTGCGAGTAGAACTGTTAGGATTTTTGTTTTAACTACTGCAATGTAAATGTTTTAGGTGAAGAAGTTTGAAGAGAAAGAAGCTCAAAGTGCTAAGGAGACCAGGTAAGTGAATGTATTAAGATTTCCGGCTAATAGAGCCCTACATCGTGGGAGTACTAGGTTGAGATGTCTAATGTTTACCTTATGATAATGAGCTTGTCTGCACTTGAAGGATATTGTATGTTGCGAGTTATAACTATTTGATGACCTGCTAGTGAATGTGAAGTTGTCTGCTCTGGTATGATCCTTGTCCATAGTTTGAATGAGTTAAAAGTTCTCATGTTCAGGCATCATGAATGTTTCTCAGCATAAGAAAATGTTTTAAACGCATGTTTTCCATGAACAAGATATGTATGTATATATGTATATATATAAGATTTATGCAACGTGGATTAAGTGAGGGGTTGGGGGGCGGTTCGGCGTATGTCACAGTCCAAGAAGGACATATGAATACGACCCGCAGTAGTGGAACAGATCAAACTCACTGTCAAACCCCCTTTACCGGCACAAATCCTCTCTTGATCCACACAACCTAAACAAAGAATTGATTAATGACTAGGAATGATCAATGACTATGAATGATGAATATGATCAATGACTATGAATGATGAATATGATCAATGACTATGAATGATGAATATGATCAATGACTATGAATGATGAATATGATCAATGACTATGAATGATGAATATGATCAATGACTATGAATGATGAATATGATCAATGACTATGAATGATGAATATGATCAATGACTATGAATGATGAATATGATCAATGACTATGAATGATGAATATGATCAATGACTATGAATGATGAATATGATCAATGACTATGAATGATGAATATGATCAATGACTATGAATGATGAATATGATCAATGACTATGAATGATGAATATGATCAATGACTATGAATGATGAATATGATCAATGACTATGAATGATGAATATGATCAATGACTATGAATGATGAATATGATCAATGACTATGAATGATGAATATGATCAATGACTATGAATGATGAATATGATCAATGACTATGAATGATGAATATGATCAATGACTATGAATGATGAATATGATCAATGACTATGAATGATGAATATGATCAATGACTATGAATGATGAATATGATCAATGACTATGAATGATGAATATGATCAATGACTATGAATGATGAATATGATCAATGACTATGAATGATGAATATGATCAATGACTATGAATGATGAATATGATCAATGACTATGAATGATGAATATGATCAATGACTATGAATGATGAATATGATCAATGACTATGAATGATGAATATGATCAATGACTATGAATGATGAATATGATCAATGACTATGAATGATGAATATGATCAATGACTATGAATGATGAATATGATCAATGACTATGAATGATGAATATGATCAATGACTATGAATGATGAATATGATCAATGACTATGAATGATGAATATGATCAATGACTATGAATGATGAATATGATCAATGACTATGAATGATGAATATGATCAATGACTATGAATGATGAATATGATCAATGACTATGAATGATGAATATGATCAATGACTATGAATGATGAATATGATCAATGACTATGAATGATGAATATGATCAATGACTATGAATGATGAATATGATCAATGACTATGAATGATGAATATGATCAATGACTATGAATGATGAATATGATCAATGACTATGAATGATGAATATGATCAATGACTATGAATGATGAATATGATCAATGACTATGAATGATGAATATGATCAATGACTATGAATGATGAATATGATCAATGACTATGAATGATGAATATGATCAATGACTATGAATGATGAATATGATCAATGACTATGAATGATGAATATGATCAATGACTATGAATGATGAATATGATCAATGACTATGAATGATGAATATGATCAATGACTATGAATGATGAATATGATCAATGACTATGAATGATGAATATGATCAATGACTATGAATGATGAATATGATCAATGACTATGAATGATGAATATGATCAATGACTATGAATGATGAATATGATCAATGACTATGAATGATGAATATGATCAATGACTATGAATGATGAATATGATCAATGACTATGAATGATGAATATGATCAATGACTATGAATGATGAATATGATCAATGACTATGAATGATGAATATGATCAATGACTATGAATGATGAATATGATCAATGACTATGAATGATGAATATGATCAATGACTATGAATGATGAATATGATCAATGACTATGAATGATGAATATGATCAATGACTATGAATGATGAATATGATCAATGACTATGAATGATGAATATGATCAATGACTATGAATGATGAATATGATCAATGACTATGAATGATGAATATGATCAATGACTATGAATGATGAATATGATCAATGACTATGAATGATGAATATGATCAATGACTATGAATGATGAATATGATCAATGACTATGAATGATGAATATGATCAATGACTATGAATGATGAATATGATCAATGACTATGAATGATGAATGATATGATCAATGACTATGAATGATAAATATGATCAATGACTATGAATGATGAATATGAGCAATGACTATGATGATTATATATCCATGGCTATGGATGATGATTACGAGCAAAGACATGAACAAGAAAAGACTTATGAGCATGTGATTTTCCCAAATTATGCATTCATGCATCCATGTAGTGCTGCATTCCTTACTAAGCATTAGGCTTATAGTTTAAACCTTATGATGTAGGTGACGAGTTTTCAGGTGAGGAACTCAAGGTCAATGAAGATGTTTGAGCTTGGTTGCTGGAGGATGCTCAGTGTGACAGTGAAGGCTGGATAGGCGATCAAGTTCCCTGGTTATACCCATAGTAAGTCAGAGAGGTTTATGATAAACAGATGACTAAGAAGAATAGAGTTTACTTATAACAAGGAGATTCGGATTTTAATGGTTTGACTTCTGAGTCTGTTAATGATTTTAAGGATCATTGAATGGTCTGTTTTGCTTAAGCCTTCCGCTATGTGCATCTTGTATGGGATATGGTTTTCACTCATTAGGGTTTATAATTCCCAGGTTAAGATTTGGGTGAGTTGTAGTATTTTCTGTTGGATGAGGTTATTTGATGATCATAGTGTTTTGCTGCCATAAGATGGAAGCTGGATGAGGCATTCATCCGGCTGACGTCATCGGCAGATGTCAAATGATAGGAGTCGAACGATTGAGTCTTCCGGATGACGTCACCGGAAGATGTAGTATGTTTCTCCATCGGCAGATGTAGAGTGTTAGCCATCGGATGATGAAAGTGCTATTTGGTCGTCTAGCGATCGGCAAATATAGAGTGTTTAGCCATCGGACGATGTGAGGGTTTCCTTGTCATTTAGTGACCGGGTTATGTTTTAATTATACACGTGGGGAGCACATGTCCATCGGATGATGTTTCCTTATTTCACCGGAAGATGAAGTATATTCCCTCGCCGGATGATCTAAGGAGTCTTTTTACCGGATGATATAAACATGGTTTTGTCGTCGAGTGACCGGATGATGCGAGTATTTCCTTATTGTTTATTGTTCAGGAAATGTTTTAAATCGGTCACGTGATGCACACATGTCCACCGGTCAATATAGGGTAAAATATGAACATCTGGTGGAGAATGTTCGGGACCGGACGATGTCTTTAATTAGGCACGGGCATTGCCCGTGGCCACCGGCAGATGTCTAATGCTGGTTAAGATCAGATGTGTCGCGTGGCGGACACGTGACCACCGGTAGATGCAGTCTATAGCTTAAAGTTTCCCCTTCACTAGCCGAAGCACATTGTGCTGCCCGTCGGCAGATATGAAATGTAGTCGAAGTCTTTAAGCCTGCTAGGTATACTGTTATTAAAGAAAAAAAAAAAAAAAAAAGAAGGAGAAAAGAGTTCAAATATGAGTTAAAGTTTTATGTAAAGTCAAAAATTTCGTGGCGATTCTCCTCGGGTCGTTACATATGGCTACATAGCAATTTATTAATCTGAGAGTGCCACTAAATTTTGATAGAAAATTTAAGGATTGGATAATTTATTCAAAGGATTTAAGTATTTTTACTCTTAAGTATTTGAGCATAGATTGTGAAAGGATTTGGATATGTTAATCCGCTAATGTTTAAGGATAAATTGAACTCAATGGTTGATGAGTGTGCCTTTATGAGATGATATAGCGCCATTGATTTTTGTATAGTAAGAAAATGAATTTCCCATATTTTATGGAGAATATTATGGACTTTTTAGGAATCGATTGCCCATTAAAGACTATGGCTTGAATATTATTTGTGATGACAAGCAAGATGTGAGATTGATATAGTATGATTGTCGTGTATCATAACTTGGTTTAAGAGATTGGTTACATGGTTGAGCTTATGAAAACGATAGTATTTAAGGTAAGTTCTTAAGATGATGTTGGACGTAGATAAGTCATGATTTGATTTAAGAGAACCTTTCAATTTTTGGAAAATCACGCCACATTGATGAACTGACATATTCTATTACATATATGGCATATTCAAGGTGTTAAGTTTGACTTTTGAAATTGCTTGACTAAGAATGATACAAGAAATGATTCGATATAGCTAAAAATTAAAAGGATTAGTAAGAGCCAAAGAAGAGGGTCTTTGGCCATGCCTAAGTGTTTATTTGGGCCTAAAGACAAGATTATTTTGTTTCGACGCTATGATTTAACATTTTTAGTATTTGTAACATCATTATGTCTAATCATAGAGTACTTTAGTAGTGTCACGTGTGAGAAAATTTATGGTAGTGAAATATCAATGGTATAATGCTAAAGACTTTATATAAGTTTAGTTGTTGAATTGTTGGGTGAGTAGAAAACAAAAATTTGTTGTATACAAGAACGAGACTCCTCTGTTGGTAAGCAACGAGTTGTTGTGGGCAACATGATTAAATAATGATTCTTGTTAGAGTTAATTGATTGGATATTGAAAATTTAGTCACATGTATGAGGTTTTTACTTTTAGCGGTGGTTATTTGGTATTTGAGATGGAGTATTATGATATTCCTTGAAGATATGCCAGAGTTTACGCCAACCACCTGATTTAATATCTACTCATTTTGGTTCTCTATATTGCTCAAACTTCCATTGATACTTTTGTGATGATTTAAGTTGGGTTGAGTGAACTTAAAGCCTAGTCAACTAAGTTACTGTGTAATGATTATATTTGTTAAAATGCAACATATGAGAATGTTAGTGTAATTGTTAGGGAGTGTGATGCTCCTTTCATTGCGAGTTTAATTGTCAATGTTAGTTACTCCTTTTTAAGAATTAAAGAGATATTTGATTAACAGATGGACTCACGTATTTCACTTTAAATAATTTAATATGACATTTTAGTGGATCTATATCAGTTTATAGTAGTGTTGGATTGAGAATGTTTGAAATTATGAGATCTGAGGGCCTTAAAAGTTTGATCATCGATGGGAAGAGACATCTAAGTTGACAATGTTCAATAGTGATTTGTATAGATGCATAAGTTGTACATTTGGACGTGTGATAATGCAGCCTTGTAGAGTTAAGGTATAAGTATTGTGAAGATTGAAATATTGAAAGTGAACTTACCCCACTTATGGATGGTTGTTAGTTGTAATCGTATTTGTTGATGCTAATATAAAGTTATTTGTGAGATGTGAAATTTAAATTAGTCTTTATGCCATTAGAGTTTACATATTCATCTCGCGACATGATTTGATTCTTGGGTTAAGAAAATAATTTTGATTATGGAAATTGATTGTAATCTTACTTTGGAATATAATTTTGGTATGACAATGTTATGGCGATTGTTTTTAGTAGACATTAGAAAAATTTTATTTCTTTGTCCAATACTAGAGTTGGAATTAAGTTTTCACAGATAGCGTATATATATATATTAATGGAAACTTCTACTCTTCCACGGCACATTAAAGAAGTGATCGATTTAATTATGAATTTAACGAAATATTTGGTCAGTTGGTACATTTATATGTTTTCAATGACAAAAATTATGAGATCAAATGACATTATTAATCTAGTCAAATTTGGGATTGATTGTTATGGAACTAGATACAATGGAATGAGATGTGGTTGGACTTTGACTTATCATAGTCTCGGACTGAACGTTAGAAACGTGTTAGATTATTCAAGATTGCCTATTTGGAGTGGACATTTGGAGACATTACGATAGATTTTGTTACCTATAATGGGGATTGTGCACAAGCATTTTAATGTCGAAATTTTTATGAATTGTTTGTCAACCATCATTTCTTCTGAAAGTGGATAAATTTCTCTATTTAAATTGAAAAGGCTTTTGTGGAGAACATCACCTAGTGCTATATTTTATAGAAACTCAAATTTTATGTTTAAGTTTTTGAATCCACGCTGAGGATTTTGAGCAATGAAATAGCTTAGATTTGACTTATCACCTTGTGACGAATTGATAGTCCAATGGACACTTCACTCTTAAGGATACGTTGAGGACAAGAGAATTAAGTCTTAGTTATAATTGTGAATCATTTATTCCCTTTTGTTGGAATTTTGCTAAGAGATGTTTATAAGGTGTGATTTAGACATCTCACAGGTAATCACATGGACCGAGATATCTGTGAAGTGGAATACTTCTTATGAAGAGTGACCTCAAACACTATTAAGGTGTGAGATTAGAATTTTGCGTCATCGTGAATAATTTTGGTTTAGAGTTAGTGGGAGAATCACAGTAAAAGAGAAACCGCTTGAGAACTTGAATCGGAGATGAGAATAAAATATCCTCAACTATTTAGTGATGTGACCTTAATTGATCCAAATTTCGAGGACGAAATTTCATTAAGTGGGGGAGAATGTGAAACCCACCAGCCAGTTTGGCGGAGAAACCGTAAGAGAAGTGGAGGAGAAGAAGGTAATTTTCCTTTTTACTCATTAAATTTCCACCTGTACCGTTTTTTTCTCTCTCCATAATTTCTTCACCGCCATAGCCCTCTCTCTATAAATTTCTCCTCCTGTTAAAAAATTACTATAGAAAACCCTATTTGTTTCCTGAAGCTGCCGCTCGCGAAGGAGAGAGAAGAGGAAAATAGAGAAAAATTAGTCTTTACAAAGTTTACCCTTGATTCTTCACGAAATTTGACAACCCTATAAGACATCAAAGGTACTCACTTTTTAAAAAGAATGTTTGGACTCTTGAAATTCAGACTCTTGAAATTATTGAGCTTTAACCTACGATGCTATGGTTTATTCTCTGTCAACTTCAATTTATCACCTGTTTAATGTTTTCTTTTGGACATTTTGCAAGACTGAATTGAATTTTCAATTTTATGTCAAGTTTTACAGCATAGTATTTTGAATCAGTGTTTGGGTGTGAAATCTTGGTCGAGACTACTCTCGTGGAGTTATTGATATATGATCAGAGAGAATGATACCAAGTTATTGAATTAAAGTGTGGATTCATTGATTTGGATTCTTATACCATTTGTAAGTGCAATCGAGGTAGGGGTTTATTTTATATTCGGTTAAGTATTATTTTAATTCATTTATTTAGCATCAAATGTTTATTTAATTCATGCTATTACTTTATTCACACATTTATCAACTACATATATTATCATTGATAAAAATTGTGTGGTTTTAACTAAAAGTAATAGGAAAGTTGAAGAGTCATGTCCTTGGACGCGAAACCCTAAATCTGATCAGGGTAATTGTGGCGTGCGACCGCCGAATGTCGATGTTTTGGCCTATGGCCCAGTGTGCTTGGAGTCTATGAGAGGCTCTAATTTCACCGAACATCTATTTAAATTGCATAACTGCATTTTTATTAAATCTATGTATAATATTATATGACTGCTGGAAATAAATTCTACCCCTATTGAGTTTAGTCGACTCACCCCAAACGACTATTATTTTTCAGGATTCAGTAAAGGAGAATTTAATTACCGACACGGGAACAATCACCTTGTAGAATTTCCTATTTTAATAGATTTTTTCTTGAGGATGTATCTTATATTTTTAAAGTGAGACATACTGTGGATGTGTAAGCTTTGTTCTATTTAATTTATCATGTTACTTTATTGGATATACATTATTACATCATCTGGTGTCACTTGTTGGACCTGTTTATTTATCTGTTTGGGCTCTGATTTATTTTAATTGGTTAATATTCCGCTGTGATTGGTGAAATTTGGTGTTAAGGGTCAGACGATTTAGTCCTTTTTGGGCCGGGTCGTTCCCCGTTATATTGCGGGTCCCCTTTGGGGCGTGACAAGACTAATAGAGGTCATTACTTCAGAAACTTGGAGAGTTTTTTTTTTATTTAAACTTTTCTGTAAATTAATGCTTCAATGAAGTTCTTTATACTTACTACCTATCGATGGGACAACAAATTCAGTTGTACTTTTTTTAATAAGGCCAGTTATCAGATTGTGAGGTGGAAATGCCATTCAGAGATCAATTCTTCTGCAAAATCTATTGGCCAGAATGGCGAAAATGTACAGTGGATGTGAAATCTTACACCGTTCTATACGTTTTATTTGTGTTTGGATTTCTCTACTTGGGCAAATCACGATTGGATAAATCCTAATTGCTTAGAAACAACCATGGAATAGTTTGATGTGGCAATTACAAAACATAGTAATCTTAACACGTTTATTCAACATATTCATGGAGGTATCATTGTAAAGTTGTCAACTTACGATCAATTTCTTAGCTTCCAAGTTTCAAGATCAGTATCAACTTTGCACACAGTTGAAACACGAAGAAAAAAAGAAAGACAATTCAGCCTGTGGGTAATAATGAAGTTCCTTCAAATTCTGATGGTTTTCGAGGTTCCTACGCAAGGCGGAATTCACTATTATTCATAATAATAGTGACATGCGTTACCATGTGACTTTAAAACTATTTTAAAATCACCAAAAACCATAAGTTGGATCGTTAGTCTAAAAGAAATTATTTTTGAGAAATATGTAATTTTTCAAAATGTAAACAATTTACATTGAGAAAAATTATTAGAATTAGGTTGTGAAGTAATAAAAGAAAATACCTTTTGGAGCAACGCTTTTACTCAGGTACTCCCGTCTGATCTTAACAGCTTTAACTCAGGATCAGGTGTAATTCCCGAAGACTTTGAAACCGTCGAGTCTTCTCTGAAGATCTTTACACTTAAATCTCCTGACGTGTGGGCGTCTCTCTTACAAGAACAATACACTCTTATATTTCTAGAGAGACGTGTTCTCAACACATGAGACGTCTCTCTTCGATCTTAGAAAACGTTTTTCTAAAATCGAATACGGAAAGGTCACACCTTTTCTCTCTAGGGATTTGTTTTTCAGTAGTTCGTAGGTTCATCATCCTGTCAAATCACATTTGACAATTTTATAAATCTGTTTTAAACTAATTTTTCAGATTTTTTTAATAAAAACTAATTTTTAAAAAATAAATCTTATCTAATCAAATCTAATTTGATTAACAGTTGATTTATCTAATAAATCAATTTATCGATTAATCATATAATCTAAAAACAGTTTTTAGAATATATTTATGAAAACTACTTTTCAAGATAATCTCATCTTATGAGATTCTTCAGATCTACTTTTAAATAGTAAACAAACTATAAGTCAATTGTAGATCAAATCTAATCAAATCAGATTTTCCAGATCTACTTTTATTCAAATTTCAAAAATCTGATTTGATAGTTTGTTACATAACCACTTTAAATTTGAAGATCAAATCTCATCTGATGAGATTCTTCAAATCTAATTCAAATCCCTTAAAAATATCTCATCTAATAAGATATTTTATTTTGAATTCAAAATATAAAAACTATTTATATATTTTGAATAACAATATATTTATTTGAGTGTTTATAAATGATTAATCATTATTAATCATTTATATATTTATTCTTATAACATGGAAATTAAATAGTGATATAAGATAACAGAGGGACCGATGGACCTATAGTTCTAAGCTCCAATAATATTTGTTAATTAATATAAACTCTTTATATTAAATAACACAATTATTAACTCTAGAGTAATTCCACTAAATACCTAGAGTTGCACTCTTAGAACTATAGAGTATATTTACTCAAAGTAATGTCCATTGATATAGTCATTACATATGTATTAATCCTCCATTAAGATTCGTAATAGAGCTAGGTATTAAATCCGTTAACCTCTCATATTACATCTTTATCCTTGACTACCATTAGTTCTTGATTGAATAATTAATTCATAACATTTATGAATTTGCACGCTAATTATTCAATCCCTGAACTAACAAACAAGGGAATCTTGTATTATGGATTTCATTGTATCAATGTTAGCATTCCCAGCTACTCATTTAATTTATTCCCAAGATACAAGGTTTATGTAATGCAACTCATACAAAACTATACCGAGTAAATCAAAGAATAAATTAAAATGAAATAGGAGTCTACTAAATACAATGAATTAAGATCATACACATATGACCATCATTATGATAAAATTAATTGTTCTTCATTTAACGGATATTATAAGAACAATATAATTTCATCTGGTCCAGTCCTATATAATCATATTATATAAAATACAATCACTTTATGTCACTACATATATAGTCGGGATATGACTATACGTTCTCAACGAAGTGAACTGTATTTATGACTTTATTAATTTGAAGATCCTTTACTTCAAATATAAGTCATGGACTATTGTGATTATTTCTTTTTAAATTTAATCCCACATATATCAACATATATGTCAATTTAAAATTGCACAAATAATCAAGGATTTTTCTTTGAATTTATAAAGCATATCGAATAATGCAAACATAAAAATTAATCATAAAATTTATTTATTAATTACAACAATAAAAATGTTCATAACATTTGCTTGTTGGGCACATCATTCCCAACAAATTCTTCGTCCACCATGTGAAGGAATGGGGGAAGAAGTGTAAAGACACAGAAGTTCACGGCTGCTGGTGAGCGTCCATGTAGCCAGCATCGACCAGTACCTTTTCCCTCTTGGCCAGCTCAATATCTTCATCAACCATCATCTTCACAAGCTGCTCAAATCCAACTTTGGGTTTCCATCCAAGCACCTTCTTCGCTTTGCTTGAATCGCCCTGCAAATTATCTACCTCTGCTGGCCGGAAATACCTTTTGTCAATTTCTACGTGCTCCTTCCAATTCAATCCTACATGCCCAAATGCTACCTCCAAGAACTCTTCAACTGTGTGCGATTCTTCCGTCGCCACCACGTAATCGTCTGGTTCATCTTGTTGCAGCATCATCCACATTGCTTCCACGTAGTCACCGGAGAATCCCCAATCCCTTGAGGCCAGGACATTCCCGAGGAAAAGTTTTCTTTGCAGTCCCATCTTTATTCGACCAACAGCTCTTGTGATCTTCCTCGTCACAAAATTCTCCCCCCGCCGAGGGGATTCGTGGTTGAACAGCACTCCATTGCATGCGAAGATCCCGTACGCCTCGCGGTAATTCACTGTGTACCAATGCGCAGCGCATTTGGACGCTGCATAAGGAGATCGAGGATGAAACGGCGTTGTTTCTGATTGAGGAGGGGGAGTGGATCCGAACATTTCAGAAGATCCAGCTTGGTAGTACCGGATATGCTTCCGTCCAGTCGCAGCGATGTGTGACCTAACTGCCTCGAGCAATCGTAGAGCCCCGGTGGCGACGACGTCAGCGGTGTAGTCCGGAATCTCAAACGAAACAGCGACGTGGGATTGGGCTGCGAGATTATAAACCTCGTCCGGGAGAATCGTGTCAAGCCACCGACGCAGAGAAGAACCGTCGGCGAGGTCGGCATAGTGAAGCTTCAATCGAGCATTTTTGGCATTGTGAGGATCGACGTAGACATGATTGATCCGCTGAGTATTGAAGTTAGAAGACCTCCGAATCAGCCCGTGGACCACATAGCCCTTACCAAGAAGAAACTCCGTCAGATACGACCCATCCTGGCCAGTTATCCCGGTAATCAACGCCACCTTGTGTGATGGTGCAGTAGCTTCTACGTCAATTGGTATTTCCATTCTGGCATTACGATTATGGGATGCCATAGAGGTCGCCAAATGAGGTGGAAAAAGAGACGCAAGTTTTCGTCTTTAAATAGGTTGTTAGTGGAAGAAAGTGCCATGTGGAGGTTGATGGTTGCAGAAGCCAGGTAAGCGGGGAATACGCCATTGTTGTCTATGCACAGAGAGACACAAATGCAATATAATTGGTTGCGTCCGCGCAACACTACTAATTATTATTTAGTTATGAAATTCATGGACTTTAAATGAAAGGTTATTCATTGCCTACTGTTTACATAAAGAGGCATACGTTTGAGTTGAGTCCCGTCTACTTCAAATATATAAATGAGATATTTATGAGGAGAAGTAACATTAAACTTCTCCAATGCCATTTCCGATTACTGTGTACGACGCATCTGTGTATAATATAATAGTAATTTTAGTAGTACTCTCACGCGGTTAGGCATTATCTTCTCATTATTTTCAACACTCTAATTCCGATTACAATTTCAGAGTCAAACTAATGATGCTAAGTGGGTATTCTAACTTAACCTTTTTTCAATATGGCTTCTATTTGCCGATGAGATAATTATGATATATCATAAATTGTTAATTTAATAGATGGTTTGCTGACTGAATTATATATAATTATCGCGTTGAAAGACAAAATTAGTGTAAAGTGTAGATTTAGAATTATCAATAAAATAGATAATATTGTAATTACACTCGAATGTAATGCTTATGCATCGCTCAATAAATTGATGCAACTGATTTACTTATTTAGCTCTATATATTAAACATGAATATGAAAAAGAAAATGAAGAACAAACATTAACTTTACATGAAAAAAAAAACTAGCGAGTGAAAAAAATGCAACTAATGCTAAAGAGAGAAATTCAATACGAAGAAACCAAATTACAAATGATAGTTTATGTTTGACAAACTATAAAACCTAAGACAAAATTAAGATCCACACCACAAGAAAATTATGAACCTATCCATTCGATACCACGACGTACCGCTAAAAAAGTTCATTAATTTTGTTCTATTACTTTTCTAGCACTTATCGATTTTCAGCCCGACCAAAATAGTATTTTAATTACCGTACTTTTAACATGAAGTATCCATAATATGAGTAATATTATTAGGTTTACATTCTGATGTGAACCTCGAATCGAAAAGACCCGAGATCCGACCACAATAAAAAATAATTCACAGAAACGCCTTGGAATCAAGAAAAACAGAAAACTTGATCCCTATCGAACATTGTCGATGGAACCAAAGTTATCAAATAACGGAGTTTGACCCAAACAAAACTTGTTGGTTGAACCGAAACTATCAAATAAGATAAGTTTGACCCGAACCAAACTTGTTGGTTGAACCAAAACTATCAAATTTGATCTTTCAAGTCAATACTTGAAGAAGATCATGTTCTTCATAAAGAACTAAAGAGAAGACTCTCTCAACAAGCAAAAAGTTAATTTTCATTAATCATCAAACTCCCAAAACAAAGTCTAACTCATATGTTTAAATAGACAAAATAAGGAAAATATGACAATAAAATAAAATAAAGAAACCCTAAAAACTAAAGGTTGGGCTGGCGGTCAGGCGCGCGAGGCTGAGCTGCGTGGTAGGCTAGTAGTCAGGCGTGCGGGCTTGGATGCGTGCGGGTTGGGCATGCAAGCTGCTGGGTCTGGGCACGTTGTTGGGTCTGGGCGCACGCAGCTGGATCTGGGCTCGCGAATTGCATGCTCTCCTGCGGCCTTTTGATGTTTTTTTGATCTAATGTATATTTCCTTACTTCTTTGGCTTGTCATTGGAGCTCCTATGTTTTGTAATGAATTAAGGTCATTGGACTTCAGTTTATTGGCACCTTGGATCACATCATTCCCTCCCACTTTAAGAAGATTCATCCTCGAATATTTGTCCTTGGAGATTGAGCCCGTGATTT
Source organism: Begonia masoniana (assembly GCA_022432975.1). NCBI lineage: Eukaryota > Viridiplantae > Streptophyta > Magnoliopsida > Cucurbitales > Begoniaceae > Begonia > Begonia masoniana. The sequence goes on along the minus strand of CM039516.1, from coordinate 35,917,036 downwards.
TGTTGTTTATCAAACAACCCTTATAAAATGTATTTTTAAATTCCTAAAAATTAAAAACAATACTTGGACAAGAAAGCGTTAGATTGTTAGATAAATAATCTTTCTTGCATTAAGGTAAAAGTGTACGTTGTTTTGCTAACATGACACTTTTTTCCGCTGTTCAACTTTCTTTTGTTGAACTTCCATAAAACTTGGATTTTTTAGAAGAAAAATGACCTCCTCTTTAAGTGTTCCTTGGTCAGTTGTTCTTCTTTGTAAAGTCCATTGCACTTTTGAAAAATTGTTTTTTCCTCCGAAGTTTGATTGTTAGAGGAACAATAATCTCATTTTCCTTGTGCTTTTTGACGGCTAATTTGGTCTTTTTCTCCTCATTGTAAATATAACTATCGATCATAAGACCAAACTTTTTGTTCCATTCCTAATAAAATTTGGATGCACTTCTACCTTGGGATGAAGGAATCATTTTTTTTTATATTACTTAGGTTTTCATCTCTTTTGTGTGTCCTTGTATCATTTTCTCTTTTGTAATTTCCATACTTAGAAACTAACCTGAAGCTCAACATCAACTTCATCAGCTCCCAACTCCACGGCTAAGCGAAGCGCATCCAGCCCTTTTTTTATCAACCTCATATTAGTCATCTACCCATTTTGGTCTAGTACAAAAGATAAATTCCACAAAGATATAATTGTCTACCTGAAACGTAGCAAGTGACCTTAGGTGAGTGATGATGTTAAATAGACAATGCAAACAAATATACGTAACAAATTCTCAAAATCTTCTTTGGAGATTGAAAATATTTGATGAATCCAAATAGGAAACAAAAAGAAGAGAAGAAGTAATTAGTTGTGTTCTTTTTATTAATCCAACTTGAAGCTACCTAACATTTTGGATTTCCAGTCAAGATCTATGAGAAATCATCAACATCACAAGTTCAGTAGATGAAGCTGAGGTGAGATTCAACTTCATCAGTTCATTATACCATGTTTCCCTCCATTTTCTTACCCTCCTACGTTCCTGTTTCTATCTAACACTCCGACTTCTTTCCTAATTCCGATGGCTCAACGCCGCAAGTGCACGAGGAATTCATCCAGAACGATAAGGCTCATCTGGCCACGTTTCAGAGGAGAAGCCATTGTTTGCTGAAGAAGGCTTCCGAACTTTCCGTCCTTTGCGACGTCGAAGTTGCTGTTTTAATATACGCCGATCATCTTTCTGTTTGTCCGCTCACATTCTCGCCGAAATCCGGTGAATCCCTTTGAATTATCCAGAAATTAAAGGCAAACCCTAGATGTGTCCATGCTGCAAAATCAAAACCCGATAAATTTCTGAATCAAGAAAATCACAGCAAGCGTCCAAACAACCATGACATTATGAGTTTGAACGCGGATGAGTTGGAGTCTCTTGTTCGGATTCTTGAGCATGGTTTACAATGGCCAATCTCTTTCTCTGTCATCGGTAACGAAGATACAGCCAAGAGTTGTTTTCTGTCAATTCCTCCGACTTTGATTTGGCTGTATCTTCGTTACCCATAATAGAGAAAGAGATGGGCCACTATAAGCCCTGCGGGTCAAACAACTCAGAGTAATGATCATCGCCGACGGAAGATGAAGCAATTTTGGTATGATACTTCGTTAACCGCTTCCTTGTTCTTTCTCTGTCATATGACATTAATCTTTTAACTACTTCTGTCACGCCCCCTAAATAGGATCCTCAACAGAACACGGCGACCGACCCAAAAATTGAGTCAACCATCCGATTCTTAATCTTGTTTACTTAGAAAACTCAGCGAAAAATTTTATAGTTGAATATAAAGCCCGGACCTAGAACAGTTGAATTAAAACAGGTCTAACGAGTGACATTAAATAATATGATGATATAAATCCAAATAAATTACAGTGTGTAATAAACAAATTAAAGCTTAGACGTTTTTAATAAATGTCCAACCTTAAAATTTAAAATGACTATTCCAAAGAAAAATTATTTATTTAGAGAATTCTTGTTGCCGATCCGATAACTAAAACTCTTATTGATTAGATCTTGAAAAAGACATACATGATCGATCTAATTAATGAATTATTTTTAATATTAATATTTATTTATTGTTTTAATTTTGCTGAATTACTTGTATGTAAAAGGCCCATATCCTTTAAATATAATAATGGGCCAACAAGCAGATCCGAGCCCAGTTCGATATTTCAAAAGCGGCTCAAACAGCGTCGAAACGACGGCGTCTTCATTTCTCGCTGAAGACTCAGGAAGTGGAGTAGAACTGGAGAGCTATCGTCAAAAAGAGGAAGAGGAGGAGGTGGGTAATTGCAGTCGCCGTTTCCTCTTTCAAAACCTAATTCAATGATCCTCGCTAATACTTCTTACTGTTCATTGTGGTTTCAATTTCTATCCAGCTTCACTGAATTTCCGACGTCGATTCGTTTGCTGATTGATTCTGAGAGAACATCAGGATTTGAATCTCTTCCATATGGGCGAGCAAACGCACGTCCAAGTTCAGATTCAACCCCATAGCCAATCACCGACGCAATCTCAGAGCCAGTCTCTATCTCAGTCCGCGATTCACGTTCAAACACTCATTGATTCGGCCAACGTCGCCACGACGAGCGAGGTTGCAAATGCTCCTTCGAAAACATCCTCTCCTCCATCAAAAATCCCTTTTCGTCATCGTAAGATCAGAAAGATCTCACCCGAAAACTCTGAATCGAATTCCCTGTTGATTTTCTAGGTCCCCACGCATGGCGAAATTCACTATTATTCATAATAACAGTGACATGCGTTACCCTGTGACTTTAAAACTATTTTAAAATCATCAAAAAACCATTAATTGGATCGTTAGTTTAAAAGAAATTATTTTTGAGAAATATGTAATTTTTCAAAATGTAAACAATTTACATTGAGAAAAATTATTAGAATTTAGATAAAAGAATATACCTTTATGGAGCAACGTTTTTACTCAGGTACTCCCGTCTGATCGTAACAGCTTTAACTCAGGATCAGGTATTTTTCCAAAGAATTTGAAACCGTCGAGTCTTTTCTGAAGATCTTTACACTTAAATTTCCTGACGTGTGGGCGTCTCTCTTACAAGAACAATACACTCTTATATTTCTAGAGAGACGTGTTCTCAACACATGAGACGTCTCTCTTCGATCTTAGAAAACGTTTTTCTAAAATCGAATACGGAAAGGTCACACCTTTTCTCTCTAGGGATTTGTTTTTCAGTCGTTCGTTGTCATTTCTATCAAATCACATTTGACAATTTTTATAGATCTGTTTTAAAATTAAGTTTTTAGATTTATTTTAATAAAAACTAATTTTTAAAAAATAAATCATATCTAATCAAATCTAATTTGATTAGCAGTTGATTTATCTAATAAATCAATTTATCAATTAATTATATAATCTAAAAACAGTTTTTAGAATATATTTATGAAAACTACTTTTCAAGATAATCTCATCTTATGAGATTATTCAGATCTACTTTTAAATATTAAACAAACTATAAGTCAATCGTAGATCAAATCTAATCTAATCAGATTTTCCAGATCTACTTTTATTCAAACTTCAAAAAATCTGATTTGATAGTTTGTTAAATAACTAATTTAAATTTGAAGATCAAATCACATCTGATAAGATTCTTCAAATCTAATTCAAATCTTTTAAAACAATCTCATCTAATGAGATATTTTATTTTGAATTCAAAATATAAAAACTATTTATATATTTTGAATTACAAAATATTTATCAGAGTGTCTATAAATTATTAATCATAATTAATCATTTATATATTTATTCTTATAACATGGAAATTAAATAGTGATATAAGATGACAGAGGGACCGATGGACCTATAGTCCTAAGCTCCAATAATATTTGTTAATTAATATAAACTCTTTATATTAAATAACACAATTATTAACTCTAGAGTAATTCCACTAAATACCTAGAGTTGCACTCTTAGAACTATAGAGTATATTTACTCAAAGTAATGTCCATTGATATAGTCATTACATATGTATTAATCCTCCATTAAGATTCGTAATAGAGCTAGGTATAAAATCCGTTAACCTCTCATATTACATCTTTATCCTTGACTACCATTAGTTCTTGATTGAATAATTAATTCATAACATTTATGAATTTGCGCGCTAATTATTCAATCCCTGAACTAACAAACAAGAGAATCTTGTATTATGAATTTCATTGTATCAATGTTAGCATTCCCAGCTACTCATTTAATTTATTCCCAAAATACAAGGTTTATGTAATGTAACTCATACAAAACTGTACCGAATAAATCAAAGAATAAATTATAATGAAATAAGAGTCTACTAAATACAATGAATTAAGATTATACATATATGACCATCATTATGATAAAATTAATTGTTCTTCATTCAATGGATATTATAAGAACAATATAATTTCATCTGGTCCAGTCCTATATAATCATATTATATAAAATACAATCACTTTATGTCACTATATATATAGTCGAGATATGACTACACGTTCTCAACGAAGTGAACTGTATTTATGGCTTTATTAATTTAAAGATCCTTTACTTCAAATATAAGTTATGGACTATTGTGATTATTTCTTTTTAAATTTAATCCCACATATATCAGCATATATGTAAATTTAAAATTGCATAAATAATCAAGGATTTTTCTTTGAATTTATAAAACATATCGAATAATGCAAACATAAAAATTAATCATAAAATTTATTTATTAATTACAGCAATAAAAATGTTCATAACATTTGCTTGTTAGACACATTATTCCCAACAATCTCCCACTTGCCCTAAAGCAAATGAGACATGTCTCTAATCCCTAGTCTTTCAAGATGTTTATCAAAATTCTTTGCAGGCAATGTCTTGGTGAAGGGATCTGCAAGATTCTCAGTGGTTGGAATCTTCAAAACGGCGACGTCTCCACGTTGCACGATCTCTCTAATCAGATGATATTTTTTTTTTATATGCTTTGATCTTTTGTGGCTTCTCGGCTCTTTAGAATTCACCACTGCACCACTATTATCACAATAAAGTGTGAGTGGTTTATTTATGTCTGGAACAACTTCCAGATCTCTAAAGAACTTGCGGAGCCAAACAGCTTCTTTAGCTGCTTCTGAAGCAGCTATGTACTCGGTTTCCATAGTCGAGTCAGAAACTCCTCCTTGTTTGGTACTTCTCCAAACAATGGCTCCACCACCAAGAGTAAATACTGATCCAGATATCGACTTTCGATCATCTATATCAGATTGAAAATCAGAATCTGTATATCCTATAGGAATCAAATCCCTATAAGAATATACAAGCATATAATTTCTCGTTCTCCTAAGATACTTGAGAATGTGCTTGACTGCTATCCAGTGATCTAATCCTGGATTAGACTGAAAACGGCTAACTATCCCTACTGCATAGCAAATGTCTGGTCTTATGCATAACATAGCATACATCAAGCCACCAACTGCTGATGCATATGGATAGCGTCTCATATCCTCTTCCTTTTGAGGCGTGTCAGGACACTGCTTCTTAGAAAGAGTAACTCCATGATGAGAAGGTAAATTACCTTTCTTGGAGTTCTACATTGAATATCTGACAAGCATCTTGTCAATATACAATGCCTGAGACAAGGCTAACAACTTATTATTGCGATCTCTAAATAGACGAATCCCAAGAATATAGCTCGTTTCTCCCAAATCTTTCATTTGGAATTGCTTAGCCAACCAAGCTTTTATGTCTGATAATAATCCTACATTATTCCCAATAAGTAGAATATCATCGACATAAAGAATTAGAAAAACCATTTGCTTCTTCTTGAAGAGCTTGTATACACAAGACTCATCAAGACATTGCACAAATCCATAAGATTTGATTGCATCATCAAATCTCATATTCTATGACCTGGATACTTGCTTGAGTCCATAAATAGACCTATGCAATTTACAAACCTTTTGTTTTGCATCCTGTGCTATGAAACCCTCTGGCTGCTCCATATAGATAGTCTCCTCAAGATAGCCATTCAAAAAAGCTGTCTTGACGTCCATCTGCCAAATCTCATAATCATAATGAGCAGCTATGGAAAGCAGAATACGAATAGACTTAAGCATTGCTACTGGTGAGAAGGTTTCTTCATAGTCAATCTCTTCTTTTTGGGTATAACCCTTAGCCACCAGTCTAGCTTTGAATGTCTCTACATTCCCGTCTATTCCAAGTTTCCTCTTGTAGATCCATTTACACCCAATGGGTTTTACCCCTTCAGGTAAATCTACAAGATCCCAGACTGAGTTGGAATACATAGATTCCATTTCAAGTTTCATAGCTTCAAGTCATGCTTCTTTGTCAGAGTCTTCCATTGCACATCTATATGTCAATGGATCATCCTTCCCATCATCGGTGATAGCAACTTGTGCTTCACCATCGTGTCGATATCGAGATGGTAGTCGTACTACCCTATCGCTACGATGAAGTGTAATGATAGGTTAACTAGAAAGAGTGGTGTTTCTTGTAACTTGTGGATCAACAACTGTTGTTGTAACCGGTCTAACCTGGTCTGATTGAATCTCTTCTAAGACAATCTTACTATGAGGTTTGTAATTTGTTATATAGTCATGTTCAAGAAATGTGGCATTTGTCGATACAAATACCTTATTATCCTGGGGACTATAAAACAAACCTCCTCTCGTGCCTACCGGATATCCAACAAACATGCAAACCTCAGTTCTTGGTTCCAACTTCCCAGTCTTACTGTAGCACCCGGTTTCAATATAAATCAAAATAAGTTATCAAACGGTGGTATATAATTTTATGGTTAAAATTGAGGGAAATGTTGGTTAGGATATTAACTGATTGGGCAGGGGCAAGATGGTAATTGCGAATTTATATTGTGGATAACGTATTTAAGGAAAGGTTTAGTGAGGTTTAGCCGCCACTATTTTATTACCCTTACCTCTCAGCTCGGCGGACATCCTCTAGGCGATTCCCCTCCGATTTTCCCCAATCAAGGTGAGCAGGTTTCTGGAATAGCTTATAGCCGAGCGGTTTCCAGGAGACCAGGTAAGTGAAGTATTGTATGTGCCTTCGGGCCTACATCACAAAACAATAGGTGTATGCATGTTTGAGTATCTTCTTGTGTGTTATGCATCATGTTTTGAAAGAATACGAAAATGAACTTTCATGTAATATTATGGGAAAGCGAGTACAGATTGAACTGCATTGACGGTTAAGGGAACTAATCCATCCCTTAACTGATTATGAGGATTTATGACATTGGGAGAACTGATCCCACTCCCAAGGGAATTGAGGGATCCGAACAGCTATTAAGGGACCTCATCCACCCCTTAACTAATGAAGAGGATGTAGACATTGGGAGAGTTGATCCCACTCCCAAGGGAATCATGGGATCTGATCAGTAAACAAACGATGTGCAACTGAGATGAGAAAGTAGAAACTGCATATTTAGGTTTCATGTTTCAGCTTGTCATTGCATTATTGCTTTATTTACTTAGCATTAGGCTAATAGATGAGTTTTGTGATGTAGGTGTTGAGGATACTGCAGGTGAATTTCCTGAGTGTACAGATGATTAGAAGTGGTTGGAGGAGTACATCCACATCTCGGCTTGGTAAACTGATGAGGCGGGTTAACTGGTGTCAGCAGTGGTTGAGGTTTAGTTGATAATGATTTAGTTTGAGTTTGTCGAGTTTTTATAACGGTAGAGATATTTTACATATAGTATTTCGAATACGTTTTGAGGTTTACTGATACTGGTAATTTGTTAAGTTTTAATTGTTGTTTTCACTGGATTTCGAGCGATGCGAAGATTTGGATTGTTTTCTGTATGGCCTTAATGAAATAGACAAGTCTTTACTACAGTTATGTGGTTCTGGTATAGGTTATAAGAAGTTGAAATGTTGCTCTGTTTCTATCGGAAGAGGGTACTCATCCGGCTGACGTCACCGGTGGATGTCTTTGTTAGACTGACCGGATGACAAAACTTATATTTTGTCGTTTAGTGACCGGATGACAAAACTTATATTTTGTCGTTTAGTGACCGGATGACAAAACTTATATTTTGTCGTTTAGTGACCGGTTGACAAAACTTATATCTTGTCGTTTAGTGACCGGTTGACAAAACTTATATTTTATCGTTTAGTGACCGGATGACAAAACTTATGTTTTGTCGTTTAGCGACCGGTGGATGTCCTCAAATAGTTTTCCCTTTTGTTGACTTTGCTTAGCGGTCGATGAAATTGACTTTTGAAATTTTTAAACTATCTTTACGAATTAGATCTTTGATTCTTAACTGATTGCTTCTTAACATTCCCAACGACTATATTAACATGGTTTTTGATTAATTTACTTATGTTTAAACGATTTCCGCTGCAAGTTTTCATCTTTTGTCAAATTTAAAATTTTGAATTTTTAACGAAGTTTTAAATTTGGCCCAAGTTTTCTTAGTAATATTCGGGTTTAAGTGTGACAAACCGGGTTCCGAGAACACGGGGCGTTACACTTACCTACTAGCACATGTGCTGGACAACCCCATATGCGAAAGTGTCTCAAAATAGGTTTGTGACCACTCCACAACTCTAAGGGTGTTTTAGGTATAGACTTAGATGGAACTACATTAAGTATGTAGGTTGCTGTTTGTAAAGCATATCCCCAAAACGATTTTGGAAGAGAAGAATAGCTTATCATGGATCTTACCATATTAAGCAATGTTCGATTTCTTCTTTCAGCAACACCATTTTGCTAAGGTGTGCCTGGTGCTGTTAGTTGGGACTATCCCATTTTCTAACAGATAATCCTTGAATTCACTGTCAAGGTACTCACCACCTCGATCTGATCGAAGACACTTGATTGTCTTACTTAATTTGTTCTCAACTTCAGCTTTAAAATCTTGAAACTTTCTAAAAGTTTCAGACTTAAGCTGAATCAGGTAAGTATATCCATATCTTGAGTAGTCATCTATGAATGCCACAAAGTACTCATAGTCACCTCTAGCCCGTGTAGATATTGGGCCACATACATCTGAATGTATCAGCTCAAGTGTTTCTTGAGCCCTTTGGCCCTTTCCAATAAAGGACCTCTTGGTCATTTTACCTTCTAGACATGATTCACAGACAGGTAAAAATCCAACGGTTAAACCCCGTAATAAAATAAATGTTTTCTAAAAACAAATATTTATTGTTCTCGAAATAAATTTTGGCTTCTCCCACTGCTGAAACCGAAACTACTGCTCTGTTACCAACTCTGAGAGTGAACTCTCCATCAGCTAGTCTCCTGTAGGAGTTTAGCATATGCAAAGAACAACAAACATGATTAGTCGCTCCTGAATCAATTATCCAGGGTGATAAATCACTTTCTACCAAACAAGATTCAGTAACTAGTAAATCAAATTTACTATTTTTCTTTTTAAGCTCCTCGAGATACTACTTGCAGTTTCTCTTCCGATGGCCATCTATCCCACAATGGAAACATTTTCCTTTGGGCTTTAGAGGGTCTGAGTCTTTCTTGTTTGACTTGTTCTTTTTCTTGAGATTCTCAACTTGTTCTTTTTCTTGAGATTCTCAACTCTTTGAGTATTAGTCACAAGAGTAGGAGGACATTCATCCATCAGTACACATTTCAAGTTGTCATGCACGAGAATGAGATTCAAATTCTTTATCCACTTAACAAAATTGTCGCCGTCTAACTTTTCAGTCGCAAGCAAATTTATCATTAATTGAGACATGATGCTGTAATATATAAATAAAATTATAATGAATTTTATGCTATAAAATTCATAATGTTATGGCATGCTAGTATGATGCATGAACATGCTAATCACAAAAATATGTAAATGCTATTATAGCCTCGATAACATAATAAATCACCTTAGGGTAGAAATATTATCAATTAATAAATTTACTCAAAATATCTCATATTTTCGAAATTTATTAACTTACTGAAAATTTTGGTCAAAATATAACTAACACGTTTAGTTATATTTTCATGAGTGTGACCCACTGTTTTGGATTTATGAAACTTAACTTATAGTCGCCGCCTTAGGGTCGGGCAACTATAAAATACATTTCACATATCTTATCACTAGGAAACCAACTTTGGTATTGACCTAAGTGAACACTCTCCTTAGGGAGGATGAAAATCAAAGTCATCTCTGTAACACCCGGCATTTTTGCCATGTAATAGTTTTTCCCGGATCGTTTAAACGGGATTAATATTATATTAATACAATGAATATTTTGGTTAAAATGATGGAATGTTTGAGGGAAAACCAAACTAAGTGTAATCAAAACAAGCCAATTAGGTTAAAAGCTAATGGAAGGGTAAATGTGGAAGTGATTATGGTACGTGGAAGCAAACCAATGGATGAGTGCCAAGTGGCAACTTGTTGAAGAAGATATGTCTTCTCTTCCTCCTACGTGAAGCTCACTTCTACCTCCCCTTTCTGTTTTCTCTTTTCCAGGCGATTGAAACAAAACTTCCACACTTTGTTTCTCCAGCATTTCTCCGTTTTTTTTCAGCAAAGGTGAGCGTCTTTTAACGCTAACAAGTTTGGACAAGTTTAAAGTGAGTTTTTACCGAAGTTTAGGGTTTCAGTTTTGGGTGAAAACTCACTGTTTTGGATGAAAACACGTTGGTGTGTTTTCTAAAGTGTTTTAAGTGTGTTTGCTGCGTTTCCAACGTGATATTAGTTAGCATTTGTAGCGTTTAAATTCTGTACATTCATGTTACAGATCCGAACTCTCCAGGGACGTTCGAGTACACTGCATTGCCGCAAACAGGTAAGTTCATAACTGAGAGTTGGCCCTTAAGGCCCTACATCACGGAGGTACTAGGTTTTCAGTCTCAGTCGGGTGGTTCTGGGTAGAAAAAGTATAGTTTATGTTCTGAGATGTCATAGTTTTGCTTCACAGTATAGTCTGTTATTTCTGTTGTCTGCTATATTAACTGTAAGCACTGTGAATGTTCATGCATACACGATTTTCTGAAAGCTCATGCAAAACTGTTTTCTGTACACTGTTTCAAACTAAACAAGATAAAATCTGACTGTCTGTAATGTATTGGTTAAGTGTGGGACGGGGACTGGCCCTCTGGTTTTATCCCTTCCTGGGAATCTGAAAATGAATTGTCCCTAGCAAGGACCCTCTGGTTTTATCCCTCCCTGGGAGACTGAAAATCTGCTGTGCCTGATAGTGCACCCTCTGTTTGCCAGTTCCCCTATAAGCCCCACTTATACCCCTCTGCCACTGAAATGTAAAGTTCTGTTCTGTCACTGTTTTCTGAAAACTGCATGCATAGCATTTTGCATCACTGCATCTGTATTATGTTCTTACTGAGTTTTAGACTCATAGGTGAACTCTCTGATGTAGGTACTGAACCCGAAACTGAGGACCTTGTTCCTCAAAATGATGATCTGATGTAGCTGGTGGTTTGAGCTCTCGGGGTGGTTGCTGCAGTCAGACATAGCTTTCTGTCTTGAGGTTTAAGTCTTTAAAGTAAAGATCATATCTGTAAACTCTTCTGGAATTCTGGTGTTTGTTTTAAAAACTCTGTTATAGTCCTGGTTTTGTTTATAACTCTGCTGGGATTTTTTTGTAATGTAAGGTTCTGTTGCTGATGTATTTAAAACCTCTGTATTTGACAGTTGAATTTATGTTCTGAAATATTCTGGAATTGTTTGGAATATTTTCTGCTAGTCTGTGCATAGATAGTTTCTGGTTTTAGAGCTATCATGTAGTGTGATCTTCTTAAGTTCTGTCATGTTTTCTGTTACGATTCCGTCTTATATCCATCTACCGGTACTGTTCACTTTTGTCTTATATACATCTACCGATTTCGTTTTATATACATCTACCGATTTCGTTTTATATACATCTACCGATTTCGTTTTATATACATCTACCGATTCCGTCTTATATCCATCTACCGGTACTGTTCACTTTTGTCTTATATACATCTACCGATTTCGTTTTATATACATCTACCGATTTCGTTTTATATACATCTACCGATTTCGTTTTATATACATCTACCGATTCCGTCTTATATCCATCTACCGGTACTGTTCACTTTTGTCTTATATACATCTACCGATTTCGTTTTATATACATCTACCGATTTCGTTTTATATACATCTACCGATTTCGTTTTATATACATCTACCGATTCCGTCTTATATCCATCTACCGGTACTGTTCACTTTTGTCTTATATACATCTACCGATTCCGTCTTATATCCATCTACCGGTACTGTTCACTTTTGTCTTATATACATCTACCGATTCCGTCTTATATCCATCTACCGGTACTGTTCACTTTTGTCTTATATACATCTACCGATTTCGTTTTATATACATCTACCGATTTCGTTTTATATACATCTACCGATTCCGTCTTATATCCATCTACCGGTACTGTTCACTTTTGTCTTATATACATCTACCGATTCCGTCTTATATCCATCTACCGGTACTGTTCACTTTTGTCTTATATACATCTACCGATTTCGTTTTATATACATCTACCGATTCCGTCTTATATCCATCTACCGGTACTGTTCACTTTTGTCTTATATACATCTACCGATTCCGTCTTATATCCATCTACCGGTACTGTTCACTTTTGTCTTATATACATCTACCGATTTCGTTTTATATACATCTACCGATTTCGTCTTATATCCATCTACCGGTACTGTTCACTTTTGTCTTATATACATCTACCGATTTCGTTTTATATACATCTACCGATTCCGTCTTATATCCATCTACCGGTACTGTTCACTTTTGTCTTATATACATCTACCGATTCCGTCTTATATCCATCTACCGGTACTGTTCACTTTTGTCTTATATACATCTACCGATTTCGTTTTATATACATCTACCGATTTCGTTTTATATACATCTATCGATTTGGTCTTATATCCATCTACCGGTACTGTTCACTTTTGTCTTATATACATCTACCGATTTCGTTTTATATACATCTACCGATTCCGTCTTATATCCATCTACCGGTACTGTTCACTTTTGTCTTATATACATCTACCGATTTCGTTTTATATACATCTACCGATTTCGTTTTATATACATCTACCGATTTCGTTTTATATACATCTACCGATTCCGTCTTATATCCATCTACCGGTACTGTTCACTTTTGTCTTATATACATCTACCGATTCCGTCTTATATCCATCTACCGGTACTGTTCACTTTTGTCTTATATACATCTACCGATTCCGTCTTATATCCATCTACCGGTACTGTTATATACATCTACCGATTCCGTCTTATATCCATCTACCGGTACTGTTCACTTTGTCTTATATGCATCGACCGATTTCGTTTTATATACATTTACCGATTCCGTCTTATATCCATCTACCGGTACTGTTCACTCTTGTCTTATATGCATCTACCGATTTCGTTTTATATACATCTACCGATTCCGTCTTATATCCATCTACCGGTACTGTTCACTTTTGTCTTATATGCATCTACCCGATTTCGTTTTATATACATCTACCGATTCCGTCTTATATCCATCTACCGGTACTGTTCACTTTTGTCTTATATACATCCACTGTTTTCGTCTTATTCACATCAACTGTTCTCTTTGTTTATTTACATCCAGCTTAAATGTGTTTTCCAGTTTCACTTCCAGAGAAGGTTTATACTCTCTGTTAAGGTTTTAAAAGTATAAAGTTTTACAAAAAAAATAGTCCCCGTTTTCTGTTAGCTGTCCCGGAGTGACGGCCCGATCCCGGACCCCGATCGGGTTCGGATTTGGGCTGTCACAATCTCGGAGCCCCACTTAGATCTCACGGTGTTGTGCCAACAGTGGAGACCATGGGATGTTACGCTTAACTTCCCGCTCCCACTCATTCTTTTGAATTAGTGATTATGGAATATCAAATATTCCCTGATATCGATAAATTAATCATATTAATTTATCAATACTTAATTATTAATCTTATAATCATATTATAAAATTAATAATTTCAAATAATCAAATTATTTGAATAAAATAAATTTTTAACAAATTAAAAATTATTTTATTTTCCATTCTCACATCATTCAATAAAATGAATTAATATTAGTTTTAATCAAATTAAAACTAATTTATTTAATAAATTCTTTATTAAATCAATATGCAATTTAATATATGTTTAAATGCATGACATGTAAGAAATTTAAAATAAACCTAAACATGCATAATCTATATGACATGTGAATGCATGGAAATATAACAAATTATATCAACATAAAAATAAATGAAATAGTGACCGGGTTGACCTTTTGGTATTTCTAAAATTACAACTCCAAAATTAAAATAAATATAAAACTATGAATCTAAATCTTCGTCGTCTTCGTGACCGCCTCATCCAAATGAACAACATCAAAAATTCACAAATCAAATTTGTGAATTCATATCCGATTGGGCAACATCATCTGTTTTCGTCAATAGATCAAATCTTTGACGAAAACTCCATCCATGGCCTTGAAGTCTCAGATCTCCATCGCAAGATTACAAATATGATAAAAATGCATAATTTAAAAAAAATCCTAACCCAAACAACCGACTTAATTTCGATCACTATTTCATGCCATGAAAATCATACATTCACAATATATATTCATAAATATATAATGCATAAAATCTAATTCTAACACATATAACAATTTACATTAAATTGTATCATCAAAAATATTTTTAGACTAATAAAACCAATGGCTCTGATACCATTTGTTGGTTTTCTAGGTCCCTACGCATGGCGGAATTAACTATTATTTATAATAACAGTGACATGCGTTACCCTGTGACTTTAAAACTATTTTAAAATCATCAGAAAACCATAAATTGGATCGTTAGTCTAAAAGAAATTATTTTTGAGAAATATGTAATTTTTCAAAATGTAAACAATTTACATTGAGAAAAATTATTAGAATTTAGATAAAAAAATATACCTTTATGGAGCAACGCTTTTACTCAGGTACTCCCGTCTGATCTTAACAGCTTTAACTTAGGATCAGGTATTTTTCCAAAGACTTTGAAACCGTCGAGTCTTCTCTGAAGATCTTTACACTTAAATTTCCTGACGTGTGGGCGTCTCTCTTACAAGAACAATACACTCTTATATTTCTAGAGAGACGTGTTCTCAACACATAAGACGTCTCTCTTCGATCTTAGAAAACGTTTTTCTAAAATTGAATACGAAAAGGTCACACCTTTTCTCTCTAGGGATTTATTTTTCAGGCGTTCGTTGTCATTTCTATTAAATCATATTTGACAATTTTTATAGATCTGTTTTAAAATTAATTTTTTAGATTTATTTTAATAAAAACTAATTTTTAAAAAATAAATCATATCTAATCAAATCTAATTTGATTAGCAGTTGATTTATCTAATAAATCAATTTATCAATTAATCATATAATCTAAAAACGGTTTTTAGAATATATTTATGAAAACTACTTTTCAAGATAATTTTATCTTATGAGATTATTCAGATCTACTTTTAAATATTAAACAAACTATAAGTCAATCGTAGATCAAATCTAATCTAATCAGATTTTCCAGATTTACTTTTATTCAAACTTCAAAAAATCTGATTTGATAGTTTGTTACATAACTAATTTAAATTTGAAGATCAAATCACATCTGATAAGATTCTTCAAATCTAATTCAAATCTTTTAAAACAATCTCATCTAATGAGATATTTTATTTTGAATTCAAAATATAAAAACTATTTATATATTTTGAATTACAAAATATTTATCAGAGTGTCTATAAATGATTAATCATAATTAATCATTTATATATTTATTCTTATAACATGGAAATTAAATAGTAATATAAGATGACAGAAGGACCGATGGACCTATAGTCCTAAGCTCCAATAATATTTGTTAATTAATATAAACTCTTTATATTAAATAACACAATTATTAATTCTAGAGTAATTCCACTAAATAGCTAGAGTTGCACTCTTAGAACTATAGAGTATATTTACTCAAAGTAATGTCCATTGATATAGTCATTACATATGTATTAATCCTCCATTAAGATTCGTAATAGAGCTAGGTATAAAATCCGTTAACCGCTCATATTACATCTTTGTCCTTGACTACACATTAGTTCTTGATTGAATATTAATTCATAACATTTATGAATTTGCGCTCTAATATCATTCCTGAACTAACAACAGAGAAGCTTGTATTATGATTTCATTGTATCAAGTTTAGATTCTCAGCTACTCATTTAATTTATTCACAAATACAATTTATGTAATGTAACTCATAAAAACTGGACCGATTACAATCAAAGAATAAATATAATGAAATAGGGTCTAATCAATACAATGAATTAAGATTATACATTATACATCATTATGATAAAATTATTGTTCCTTCATTTACGATATTATAAGAACAATATAATTTCATCTGTCCAGTCCTATATATCATATTAATAAAATACAATCACTTAGTCACTACATAGATAGTCGGGATATGAACGTACACGTTTTCAACGAAGGAACTTGATTTATGTCTTATAATTTGAAGCTCTGTACTTCAAATATAAGTCATGGCCGATGTGATTATTTCTTTTTAAATTTATCCACATATATAGCATATATGTAAATTTAAAATTGCATAAATAATCAATGATTGTTCTTTCAATTTATAAAGCATAATCATAATTAATCATTATATATTTTGAATTACAAAATATTTATCAGAGTGTCTATAAATGATTAATCATAATTAATCATTATATATTTTGAATTACAAAATATTTATCAGAGTGTCTATAAATGATTAATCATAATTAATCATTATATATTTATTCTTATAACATGGAAATAAATAGTAATATAAGATGACAGAAGGACCGATGGACCTATAGTCCTAAGCTCCAATAATATTTGTAATTAATATAAACTCTTTATATTAAATAACACAATTATTAATCTTCTAAGTGTGAATTTTATAGAATGAAATTAGGGGTAAAATCAATTAGGTTAATGAGTAACTAAGTGAGGGCATAAGGGTAATTGTCAATTTTGCAAATGGATAACGTATTTAAGGAAAGAGTAAATGAGGTATAGCCGTCATACTCATTTCACTCTCGGTTTTCAGCTCAACCCAGCAGAGCTCTCTAGGCGATTTCCTCACCGATTCCTCCAACCCAGGTGAGTTTTGATTCGATTAATTGCTGATTTTAGTACCTAGGTAGCTTAAGGATCCCAACGTATGCATTTTGTTAATGTTACGAGTGAGAGATTCTGCTTGAGGATTAGAGCAGAATCGGGAATGTTAGATAAATAGAAATGCCCAACCCACTCCTTAGATTTCTGAATAGCTTAGATTGAGGTTTAACGTTCTGTTTATGAATATAGGTGAACAAACCCCCGAAGTAGCTCTTAACCGAGCATTTGCAAGGAATCCAGGTAAGTAAAGTATTGCTTGTGCCTTCGGGCCTACATCACAAAACAGTAGGTTTATGTATGCTTGAATATTTCTATTGTCCATGCATCATGTTTTTGTTAAAAGTTACGAAAATGAATTTCATGTAAGGAATGGTAAGGTATGAACTGTATGCGACAGACAAACTATTAAGGGAACTAATCCACCCCTTAACTTATGAAGGGATTTAGACATTGGGAGAATTGATCCCACTCCCAAGGGAACCATGGGAGCAGTCGGGTGAGTATGTCTTCCGGCTGACGTCATCGGAAGAGTAAAGCATTTGTCTTCCGGCTGACGTCATCGGAAGAGTAAAGCATTTGTCTTCCGGCTGACGTCATCGGAAGAGTAAAGCATTTGTCTTCCGGCTGACGTCATCGGAAGAGTAAAGCATTTGTCTTCCGGCTGACGTCATCGGAAGAGTAAAGCATTTGTCTTCCGGCTGACGTCATCGGAAGAGTAAAGCATTTGTCTTCCGGCTGACGTCATCGGAAGAGTAAAGCATTTGTCTTCCGGCTGACGTCATCGGAAGAGTAAAGCATTTGTCTTCCGGCTGACGTCATCGGAAGAGTAAAGCATTTGTCTTCCGGCTGACGTCATCGGAAGAGTAAAGCATTTGTCTTCCGGCTGACGTCATCGGAAGAGTAAAGCATTTGTCTTCCGGCTGACGTCATCGGAAGAGTAAAGCATTTGTCTTCCGGCTGACGTCATCGGAAGAGTAAAGCATTTGTCTTCCGGCTGACGTCATCGGAAGAGTAAAGCATTTGTCTTCCGGCTGACGTCATCGGAAGAGTAAAGCATTTGTCTTCCGGCTGACGTCATCGGAAGAGTAAAGCATTTGTCTTCCGGCTGACGTCATCGGAAGAGTAAAGCATTTGTCTTCCGGCTGACGTCATCGGAAGAGTAAAGCATTTGTCTTCCGGCTGACGTCATCGGAAGAGTAAAGCATTTGTCTTCCGGCTGACGTCATCGGAAGAGTAAAGCATTTGTCTTCCGGCTGACGTCATCGGAAGAGTAAAGCATTTGTCTTCCGGCTGACGTCATCGGAAGAGTAAAGCATTTGTCTTCCGGCTGACGTCATCGGAAGAGTAAAGCATTTGTCTTCCGGCTGACGTCATCGGAAGAGTAAAGCATTTGTCTTCCGGCTGACGTCATCGGAAGAGTAAAGCATTTGTCTTCCGGCTGACGTCATCGGAAGAGTAAAGCATTTGTCTTCCGGCTGACGTCATCGGAAGAGTAAAGCATTTGTCTTCCGGCTGACGTCATCGGAAGAGTAAAGCATTTGTCTTCCGGCTGACGTCATCGGAAGAGTAAAGCATTTGTCTTCCGGCTGACGTCATCGGAAGAGTAAAGCATTTGTCTTCCGGCTGACGTCATCGGAAGAGTAAAGCATTTGTCTTCCGGCTGACGTCATCGGAAGAGTAAAGCATTTGTCTTCCGGCTGACGTCATCGGAAGAGTAAAGCATTTGTCTTCCGGCTGACGTCATCGGAAGAGTAAAGCATTTGTCTTCCGGCTGACGTCATCGGAAGAGTAAAGCATTTGTCTTCCGGCTGACGTCATCGGAAGAGTAAAGCATTTGTCTTCCGGCTGACGTCATCGGAAGAGTAAAGCATTTGTCTTCCGGCTGACGTCATCGGAAGAGTAAAGCATTTGTCTTCCGGCTGACGTCATCGGAAGAGTAAAGCATTTGTCTTCCGGCTGACGTCATCGGAAGAGTAAAGCATTTGTCTTCCGGCTGACGTCATCGGAAGAGTAAAGCATTTGTCTTCCGGCTGACGTCATCGGAAGAGTAAAGCATTTGTCTTCCGGCTGACGTCATCGGAAGAGTAAAGCATTTGTCTTCCGGCTGACGTCATCGGCAGAAGAAGTGTAATGGAAGTCGGGTGAGTATGTCTTCCGGCTGACGTCATCGGAAGAGTAAAGCATTTGTCTTCCGGCTGACGTCATCGGAAGAGTAAAGCATTTGTCTTCCGGCTGACGTCATCGGAAGAGGAAAGCATTTGTCTTCCGGCTGACGTCATCGGAAGAGTAAAGCATTTGTCTTCCGGCTGACGTCATCGGAAGAGTAAAGCATTTGTCTTCCGGCTGACGTCATCGGAAGAGTAAAGCATTTGTCTTCCGGCTGACGTCATCGGAAGAGTAAAGCATTTGTCTTCCGGCTGACGTCATCGGAAGAGTAAAGCATTTGTCTTCCGGCTGACGTCATCGGAAGAGTAAAGCATTTGTCTTCCGGCTGACGTCATCGGCAGAAGAAGTGTAATGGAAGTCGGGTGAGTATGTCTTCCGGCTGACGTCATCGGAAGAGTAAAGCATTTGTCTTCCGGCTGACGTCATCGGAAGAGTAAAGCATTTGTCTTCCGGCTGACGTCATCGGAAGAGTAAAGCATTTGTCTTCCGGCTGACGTCATCGGAAGAGTAAAGCATTTGTCTTCCGGCTGACGTCATCGGAAGAGTAAAGCATTTGTCTTCCGGCTGACGTCATCGGAAGAGTAAAGCATTTGTCTTCCGGCTGACGTCATCGGAAGAGTAAAGCATTTGTCTTCCGGCTGACGTCATCGGAAGAGTAAAGCATTTGTCTTCCGGCTGACGTCATCGGAAGAGTAAAGCATTTGTCTTCCGGCTGACGTCATCGGAAGAGTAAAGCATTTGTCTTCCGGCTGACGTCATCGGAAGAGTAAAGCATTTGTCTTCCGGCTGACGTCATCGGAAGAGTAAAGCATTTGTCTTCCGGCTGACGTCATCGGAAGAGTAAAGCATTTGTCTTCCGGCTGACGTCATCGGAAGAGTAAAGCATTTGTCTTCCGGCTGACGTCATCGGAAGAGTAAAGCATTTGTCTTCCGGCTGACGTCATCGGAAGAGTAAAGCATTTGTCTTCCGGCTGACGTCATCGGAAGAGTAAAGCATTTGTCTTCCGGCTGACGTCATCGGAAGAGTAAAGCATTTGTCTTCCGGCTGACGTCATCGGAAGAGTAAAGCATTTGTCTTCCGGCTGACGTCATCGGAAGAGTAAAGCATTTGTCTTCCGGCTGACGTCATCGGAAGAGTAAAGCATTTGTCTTCCGGCTGACGTCATCGGAAGAGTAAAGCATTTGTCTTCCGGCTGACGTCATCGGAAGAGTAAAGCATTTGTCTTCCGGCTGACGTCATCGGAAGAGTAAAGCATTTGTCTTCCGGCTGACGTCATCGGAAGAGTAAAGCATTTGTCTTCCGGCTGACGTCATCGGAAGAGTAAAGCATTTGTCTTCCGGCTGACGTCATCGGAAGAGTAAAGCATTTGTCTTCCGGCTGACGTCATCGGAAGAGTAAAGCATTTGTCTTCCGGCTGACGTCATCGGAAGAGTAAAGCATTTGTCTTCCGGCTGACGTCATCGGAAGAGTAAAGCATTTGTCTTCCGGCTGACGTCATCGGAAGAGTAAAGCATTTGTCTTCCGGCTGACGTCATCGGCAGAAGAAGTGTAATGGAAGTCGGGTGAGTATGTCTTCCGGCTGACGTCATCGGAAGAGTAAAGCATTTGTCTTCCGGCTGACGTCATCGGAAGAGTAAAGCATTTGTCTTCCGGCTGACGTCATCGGCAGAAGAAGTGTAATGGAAGTCGGGTGAGTATGTCTTCCGGCTGACGTCATCGGAAGAGTAAAGCATTTGTCTTCCGGCTGACGTCATCGGAAGAGTAAAGCATTTGTCTTCCGGCTGACGTCATCGGAAGAGTAAAGCATTTGTCTTCCGGCTGAGAGGGAAATAGGTATTTGTCGTTTACCTGACCGGAAGAGGGAAATGGGTGTTTCGTCGTTTTCGGTTGATGCCGCTGACGTCACCGGAAAACGAAATAGGTGATTGTCGTTTTGTCACTGATGAAGTCTTCGGTTTTCTATTTCTGCTTCTTTCGTTGACCTTGTCGTCGGCAGATGACTTCAACACTTCCGTTAATCACCCCAACAGTATATTCTACAGTTCGTCTAACTTCATAGTTGTTTAATGATTTTCCGCTGCAAAGTTTTCAAATGTTTTGAATGTATAGAAAATGTCAAATTTTGACTGTCGAATGAAGTTTTAAAATTTATCCGAAAATTTCTTAGTCATGGTCAAGTAATGAGTAGCGACCCGGGTTCAGATAATTCGGGGCGTTACAGTATGGTATCAGAGACATGTTGCTAAACCGTTCAGAAGATTACTCATCAGTGCCAATCGTCGCATGAATATACTCCAACAACTGTAAGTGTTTATGTTAGCTTTAGTTATAAGATGTTTATGAGTATAGATAACCTTGTGCAGAACCTTATACAAATGGCTAGACGACCGGGAGACCAAGAGTACCTAGGGAGATGCCAAACTTGAGGAGTGAAGAAGATTCAAGTGTAATTAGACAGCTGACGGAGTTGATGCGTCAGCAGACAGACATTGTGCGACAGCAATCTGACCAGTTAGGTGTGTTATTGAGTCGGGAAACACAAGGAAGTGCCAATTCAGGTCAAGTCAATGAGCATTCAGGGGATAGATTTCGTAGGCTGCAACCACCCACATTTGATGGAAAGTCATCTAACCCGATTGTCGCTGAGGAATGGCTTCGAAAGATAGAGAGCATGTTCAGGTGTGCCAATGTTGGAGAAGGAGAGAAAGTCATTTGGCAACGTTTCATCTAGCCGGTGATGCGCAACTTTGGTGGGAGTCGCTGGAGATCACCACCGATATCGCAACCATGCCCTGGTCGCAATTCAAGGAAGTCTTTTACGAGAAATACTTTAGCACCACTGTCCAGAACGCTAAGAAGGCTGAGTTTTTGAGCTTGAAGCAGACTGGGTCTGTGGCAGAGTACAACAGACAATTTGAGTCTCTGTCAAGGTTTGCTGGATACCTCGTTCATAGGAATGAGGACAAAGTGTTTCAATACCTGCAAGGTCTAAAGCCAGAAATTTACAGAGGAGTAAAGTATTCAGGCATCAAAGGCTTGTCATTCAGTGAAGTAGTGTCTACTGCATTGGAGGCAGAAGAAGCTGAAATGAAGTGTGCTGGACCAAAGGAAGCCCCGCGAAAGTTCTTTCAGCCCCACCAGCAGAGAGGGATAAAGAGGCCTGCTGAAGGCCAGGGTAGTCAGGGTACTGGAAAGAAGGTACCTGATGCCAAGAAGTTTCCTCAGTGCATGAAATGTATGAAGAGCCACCTGGGCGAGTGTAAGTTTGGGACTGGTAAGTGTTATAACTGTGAGGAGTTTGGACATTCGCTTAAGGATTGCCCGAAGCCCAGAGTCCTTCGATGTTTCAACTGTAATAAGACTGGCCACGTCATCAGAGACTGCCCAACGTTGAAGAGTGGCCCTGCTAAGATAAAACCGAGAATATTTCCATGATGGAGTCGGGCGAAGAGGACCAGCCCGCTGTTGTGTCAGGTACTATATTGGTTAATTCTATGCCTGCTTTTACCTTGCTAGATTCAGGAGCAACCCATTCTTTTGTTGCGTCTGCTTTTGCTGATAAGTTAGAAGTACAATCCACACCTTCTAGGCATGTATTCAATGTTGCTTTACCCTCTGGTGAACATTTACATTCCAACCAAGTGTTGCATGATTGCATGGTATTAGTAGGGGACAAAAATCTATCTGCTGATTTAATTGTTATGGATATAATGGGATTTGATGTAATCTTAGGAATGGATTGGTTGTTCAAACACCACGCCATAATTGATTGTAGGACTGGGATAGTTAGTTTCCAACCCCCTGGTGGTTTGAAACATACCTTCCAAGCTTCAGAGAAGAGTAAGGAAATGTCTGTTATGACTTCTTTAAATTTTAGACCTTCACCATGCAAGGAGTACTTGTGCTTCTTGGCATGTGTTCTAGATACACAACTTGTAGGTAAGGCAACTCCTCAAAATATCCTTGTTGTCCAAGACTTCCCTGAAGTGTTTCTAGATGACCTTCCCGGTTTGCCACCAGATAGAGAAATTGAGTTTGTTGTAGATGTCTACCCTGGAGCTGAACCTGTGTCTAAAAATCCCTATAGGTTAGCACCTGCAGAACTCAAGGAATTAAAAGAGCAGTTGGAAGAGTTGTTAGAGAAAGGGTTCATACGCCCGAGCTTTTCACCGTGGGGTGCACCTGTCCTTTTTGTCAAAAAGAAGGATGGATCAATGCGCATGTGCATCGATTATAGAGAACTGAATAAGTTAACTGTTAAGAACAAGTATCCCCTGCCTAGGATTGATGATTTATTTGACCAGCTCAATGGTGCAAGAGTTTTCTCTAAGATTGATCTGAGGTCAGGTTATTATCAGTTGAAGGTTAAATCTGAAGATATCCCAAAGACTGCCTTTCGCACAAGGTATGGGCATTATGAGTTTTTGGTTATGTCTTTTGGTTTGACAAATGCACCAGCAGCATTCATGGACCTTATGAACAGAGTGTTTCATGAGTATTTGGACAAGTTTGTCATTGTATTTATAGATGACATTCTAATCTATTCCAAAACCAAGGAGGAGCATGCAGAACACTTAAACTTAGTGTTAGGATTACTGAAACAGCACCAATTATACGCCAAGTTTTCTAAGTGTGAATTTGGTTGGACCAAGTTCACTTTTTAGGACATGTCATTTCTGGAAATGGATTATCTGTTGATCCAGCTAAGGTTCAAGCAGTTAGGGAATGGCCCCAACCGAAGAATGCCACCGATATCAGAAGTTTTCTTGGACTAGCAGGATACTATAGAAAGTTCATTGAAGGATTTTCAAAGATTGCTACACCTCTCACTAAGTTGACTAGGAAGAATGTAAAGTACACATGGACCGATGAATGTGAACTTAGTTTCCAAACTTTGAAACAGAAACTGACCAATACTCCTATTTTAACCCTTCCAGTTGAAGGTGGTAAGTATAGTATTTACTGTGATGCATCCAAGATTGGTCTTGGTTGTGTGTTGATGCAAGATGGAAAGGTAATAGCCTATGCTTCTAGACAGTTGAAAACTCATGAGAAGAATTACCCTACACATGACTTAGAATTAGCTGCTGTGGTATTTGCACTTAAAATTTGGAGACATTATTTGTATGGACAATCTTGTGAAATATTTTCCGACCATAAGAGCCTGAAGTACATTTTCACACAGAAGGAACTAAACATGAGGCAACGTAGATGGTTGGAATTTGTAAAAGACTATGACTTTGAGATTAAGTACCATCCCGGTAAGGCGAATGTAGTAGCTGATGCTTTGAGCAGAGTGACAACATCAGTTTCAGCATTGATACTTGACTTACCATTAGCCTTAGAATCTGAATTCCTAAAGTTTAATCTAGAGGCAGTATCCAATGTAACAGCTATACTTTCGGCCATAACCTTAAGACCTACAATTCTTGAGAAAATAAGGGAAGCTCAGTCAAATGATGATGAATGCAGCAAGTACAAGTCAAGTATGGATTCTGCGGACAATTTAGACTTTAACTGTTCTTCCGATGGAATTCTTAAGTTTAGAAACAGATGGTTTGTTCCTGCCATTATGGAACTTCGGAATGAGATTCTTTCTGAGGCTCATTCTTCTAGATTCTCAGTTCACCCTGGGAGTACGAAGATGTATAAGGACCTTAAACAGCATTACTGGTGGCCAGGTATGAAAAGAAGTGTGGCAGAACATGTTGGATCATGTTTGTGTTGTCAGCAGATTAAAGCCGAGCATCAGAGACCCTCAGGAACATTACAACCTTTACCAGTTCCTGAATGGAAATGGGAACAAATAACCATGGATTTTGTTGTGGGACTACCTAGGACAACTAAAGGACATGATGCAATTTGGGTGATAGTTGACCGTTTGACCAAATCATCCCATTTTCTGCCCATGAAGACGACATACTCGATGGATCAACTTGCTGAGTTGTATGTTCAGGAAGTTGTTAGATTGCATGGAGTTCCAAGCACCATAGTTTCGGACCGAGATGCTAGATTTACATCTAAGTTTTGGAAGAGTTTGCACAAGGCAATGGGGACTCAGCTTAGTTTCAGTACAGCTTTCCACCCTCAAACAGATGGACAATCAGAAAGAACCATCCAAACATTAGAGGATATGCTCCGGGCATGTGTTTTGGATTTTCAAGGTTCTTGGAGCAAGTATTTGCCCTTGGTGGAATTTTCTTATAACAACAGTTTTCAGGCAACAATAGGAATGGCACCGTATGAAGCATTATATGGACGAAAATGTAGATCACCTTTGTACTGGGATGAAGTTGGTGAAGCACAGTTACTTGGTCCTGATGTTGTGCAGCAAACTGTTGAGAAGGTTGCTCTCATCCGTCAGAGGATCTTAACAGCTCAAAGTCGACAGAAAAGTTATGCTGACAGAAGACGCAGAGAGTTAGAGTTTGAAGTTGGTAGTGAGGTTTTCTTAAGGTATCACCATTCAAAGGAGTTGTAAGATTTGGGAAGAGAGGGAAGCTTAACCCAAGATATGTTGGACCTTTCTCAATCTTGAGGAGGATTGGGAAATCAGCATATGAACTGCAATTGCCAGACTCTATGGAAGGAATCCACAATGTGTTCCATATTTCTATGCTTAAGAAGTGCTTAAGGGATCCATCTCAGATTGTGGAACAACAGAACATTGAAATTCAACCCACACTGACCTATGAGGTGAGACCAGTAAGAATCTTGGATTATGCAGTGAAGGTATTACGCAACAAGGAAGTTCCACTAGTAAAAGTCTTATGGCATAATCAGAATATAGAGGAGACAACATGGGAACGCCAGCAAGACATGATGGACCAGCATCCAAGATTGTTCAGGTACTGAATTTTGAGGACAAAATTCTTTTAAGGAGGGTAGATTGTAACACCCGGTTTATTAGAATTAAAATAATCTATTAATCTTCTAAGTGTGAATTTTATAGAATGAAATTAGGGGTAAAATCAATTAGGTTAATGAGTAACTAAGTGAGGGCATAAGGGTAATTGTCAATTTTGCAAATGGATAACGTATTTAAGGAAAGAGTAAATGAGGTATAGCCGTCATACTCATTTCACTCTCGGTTTTCAGCTCAACCCAGCAGAGCTCTCTAGGCGATTTCCTCACCGATTCCTCCAACCCAGGTGAGTTTTGATTCGATTAATTGCTGATTTTAGTACCTAGGTAGCTTAAGGATCCCAACGTATGCATTTTGTTAATGTTACGAGTGAGAGATTCTGCTTGAGGATTAGAGCAGAATCGGGAATGTTAGATAAATAGAAATGCCCAACCCACTCCTTAGATTTCTGAATAGCTTAGATTGAGGTTTAACGTTCTGTTTATGAATATAGGTGAACAAACCCCCGAAGTAGCTCTTAACCGAGCATTTGCAAGGAATCCAGGTAAGTAAAGTATTGCTTGTGCCTTCGGGCCTACATCACAAAACAGTAGGTTTATGTATGCTTGAATATTTCTATTGTCCATGCATCATGTTTTTGTTAAAAGTTACGAAAATGAATTTCATGTAAGGAATGGTAAGGTATGAACTGTATGCGACAGACAAACTATTAAGGGAACTAATCCACCCCTTAACTTATGAAGGGATTTAGACATTGGGAGAATTGATCCCACTCCCAAGGGAACCATGGGATCAGATCAGCTATTAAGGGAATTCATCCGCCCCTTAATTGAGTATGAGGATGTAGACATTGGGAGAATTGATCCCACTCCCAAGGGAACCATGGGATCTGATCATGATATGAACGAATATGTATGCCACTGAGAGGAGAAAATAGAAACTGCATATTTAGGAGTTTAAGCTCAGCATTTTATTTCATTCATATACTGCTTTACCTGACTTAGCATTAGGCGAATAGATGATTTTGTGATGTAGGTGAAGAAGTGGTAGCAGGTGTGGTCTCCTGATCATGTTGAGGAATAGTGGACTTGGAGGAGTGCATTCAGGCCTCGACATGGTAACTGATGGGGCGGTTTAGCATGTTGTTTACAGATGTAGAGGTTTAGTGGATAATGATTTAAATTGAGTATATGGAGTTTTAGTAAAGGAGATTACAGCTGCTTGACTTCGTTTTCGAGAATTTCTGATTTTCATGTTCTTACTGATTTTGATCATACAATGACTTGGAGTGTTATGATGGATTTTTGGTAAAATGTTTGTCTTCCGGCTGACGTCATCGGAAGAGTAAAGCATTTGTCTTCCGGCTGACGTCATCGGAAGAGTAAAGCATTTGTCTTCCGGCTGACGTCATCGGAAGAGTAAAGCATTTGTCTTCCGGCTGACGTCATCGGAAGAGTAAAGCATTTGTCTTCCGGCTGACGTCATCGGAAGAGTAAAGCATTTGTCTTCCGGCTGACGTCATCGGAAGAGTAAAGCATTTGTCTTCCGGCTGACGTCATCGGAAGAGTAAAGCATTTGTCTTCCGGCTGACGTCATCGGAAGAGTAAAGCATTTGTCTTCCGGCTGACGTCATCGGAAGAGTAAAGCATTTGTCTTCCGGCTGACGTCATCGGAAGAGTAAAGCATTTGTCTTCCGGCTGACGTCATCGGAAGAGTAAAGCATTTGTCTTCCGGCTGACGTCATCGGAAGAGTAAAGCATTTGTCTTCCGGCTGACGTCATCGGAAGAGTAAAGCATTTGTCTTCCGGCTGACGTCATCGGAAGAGTAAAGCATTTGTCTTCCGGCTGACGTCATCGGAAGAGTAAAGCATTTGTCTTCCGGCTGACGTCATCGGAAGAGTAAAGCATTTGTCTTCCGGCTGACGTCATCGGAAGAGTAAAGCATTTGTCTTCCGGCTGACGTCATCGGAAGAGTAAAGCATTTGTCTTCCGGCTGACGTCATCGGAAGAGTAAAGCATTTGTCTTCCGGCTGACGTCATCGGAAGAGTAAAGCATTTGTCTTCCGGCTGACGTCATCGGAAGAGTAAAGCATTTGTCTTCCGGCTGACGTCATCGGAAGAGTAAAGCATTTGTCTTCCGGCTGACGTCATCGGAAGAGTAAAGCATTTGTCTTCCGGCTGACGTCATCGGAAGAGTAAAGCATTTGTCTTCCGGCTGACGTCATCGGAAGAGTAAAGCATTTGTCTTCCGGCTGACGTCATCGGAAGAGTAAAGCATTTGTCTTCCGGCTGACGTCATCGGAAGAGTAAAGCATTTGTCTTCCGGCTGACGTCATCGGAAGAGTAAAGCATTTGTCTTCCGGCTGACGTCATCGGAAGAGTAAAGCATTTGTCTTCCGGCTGACGTCATCGGAAGAGTAAAGCATTTGTCTTCCGGCTGACGTCATCGGAAGAGTAAAGCATTTGTCTTCCGGCTGACGTCATCGGAAGAGTAAAGCATTTGTCTTCCGGCTGACGTCATCGGAAGAGTAAAGCATTTGTCTTCCGGCTGACGTCATCGGAAGAGTAAAGCATTTGTCTTCCGGCTGACGTCATCGGAAGAGTAAAGCATTTGTCTTCCGGCTGACGTCATCGGAAGAGTAAAGCATTTGTCTTCCGGCTGACGTCATCGGAAGAGTAAAGCATTTGTCTTCCGGCTGACGTCATCGGAAGAGTAAAGCATTTGTCTTCCGGCTGACGTCATCGGAAGAGTAAAGCATTTGTCTTCCGGCTGACGTCATCGGAAGAGTAAAGCATTTGTCTTCCGGCTGACGTCATCGGAAGAGTAAAGCATTTGTCTTCCGGCTGACGTCATCGGAAGAGTAAAGCATTTGTCTTCCGGCTGACGTCATCGGAAGAGTAAAGCATTTGTCTTCCGGCTGACGTCATCGGAAGAGTAAAGCATTTGTCTTCCGGCTGACGTCATCGGAAGAGTAAAGCATTTGTCTTCCGGCTGACGTCATCGGAAGAGTAAAGCATTTGTCTTCCGGCTGACGTCATCGGAAGAGTAAAGCATTTGTCTTCCGGCTGACGTCATCGGAAGAGTAAAGCATTTGTCTTCCGGCTGACGTCATCGGAAGAGTAAAGCATTTGTCTTCCGGCTGACGTCATCGGAAGAGTAAAGCATTTGTCTTCCGGCTGACGTCATCGGAAGAGTAAAGCATTTGTCTTCCGGCTGACGTCATCGGAAGAGTAAAGCATTTGTCTTCCGGCTGACGTCATCGGCAGAAGAAGTGTAATGGAAGTCGGGTGAGTATGTCTTCCGGCTGACGTCATCGGAAGAGTAAAGCATTTGTCTTCCGGCTGACGTCATCGGCAGAAGAAGTGTAATGGAAGTCGGGTGAGTATGTCTTCCGGCTGACGTCATCGGAAGAGGAAAGCATTTGTCTTCCGGCTGACGTCATCGGCAGAAGAAGTGTAAGGGAAGTCGGGTGAGTATGTCTTCCGGCTGACGTCATCGGAAGAGGAAAGTAATTGTCTTCCGGCTGACGTCATCAGAAGAGGAAATAGGTATTTTGTCGTTTACTGACCGGAAGAGGGAATGGGTGTTTCGTCGTTTTCGGTTGATGCCGCTGACGTCACCGGAAAACGAAATAGGTGATTTGTCGTTTTGTCACTGATGAAGTCTTCGGTTTTCTATTTCTGCTTCTTTCGTTGACCTTGTCGTCGGCAGATGACTTCAACACCTCCGTTAATCACCCCAACAGTATATTCTACAGTTCGTCTTAAAAAAAAAAAAAAAAAAAAAAAAAAAAAAAAAAAAAAAAAAAAAAAAAAAAAAAAAAAAAAAAAAAAAAAAAAAAAAAAAAAAAAAAAAAAAAAAAAAAAAAAAAAAAAAAAAAAAAAAAAAAAAAAAAAAAAAAAAAAAAAAAAAAAAAAAAAAAAAAAAAAAAAAAAAAAAAAAAAAAAAAAAAAAAAAAAAAAAAAAAAAAAAAAAAAAAAAAAAAAAAAAAAAAAAAAAAAAAAAAAAAAAAAAAAAAAAAAAAAAAAAAAAAAAAAAAAAAAAAAAAAAAAAAAAAAAAAAAAAAAAAAAAAAAAAAAAAAAAAAAAAAAAAAAAAAAAAAAAAAAAAAAAAAAAAAAAAAAAAAAAAAAAAAAAAAAAAAAAAAAAAAAAAAAAAAAAAAAAAAAAAAAAAAAAAAAAAAAAAAAAAAAAAAAAAAAAAAAAAAAAAAAAAAAAAAAAAAAAAAAAAAAAAAAAAAAAAAAAAAAAAAAAAAAAAAAAAAAAAAAAAAAAAAAAAAAAAAAAAAAAAAAAAAAAAAAAAAAAAAAAAAAAAAAAAAAAAAAAAAAAAAAAAAAAAAAAAAAAAAAAAAAAAAAAAAAAAAAAAAAAAAAAAAAAAAAAAAAAAAAAAAAAAAAAAAAAAAAAAAAAAAAAAAAAAAAAAAAAAAAAAAAAAAAAAAAAAAAAAAAAAAAAAAAAAAAAAAAAAAAAAAAAAAAAAAAAAAAAAAAAAAAAAAAAAAAAAAAAAAAAAAAAAAAAAAAAAAAAAAAAAAAAAAAAAAAAAAAAAAAAAAAAAAAAAAAAAAAAAAAAAAAAAAAAAAAAAAAAAAAAAAAAAAAAAAAAAAAAAAAAAAAAAAAAAAAAAAAAAAAAAAAAAAAAAAAAAAAAAAAAAAAAAAAAAAAAAAAAAAAAAAAAAAAAAAAAAAAAAAAAAAAAAAAAAAAAAAAAAAAAAAAAAAAAAAAAAAAAAAAAAAAAAAAAAAAAAAAAAAAAAAAAAAAAAAAAAAAAAAAAAAAAAAAAAAAAAAAAAAAAAAAAAAAAAAAAAAAAAAAAAAAAAAAAAAAAAAAAAAAAAAAAAAAAAAAAAAAAAAAAAAAAAAAAAAAAAAAAAAAAAAAAAAAAAAAAAAAAAAAAAAAAAAAAAAAAAAAAAAAAAAAAAAAAAAAAAAAAAAAAAAAAAAAAAAAAAAAAAAAAAAAAAAAAAAAAAAAAAAAAAAAAAAAAAAAAAAAAAAAAAAAAAAAAAAAAAAAAAAAAAAAAAAAAAAAAAAAAAAAAAAAAAAAAAAAAAAAAAAAAAAAAAAAAAAAAAAAAAAAAAAAAAAAAAAAAAAAAAAAAAAAAAAAAAAAAAAAAAAAAAAAAAAAAAAAAAAAAAAAAAAAAAAAAAAAAAAAAAAAAAAAAAAAAAAAAAAAAAAAAAAAAAAAAAAAAAAAAAAAAAAAAAAAAAAAAAAAAAAAAAAAAAAAAAAAAAAAAAAAAAAAAAAAAAAAAAAAAAAAAAAAAAAAAAAAAAAAAAAAAAAAGCAAAACTTTCTAAAACTTTCGAGTGTTCTATAACAAACTTGTCGTAACTAGACACACCCACAAACTTGCACAATGCAGCGTTCACTACGTACAACCTGCACCAACAGAGATTAACACAAAGATTTCAAAATCAGAAGGGTTAGAAAACTCCCCCCTTGTTGGGCTGCTTGCCCAAGCATTCAATCCACATTTCTGATTTTGAACCCTCTTGTTCAGATTTCTCTGATTCATCATTCTCTAATTTAGACTCTGTTTCCTCTATGCGCACAACTTTTTTCTTCTTTGATGTTTGTACTGCTGCTGCATTCTTTTTCTTTGCAAGTCGTTCATCCTCCTCATTTTTCATATAAGTCTCCTCGTCCATTTCATCATCCTCAAAGATGTGCAATGGGAACTTTAGGTACGGTTCCAATGGCCGTGAAAAGTTTCTTCCCATAGACAGCCTCATCTGGTCATGTCTACCTTTGACATAGTGTCAAAAATCCCCATGCTTCTTCTCTATGAATTGCATCATCCTAGCATTGTCTGGGTATCAACTTCCTGCTGACTCTTTCGCTGCTCAAGAATTTTGTTGTTAGCAATAGCTTCTACGTATGCAAACTGCTACTAGGCCACGGGTCTGTAATACGAATTTGTGGTCTGGGTGCAGTAACCATTTCCTTCTCTGTCTTCCCATTAATGACTACAAAAATTGGAGTGATGACTCATGATTCCATCAATTTTTATTTAGTTCCCATCTACGATATTCCTGCATGCTTATGTAAGTGAGTGTGTCACGCCCCTCCGAGACAGAACAAGAAATGCGACCTAAAAACTAGACTGAATCGTCCAACCCTTAATTTTTAACATTTAATAGAGAGTGGAAGACTTAAAAATTTAAATTAAAGGATAATTATCGATTTGAACCCTGTACTATATACACTTTTTTTCAATTCGCTCCGTGTACTAAAAAAACCGGCAAACCAAACCCTGTACTTTGATTCTGTTATCAGTTTTAACCTTCTATCAGTAATTTCATTAAACCCTCATTTAAAAAATTACCAAACGATCTTGGATTCAGTTGAAATTTTTACCACATGTTTACTACTTAATGAGAAGATAATCTGAAAATTTTTGTTATTTTTTAACATATATACGATTTATTGTAATTTTATATTAGTATTTTATAAAAATATCATAATAAATCATACAAATTTTAGAAAATTACTATAATTTTTCTATTATCTACCCATGATAGGTTAAACATGTGAAAATATTTTCAAATAAATCAAATATCGTTTGGTAGTTTTTTAAATATTAATTTATAAAGTAAAGAAGAAACTGAGATTAATTTAAAAAAATATCAAACGATATTTTATTTATTTGAAAAACTTTTGACATGTTCAACTTATCATAAGTAGATAATAGAAAACTTTTCGTGATTTTCTAAAATTGTTATGATTTACTATAATATTTTTATAAAATACTAAAATAAAATTATAATAAATCGTACATATGTTAAAAAATAACAAAAATTTCCAGATTATCTTCTCATTAAGTAGGGAACAAGTAGTAAAAATTTCAATTGAATCCAAGATTGTTTGGTAATTTTTTAAATGAGGGTTTAATGAAATTATTGATAGAAGATCGAAACAGATAACAGAACCAAAGTACATGATTCGTTTTTCCGGTTTTTTTAGTACAGGTCACAGGGGCGAATTGAAAAAAAATGTATAGTATAGGTTTCAAATCGATAATTACCCCAAATAAAAGCTAAGTCGAAGAAATGACATCCAGATATAATGAAAACACAATTCTAAATAAAATGTGCTATCTAAAATTTTAATAATTCAAAGTTTACAAGTTCCATAAAAATCTAGCGTCCCAATGAAATATAAAATTCTACGAAAGATAATAATTTAGAATAATATGCGCGTCAAACCTACTTTTGAGTCGGTAAATGTATGTCCTCCTTATTATTAGAATTTGTGTTCAAGAACACAGCACAGTCAGATGTCTCGTTACTCTAGTTAAAATAAATTTTTCACAACGAAAAATAGAAATATGCATAAAATAATATATGCACTGAAATAAAGTACTAACAAGAGATTTTTAACAATTATTTCAAAATAAAATAATTAATCAAATCTTGCAAAATTAAATACCAAATAAATCTATATCTTGAGTAGGCATACCACTGTCCAAAGTCAAATAATATCCAAGTCCAAATCTAAGGTCTAAAATTTAATTTAATCTTGGGCACCTAAATAATAAATCAAATTGTAAAATTTTATGGGCTAAATTTCAAATTTCCTTCCCTTAAGTAGCCCATAGTTTAATTAGCGTAAAACATAAATTTGGGACAAAACAGATACAAAATCGGAGTCCAAAAAATGTTGCTGCCCATAAAATAGGTCCATAAGGGCTCAACCACAGCCCAATCCATGATCCAAAAGATATTGAACTGCGATCCAAATTATTACCTGGACCGCGGCTTGCTGTCTCGCAAGCGAACCAACGAGACAGTCCTCGCAACCGGAAAATGTCTGCGATAGCGCAGACTCGCCAGACTGCGTCCACGATTCCGGCGATTCCAAGGTTTGAAGTCGATTGTGAGTTCCACACAAAATCCAGCTTTCAACAAACAATCCCAACAAAAAACAGAGACTAAAAGTCGGATTTTTACCGTCGGCTAGAAACTTCATCCGACCACCGAGAGGCGATCACAACGTCGAGGTTCGTCGATTCCTTCCCAAAACTGTTTGAAAGGTAACTCAGTATCAACCATGATTGTCACGACCCAAAAGGGACCCGCAACAGAACGGGGAACGACCCGGCCCAAAAAGGACTAGATCATCCGACCCTTAACACCAAATTTCACCAAACGCAGCGGAATATTAACTAATTAGGATTTAGGGCCCAGACAGATAAATAAACAGGTCCAACAAGTGACACCAGATGATGTAATGATATATGTCCAAATAAAATAACACATGTGAATTAAATACAACAAAGCTTACACATCCACAATAGTGTCTCACCTTAACAATATAAGATACTTCCTCAAGAAAATTTATTAAAAATAGGGAATTTTGTAAAGTGATTGTTCCCGTGCCGATAATCAAATTCTCCTTTACTGAATCCTGAAAAATAGTAGTCGTTTGGGGTGAGTCGACTAAACTCAATAGGGATAGAGTTTATTTCCAGCAGTTATAAAATATTATGCAGAAATTTAATAAAAATGCAGTTTTCAATTTAAATAGATGATCGGTGAAAATGGAGCCTCTCACGGACCCCGAGCACACTGGGCCATAGGCCAAAACATCGACATCAGGCGGTCGCACGCCATAATTACCCTGATCAGGTTTAGGGTTTCGCGCCCAAGGACACGGCTCTTCAGCTGTCCTATTACTTCTAGTTAAAACCACACAATTTTTATCAATGATAAGATAATGCAGTTGATAAATGTGTGAAAAAAAACAATAGTACCAAATTAATTGAACATTTTATGCCGAATAAATGAATTCAATTTAATGAATTAAAAGTAATAATACTTAACCGAAAATAAAATGAACCCCTACCTCGATTGAGCTTACAACAGGTCAAAACTCAATATATATCCAAGTGTCCGAGTCGATGAGTCATACTTTAATTCAATAAATTGGTACCTAGCAAAAGTAAAATCCTGTATTATTTTTGGGCTAACTTATCTCCTAGTTTACCCTCAAAGATGGTCTACATCATATTGAAATCAAAGCCTGATTATTATTTATTCATCCAAAATCAACAACGAAATCTACTGCCCACAATATCAGAATTACATTTTAAAATGTCCAAGCCATATGTAAACATTGATTTATAGGGTACCCAACTGTTGCTAACCCAACTGCGTAAAAGGGATACTTTTACCCTGAAAATCAATTTGAATTCTCGGCAATCTCCCAATCAATATCTCAGTCAATATTCCAGAGCATACCACAGAATAATTTTTGAATCTTAAAATCCATTCAAGAAAAGGTTTATCGAACATTGATTAATCTTACAATCAGAGGCTCTAATTCTTCTTTCCTTCAGTTTCTACATGAGTTCATTTCTCCCCAACTATCCTATAGTTTACCATCTCATAATAGTTTATCATCCATCAGAGAATTTAAGAAGGAAACAATATAGAAGAAGGGGGAAATCGCTCACCAATTTTCGAGCACCCGGGTCGATCCTCCAATTCGTTTACAAAGGTTGGAGAGAAGAAGACAATGAGTATTTTGAAACAAAAATTAGTCGGAAACAGAAGTCGAGTAGTCACCGGCCGTTTCCCTCTCTTTGTTCTGCGCGGCGTCGTTCTCAGCAGGGAAGAGGGTCTCTGCTGAAACGTTATGATAAAAGGGTTTTATGAAGGGTAAAAATTATAATAAGTTGCACACGTGGCAGGTTAATGAGGGAAAAGAAAATTACCTTTTTCACCCCTAACCTAGCTGGTGGGTTTCACAATGATTAATACATATTTCTAACAGGGGAAAAGTTTGATTATTCTTAAGTATTACAAGTTCCGATTACGCGCACAGAGCCTCGGCCTACACTGAAGCTTTCGGCGCTATTCTGCTTCCAGAATCACAGTACTAGTAGCCCAGACTTGTCACACCCAAAGGGGAACTGGACAGAATGAAAAACGCACGACCCAAAAACTGGGTCAAATCGTCCGACGATTAATTTTATTTAGTTGAAGGATGCAGCGGAAAAATTTATAAATTAATAAAAAATCAGGGCCCAAGTCACGTGGAATAAACAGATCCAATACATAATAACAGATAATGATGATATCACTCAAAAAAGACAAAGTGAGGTCAATAGAATAAAATTTACAAATTCTCAATAATATTTAATATTAAAATTTAAAATAAATCTTCGAAGAAAAAATTATTAAAAATTGAGAATTCTTATAAGGAGACTGCTCCCGAGCTGATAATTAGATCTATACTTGATTAGATCCTAAAAAAAAAAGAGCGTCATTTAGGGTGAGTCGACTAAACTCAATAGGGATAAAGTTTATTTTCAACATTTATAAAATATTTATACTTATACTCAACAATTAATACAGAAGAATACTTATCAATATATAAATTAGGTAAAGTCAACTATGATATTTTAAAAGAAATTCAATGAAAATGAAGTCTCTCATAGAGTCCGAACACGTTAGGCCATCAGTCAGAATTTAAAAAAAACGACACTTGGCGTTGCAAGCCATTCAATTATCCTGATCAGGTTTAGGATTTTGTGCCAAAAGATACGGATCTTCAGCTGTCTTATTACTTTTAGTTAAAACGCATAGTTCACATCAAATGATGAAAGTATAAAATTGATAAAGATATGAATAAAACAATGACATAAAATTAAATAATTATTTTATGCTAAATAAATAAATTTAATCATTGAATTAAAATTTAACTGAACATAAAATAAACTTCTACCTCGAGTGGGCCTACAATTGTTCAAAACTCAATAAATCCAAGAATCCAAGACAATGAGTCCGTACTTTAATCCAAAAAATTTGTACATAACCAAGAGTAAAATCTTTTAATATTGAATTAAAATTGATGCACTTAAATTCTAAATTATTCCCTCAATTTAATTGGGTGAAGTAGCTTTAATTTGTGCCAAAAAATAGACTCAAAGTCGGTCCCCATTATGATGGGTCTCAGGTCCTTAACGGGTTGGGCTTGACGATAATGAGTACATGTAGAATATGAAGCTTTCTACAACTAACAACCCATGCCAGAAATCAAATCTTAAAATCGATGATTTGTAAGTAATTTAGAGAGTTAAAGGTGTTAGATTTATACTTTTCTA
This sequence comes from Begonia masoniana, assembly GCA_022432975.1. NCBI lineage: Eukaryota > Viridiplantae > Streptophyta > Magnoliopsida > Cucurbitales > Begoniaceae > Begonia > Begonia masoniana. The sequence continues at coordinate 35,879,672 of CM039516.1, read as the reverse complement.
TTTAGCAATCACGATCTTCTTGAATCCTCGATTAACACCTTAGAAATTTGATGTTTTCGATGCCAAATGTGTACAACAAGCAACTCAAACTCCCTTCACCAATAAAGATACTAATCAACCAAAAACTCAAGTTTTCGACGTAGAGAATAATAGCACAGGGGAGAAAAAAATCTTCCTTACAAATGTCCGATTACTGGTGATAAGTGTGTATTTTACACACTTATTTATTCTTTTTACTCTTGATTTGATAAGTTTATCTCAAGTGTTTGAAGGAATTTGATGTATTTTGTGTAAGTGTGCAGAAAATTTACCTAACACAGGAAGAGGAAGAAAAGAAGAAGCTGACGAAGAGGAGTTGAGAAACCAGAGAAAGAGGTGATCGATTGGCCTTCATTAAGCGATCGATCGCCTAAAAAGAATACAAAATTGGCAGCAAATAAAACAGAGAAGGAGCCGATCGATCGCTCATCACTTGCGATCGATCGGCTGAAGAGAAGAATTGTTGAAAAGAATTATGCACGAGACAGAGAAGGAGGCGATCGATCGCTCATTGCTGGCGATCGATCGGCGCTGAAGAAACAATAGATTTACACGGGCAGAAACTTCACCGATCGATCGGCCATTGCAGGCGATTGATCGGCTATAAATTTGGAAAGTTTGTATTGTCTAATATCAACCGTTAATCTGGGAAAAGGACGAATCTAAACCATTGATCTGAGGAGAGAGGAAGAATTAGACCTAAAGACGAACGACAGCAGAGGCATTCTGCAATTTTTATCAAGAGGCGATTGAGAGAGATTTTCATGAGGATTCGGCGATTTTGACAAGCAGAAGGCGGAGAAGAATTATTCAAGATTTTAGCATAGTTTTCTTTCTTTTTCTTTGAAGTTTTTACTTATAACCATTATGAACATCATTATTATTATTGTTTTTCTCTCATTGAGCATGAACTAACTTTTTATTCTAGGGCTACGATGTAGCCAGACAATGTTTATTACTGTTTCTTCGTATAATTATATTCTATCAGTATTTCTTCCAATATTATTGGCGCATTTAATTTCTATTCTTAAAGCCTTTAAATTTCTGGGCAATCTTTACTTGATTTTTGAGATGTTTTGAGACTGAGAGGTGATAAACAACTGAGCACTGGAATTAATATCATGAATATGCGTAGGCTAGATATAGTTACGGTATTGATGCGATTATTGTGATTTCTTAATTTAATTGTATTTGATTAATGTTAGATTTGAGACTGAGAAGTGATAACTCATTAATCAGATAAACTAAGTAATGCTCGAGAGAGATTGTATTATAATTTAGCGAAATCGATCATCAACATAGGGAGAATACTTATGAATGTAATTTGGAAGGAATGAAATAAATATTGTCTTGATGAACACGTAGTACCTAGGCTTTTATTAATCAGATTTAATCTTATTTTATCTATTTCGATACTTTATATTAGTTTATTTTAATTGTTTTGGTTGTTTAATTTAATTTGAGTTATTGAAATCATAAAAAGTGTGTTCAATTTAGAATTAAGACTAATAGATTCGATTATTAATTAACAAGTCCTTATGGGTTCGACACTCTATTTTATCACTTTATTACTTGTTGCGACTCGTACACTTGCGAAATAATTTTCACAACAAGTTTTTGGCATCGTTGCCGGGGACTTTATTATTGATATCGAGTTAATTATTTTTAATTTTATTTTGAATTCTATTTATTTTATTTCTCTATTTTCGTGTTATTTTCAGGTGCATGCGTAAAGAAGGAAATGCTAATATTCTCCCACTTAATCTTGAGATCGAGCGTACGGGAGATAACGGGAAAGACAATACTGAGATTTGTCCACTTGTGATTACTGAGACCCGGACCTTGCTGGATTATGTTATACCTACTGTATCCGGAGTACATTCAGCTATTCAGAAATCGGCCATTGCTGCTAATTTTGAAATTAAATCGGGGACCTTGCACATGATTCAACAATCTCAGTTTAGTGGATTACCTTCTGCGAACCCCAAAGAACATATTGCAAATTTTTTAGAAGTATGCGATACTTTCAAATATCACAACGTGGGGGATGATGCTGTTAGATTACGTCTATTTCCATTCTCATTACGAGAACGTGCAAAGAATTGGCTTAACTCTCTGCCAGCTAATTCTATTACTACTTAGGAAGAGTTATGCGAGAAATTTCTGTCCAAGTTCTTTCCTTTTGAGAAGACTGCTAAACTTCGCAACGAGATAATCAATTTCAGTCAATTTGATGGAGAAACATTATATGAGGCATGGGCATGCTTCAAGGATATGTTACGAAAGTGTACTAACCATGGCCTACCGAGGTGGATGCATATTCAAACTTTTTATGTGGGATTGTCTGCATCTACGAAAACTTTGGTCAATGCAGCTGCAGGTGGTGCTTTAATGTGACAAACTGAGGAAGCCGCATATGATTTATTAGAGGAATTAGCGCTTAATAATAACCAATGTCCAGTGGAGCAATCAATTATGAAGCGCACAACGGGTACTTCAGAACTCGAGGCTATGAAAGCCTTAACTCTACAAGTTGCCTCATTAGCTAAACAATTCCAAGAGTCTCATATGGTCGCGAGTGTAAGGAAAACGTCAACAGTTAACTGTCAATGGTGTCAAGGACCACATTTGAGTGAAGAATGTCAAGAGGGCAATTCTATGTCGAGTGAACCCGCAGAGCAAGCTAACTATATGGGTAATTTTAATCAGCAAAGCAACCCCAATTCTAACACCTATAACCCAGGATGGCGGCAACACCCGAATTTTTTATAACGGAATTCTCAAAATGCGATGCAAATGCCTCAAGCAGAACAACTCGGTCTTTCTCATCAAGCTGAAAAGAAAAATGATCTTGAAACAGCCCTTATACAGTTTATGACCGAAACTCGTACTGCAATGCAAAATCAATCAGCACAAATTCGAAGTCTTGAAAATCAACTTGGTCAATTTGCGAGCGTTGAAAAATTACGATTAGTTCTGCGGTATCACACAGGGTGTTATAGGGTGTTACGTGTGACACCGATGATAAATGCAATGATGGACAATATAAAAACACAGAAATAAATGACACAGGAGGTTGGTAACGCAGTTCGGCAACTAGCCTACGTCTGCGGGGCCACGCCCAGATATAAAAACATTTCTTTGAGTTCACGAAATTACAAGACAATCGGACTTATACAAATAAAGACTCCCTCTTATCTTTGTCGCCGCCTAAAGCTAACTTCACCAAGGAAACTATTTTTGCGAGATCCCCTCGACTTTAGAACGACCTCTCCCGAGATCAAGATAACAACAAGATCCTCTTGTTGTTGGTTCCTCCCAAAACCCGTGTTGTAGCAAGATCCCATCGCCCACGATCAAGAACAACAAGCTCCCCTTGTCTAAGAAACAGAACTCCTCCCGAGTTCGGATGCAGCCTCCTCCCGAGACTGGGCTTCAATGAAGAACAAATAATATTGCCTCCTGGGACACCTCCTGGAACACCAAATCGAAGTCCTCGGATGCAATACACAACACACTCGGTAGAACGATGAAATTCACAGATTAAGTCGAGTGTGTAAAACAATCACTAACTCAAACGCAGAAGCAATGAGAGTGAAAGAAAACTGACGGATTGGAAAAACGAAGAAAACCTCCTCACGCGTAAAATCAAAACTCCATCGTCAATCAATTTTCACAGAAAACGAAAACCTTAAATAGTCTTGGTAACTTCCATATCTTCAATTTGTTCAGTTACCAAATCAGATTTAACACCGCAAGAAATAAGAAAAGCGAATCTTAACAAATTCGGTTGTGTGATACTCCATGTGACACATTAGGAAAGTTTTCGTAACAACTCAGATATTCATCCAAAAATTCAGGAAAGCATCCCATTAATCATGGGAACTCGAAGCCCAGCAAATCGTACTAAATCTTCATCAAATCTGCTTCCCAAATAAAAGTTTTCCAAAAAGCAAGTGCATATACCTTTTTCAATAACTTTCCTAATATCATTGTTTCCTTATTTTTCTCTTCCACAGAATCATCATAATTGCTCATATAATATCATCCCATAATCTGAATAAGCTATTTCTTGATCACCAAGAAATAAATCACCAATTTGAAAAAATGTGGAATAAAATATTATTTTCATAATAAATTGCCAAAAAATCAAATGCCAACACATATGCAAATCTTTGCATTTACAATCTCCCCCTTTGGCATTTTTTTGGCAAAATCAATATAAGCAATAATTTCAAGGACTCCCCCTGAAAGTAACTCCCCCTGAATTGAGACTTCAATCATCATAAAACATATAACTCATAATATCATCATCAGAGATCAGAGCATATCACCATAAATCCATAAATCCCAAAATACTCCCCCTTTTTGCCATAAAAAGACAAACATGTATATCAGAGAATATCAACCTCTATAAAAGTATCATAATCACCAAATAATCATCATAGGGAGATAGCCAAAATCAGGAATGTATAATATCCAGATAAGCACCATAATCGCCATATATAAGAGAGAGAAATGGGAGAGCTAACCGTATATTCATGCCTTCTTCATGTGTCATAATTTGGTTAAATAAAATCAAAAGATATTGAATTTCCAATTTTGAACAGCAAAGCCGCTATTGTCCTGTTAACACTAGTTTCATGAGAAGTCGGCATCTAGAATCTCATACATATCCGTAAGTTGTGGAGCTGAAAAATCTTTTCCATAGGGTAAGATGCGTCTGACACCCCCAGTGACATCAGGCGAAACTCCTGACGTTTCAACAATTTTGGTCTCCTTAACCTGTTCCTTCACAGTAGTAACTTTCTTCTTCTAAAAAATATCGCTACCAGCTTCTTTAGCAGACATTTTTCCGACAAGGTCATCAAGTATCTAATAACAACTATCTTTTCATTTTCTATCTTCGATTACCATTTGCTGATCATTCAAAAATTCCATCTCACCTTCAAGAAACTTGATAAAACAGGATAACAATGCAGAATCAGAAGCATTTTCTGTAGCACTCGGTTTCAATAAATCAAAATAAGTTATTAAACGGTGGAATATAATTTTTATGGTTAAAATTTAGTGAAATGTTGATTAGGTTGTAAATGACTAGGCAGGGGCAAAGTGGTAATTGCGAATTTATATTGTGGATAAAGTATTTAAGGAAAGGTTTAGTGAGGTTTAGCCGCCACTGTATTATTACTCTTACCTCTCAGCTCAAGCAGACTACCTCTGGGCGATTTCCCCTCCGGTTTTCCCCAACCAAGGTGAGTTTTGAATCAACTACTTGCCGTTCTAGTGCTAGGGTAGCTGAAGGATTGCGATGTATGTATCTTCGATAAGCTGCGGGTGAGAGATTTGGGTTTTGGGGTTTAGTGATGTATCGGGAATGCTTAATCAGTAGAGCCCCAAACTGGCTTCCTTAGACTTCAGTAGTTAGATAAAGTTTAGTGGAGATCTAATCCATAATCTGTCAATGGTTTTAGGTGAGCAGATTTTTGGAGTAGCATATAGCCGAGCGATTTCCAGGAGCCAGGTAAGTAAAGTAATGTGTGAGCCTTCGGGCCTACATCACAAAACAGTAGGTTTATGCATGTTTGAGTGTTTCTTTTCTTTATGTCATGCATTAAGTTTTTGAAGAATTACGAAAATGAATTTATGTGCAAGGTTATGATGAGTATGAATCGAATGAAACAGAGTAGCTGTTAAGGGAAGTAATCCGCCCCTTAACTGAGTAGAGGATTTATTACATTGGGAGAACCGATCCCACTCCCAAGGGAATTAAGGGATCTGTATTAGCTGTTAAGGGAAGTAATCCGCCCCTTAACTGAGTAGAGGATTTATTACATTGGGAGAACCGATCCCACTCCCAAGGGAACTTAGGGATCAGACCAGTTTATGAACGATGCACAACTGAGTTGAGAAAATTAGAAACTGCATGATCAGGGTTTATGTTTCAGCATACATTTCATTAATGCTTTACTTGCTTAGCATTAGGCTAATAGGTGAGTTTTGTGATGTAGGTGTTGAGGATACAGCAGGTGATTTCCCTGAGAGCATAATCGAGTAGATGAGGTTGGTGGAGCACGGCTGTGCAACAGTCAGGCATCTGATGGGGCGGTTTGACTGGTGTCATTGACTAACAAAGATTAATTGATAGTATTTCAAACTTATTATACTGAGCTTTCATGACAGTAGAAATTTTAAATGTTTTGGAATTCGCTTTTGAGTTTCTTTTCTGTTAACGATATTCTGTTGGGATTTCAAGTTAGTACTTATGAGTTTCTAGTGACACAAAGGTTTGGATTGCCTCTGGTTAGTTTTTAGCGAGAATGAGTTACTTGAAGTTTTCAAAAGTATTCTTAGTTTTCTCTGAATTCAGTATTCTGCTGATTTATTACTGGATCTGCAAGTGAAGCAATTAGAGTTGTTGTTTTGCTCTCTATCGACAGATGATATCTGTCGGTAGATGGTGAGTAAATTTTAAATTCTATCGGAAGATGTCTTCAGAAAAGCCATCGGAAGATGTCTTCAGAAAAGCCATCGGAAGATGTCTTCAGAAAAGCCATCGGAAGATGTCTTCAGAAAAGCCATCGGAAGATGTCTTCAGAAAAGCCATCGGAAGATGTCTTCAGAAAAGCCATCGGAAGATGTCTTCAGAAAAGCCATCGGAAGATGTCTTCAGAAAAGCCATCGGAAGATGTCTTCAGAAAAGCCATCGGAAGATGTCTTCAGAAAAGCCATCGGAAGATGTCTTCAGAAAAGCCATCGGAAGATGTCTTCAGAAAAGCCATCGGAAGATGTCTTCAGAAAAGCCATCGGAAGATGTCTTCAGAAAAGCCATCGGAAGATGTCTTCAGAAAAGCCATCGGAAGATGTCTTCAGAAAAGCCATCGGAAGATGTCTTCAGAAAAGCCATCGGAAGATGTCTTCAGAAAAGCCATCGGAAGATGTCTTCAGAAAAGCCATCGGAAGATGTCTTCAGAAAAGCCATCGGAAGATGTCTTCAGAAAAGCCATCGGAAGATGTCTTCAGAAAAGCCATCGGAAGATGTCTTCAGAAAAGCCATCGGAAGATGTCTTCAGAAAAGCCATCGGAAGATGTCTTCAGAAAAGCCATCGGAAGATGTCTTCAGAAAAGCCATCGGAAGATGTCTTCAGAAAAGCCATCGGAAGATGTCTTCAGAAAAGCCATCGGAAGATGTCTTCAGAAAAGCCATCGGAAGATGTCTTCAGAAAAGCCATCGGAAGATGTCTTCAGAAAAGCCATCGGAAGATGTCTTCAGAAAAGCCATCGGAAGATGTCTTCAGAAAAGCCATCGGAAGATGTCTTCAGAAAAGCCATCGGAAGATGTCTTCAGAAAAGCCATCGGAAGATGTCTTCAGAAAAGCCATCGGAAGATGTCTTCAGAAAAGCCATCGGAAGATGTCTTCAGAAAAGCCATCGGAAGATGTCTTCAGAAAAGCCATCGGAAGATGTCTTCAGAAAAGCCATTAAATTTTAAAGTCTATCAGTAGATGCTTTAAGGAGTTACGTGAGTAGCACGTGTCGGCAGATGTAGTCCATTCCATCGGAAGAGGGAGAAACCCGTTTGTCGTTTAGCGAATCGGAAGGCGTGGAGTCATATTGTTGTTATCGGAAGATGACGTGTGTTTGTCTATTGAGAGATGAAATTACGCTGACTTCATCGGCAGATGAAGTTATGTTAACTTCATCGGCAGATGAAGTGGTGTGTGTAGTTACCATGATTTCATCGGCAGATGAAGTTGTGGGTGAAGTTGTGTAGACGTCATCGGCAGAAGCCTTTGGTTTTCTGCTTCTGCTCCTTCCGTTGACTAGTCGTCGGCAGACGAGTTCAACTCGTGACGTCATCGGCAGGAACCTCGTTCCGTTTCCTTCCGTTGACTAGTCGTCGGCAGACGAGTTCAACTCGTGACGTCATAGGCAGGAACCTCGTTCCGTTTCCTTCCGTTGACTTTGTCGTCGGCAGATGAATTCGACTTTTGTAATTCCTTGAGTAGCCCATCATTTAAAACCTTGTTTTCTCTTGACCGAATACTTTAAATATTACCATTAATCTTTTCAACACTATTTTCACCGCTAGTTTAATCCCATTGTAGTCTTAAATAATTTTTCCGCTGCAAAGTTTTCAAATGTTTTGAACGTTTAGTAAACGTCAAATTTTGTATGTCGAATGAAGTTTTAAATTTATTCGAAATTTCTTAGTCATGGTCAAGTAATGAGTAGCGAACCGGGTTCAGATAACTCGGGGCGTTACAGTATGGTATCAGAGACATTCAGTTAAACCGTTCAAAAGATTACTCATCAGTGCCAATCGTTGCATGGAAGTACTCCAACAACTGTAAGTGTTTATGTTAGCTTTAGTTATAAAATGTTTATGAGAGTAGTTAACCCTGTGCAGGAAATTAGTAAAATGGCTAGGCGCCCAGGAAGACCAAGAATACCAAGAGAGATACCAAGTCCTAGACGTGAGGAGGACTCTAGTGTAATTAGGCAGCTGACAGAATTAATGCGTCAGCAGACTGATATTGTGCGTCAACAATCTGATCAATTAGGAGTGCTGTTGAATCGGGAAGCACAAGGAAGTGCTAACTCAGGTTCTAACAGTGAACATTCTGGAGATAGATTCCGGAGACTGAGACCACCCACATTTGATGGACATTCCTCCGATCCAGTCATTGCTGAGGGGTGGCTTAGGAAGATTGAAAGTATGTTCAGGTGTGCCAACATAGGAGAAGAAGAGAAAGTCACATTGGCAACCTTTCATTTGGCTGGAGAAGCTCAGCTCTGGTGGGAGACAATAGAGACCACCACAGATGTTTTGACAATGCAATGGTCACGATTCAAAGACATTTTCTATGGGAAGTATTTCAATAGCACCGTCCAAACTGCAAAGAAGTTGGAGTTTCTGAACTTGAAGCAGACAGGGTCTGTGGCCGAGTATAGTAGGCAGTTTGAGTCCCTGTCCAGGTTTGCTGGACACTTTGCTCACAAAGACGAGGATAAGGTGTTCAAGTTTGTGCATGGACTGAAACCAGAAATTTACCGAGGAGTTAAATTTTGCGGTATTAAAGGTTTGGCGTTAAGTGGAGTAGTGTCCACTGCTCTGGAAGTGGAAGAGGCTGAAAGGATGTGTGCTGGAACAAAGGAAGTCCCACAAAGGTTTGTTCAACCACAACAACAGAGAGGGATGAAGAGGCCGAATGAAGGCCAGAATAGCCAAAGATCAAGGAGGAAAGTACCGGATAGTCAGAAGTATCCCCAGTGTCCGAAGTGTATGAAAACTCATTTGGGTGAATGCAGGTTTGGATCGGGAAAGTGTTTCAATTGCGATGAAGTTGGGCATGCTTTCAGAGATTGCCCGAGACCCAGAGTCACTAGGTGTTTCAACTGCGGCAAGGTTGGTCACTTTAACAGAGACTGTCCGGCCTTGAAGAATGGCCCTGCTGTGATTAAGCCAAGAATATTCTCCATGGTTGAGCCAGGCGATGATGAGCAGCCTGCTGTGGTGTCAGGTACTATACTGGTCAATTCCCTACCCGCTTTTACATTGATAGATTCTGGTGCAACACATTCATTCGTAGCATTGACATTTGCTGATAAGTTAGATGTAAAGCTTACCTCTACTGTGCATGTATTTGATGTTGCCTTACCCTCTGGTGAACATATGCACTCTAACCAAGTAATTCCTGATAGCAATGTATTGGTAGGGAACATGAATTTACCTGCCGATCTCATTATTATGGACATAATGGGATTTGATGTAATCCTAGGAATGGATTGGTTGTTTAAACATTATGCCACAATTGATTGTAGGACTGGAATAGTTAGTTTCCAACCCCCTGGTAATTTGAAACATACCTTTCAGGCCTCAAGGAAGAGTGAGGTGATGTCTGTGATGACTTCCATGAACACTAGACCTTCCCTGTGTAGAGAGTATTTGTGCTTCTTAGCTAGCGTTTTAGACGCACGGCTTGTAGGAAAGGCAAATCCTCAGAATGTCCTAACTGTCCGAGACTTTCCTGAAGTGTTTTTAGATGACCTTCCTGGTTTACCACCCGATAGAGAAATCGAATTTGTTGTAGATGTTTACCCCAGAGCCGAGCCTGTGTCTAAAAATCCATATAGACTAGCACCAACAGAACTTAAAGAGTTAAAGAAACAGTTGGAGGACTTGTTGGAGAAGGGATTCATACGCCCAAGCTTCTCACCGTGGGGTGCACCTGTCCTCTTTGTCAAGAAGAAGGATGGATCAATGCGTATGTGCATTGATTATAGAGAATTGAATAAGTTAACTGTCAAGAATAAGTACCCTCTACCAAGGATTGACGACTTATTTGACCAACTTAAGGGTGCGAGAGTTTTCTCTAAGATTGACTTAAGGTCCGGTTATTACCAATTGAAGGTTAAATCCGAAGACATCCCAAAGACTGCTTTTCGTACAAGGTATGGACACTATGAGTTTTTGGTTATGTCTTTTGGTTTGACAAATGCACCAGCAGCCTTCATGGATCTCATGAATAGGGTGTTTCGTGAGTATTTAGATAAGTTTGTTATTGTATTCATTGATGACATCCTAATCTACTCTAAAACTGAGGACGAGCATGTGAGGCATTTGGGTTTGGTGTTGGAGTTACTAAGACAGCACCGACTTTATGCTAAGTTTTCCAAGTGTGAATTTTGGTTGGACAGAGTTCACTTTCTTGGTCACGTGATCTCTGGTGATGGAATATCTGTCGATCCAGCTAAAGTTCAAGCAGTTAAGGAATGGCCCCAACCGAAGAATGCTACAGATATCAGGAGCTTTCTTGGACTAGCAGGGTACTACAGAAAGTTCATTGAGGGGTTTTCGAAGATTGCCACACCCCTCACTATGTTAACAAGGAAAAATGTAAAGTATATTTGGACTGATAAGTGTGAGTTCAGTTTCCAAACCTTAAAGCAGAAATTGACCAATGCACCTATACTAACCCTTCCTGTTGAAAATGGTAAGTTTAGTATTTATTGCGATGCTTCCAAAATTGGACTTGGCTGTGTTTTGATGCAAGAAAGAAAAGTTATAGCTTATGCATCTAGGCAATTAAAAGTGCACGAGAAGAATTATCCTACTCATGACTTAGAATTAGCTGCAGTGGTTTTTGCATTAAAGATTTGGAGGCACTACCTGTATGGACAAACTTGCGAAATATTTTCAGATCATAAGAGTCTAAAGTACATTTTCACACAAAAGGAGCTAAACATGAGGCAACGTAGATGGTTGGAATTTGTAAAAGACTATGACTTTGAGATTAAGTATCATCCCGGCAAAGCGAATGTAGTGGCAGACGCTTTGAGCAGGGTGACTCCATCGGTTTCTACGTTGATTCTAGACATACCGATAGCCTTAGAGACTGAATTCCTAAGGTTTAACCTTGAAGCAGTATCTAGCGTGTCAGCCATGCTTTCGGCCATATCTTTGAGGCCTACTATTTTGGGGAGAATAAAGGAAGTTCAAATGAATGACGCTGAATGCAATAAGTATAAGCTGTACATAGATTCTACTGTCAAGACAGATTTCAACTGCTCGGCTGATGGAATCCTTAAGTTTAGAAACAGATGGTTTGTTCCAGCTAATGTCGAGCTTCGAAAGGAAATTCTATCCGAGGCTCATTCTTCTAGACTCTCTATTCATCCTGGAAGTACTAAGATGTACAGAGATCTCAAGCAGCATTTTTGGTGGCCAAGTATGAAAAGATGTGTGGCGGAGTACGTGGAGTCATGTTTGGTCTGCCAGCAGGTCAAAGCTGAACATCAGAGGCCTGCAGGAACATTGCAACCCCTACCAGTTCCGGAATGGAAGTGGGATCAAGTGGCAATGGATTTTGTTACAGGATTGCCTAGAACAACAAAAGGACACGATGCAATTTGGGTAATAGTTGATCGTTTGACCAAATCCGCCCATTTTCTGCCTATCAAGATAACATATTCGATGGATCAACTAGCAGAATTGTATGTGCAAGAGATCATTAGATTGCATGGAGTTCCAAGCACTATAGTTTCAGACCGAGACTCTAGATTTACATCTAAGTTTTGGAAAAGTTTGCATAAGGCTATGGGAACACAACTTAACTTTAGCACAGCCTTTCACCCTCAAACAGATGGACAATCCGAGAGAACTATTCAGACCTTAGAGGATATGCTCCGAGCGTGCATATTAGATTTTCAAGGATCTTGGAGTAAGTATTTACCATTGGTAGAGTTCTCTTACAACAACAGTTTTCAGGCGACAATAGGAATGGCACCGTATGAGGCATTATATGGACGAAAATGCAGATCACCTTTGTACTGGGATGAAGTTGGTGAAGCACAACTACTAGGTCCTGATATCGTGCAGCAAACAGTGGAGAAGATTGCCCTCATCCGACAGAGAATTTTGACAGCTCAAAGCCGACAGAAAAGCTATGCAGACCAGAGGAGAAGAGAACTGGAATTTGAAGTAGAGGATGAAGTTTTCCTTAAGGTGTCACCTTTCAAAGGAGTCGTGAGATTTGGAAAAAGAGGAAAGTTGAACCCCAGATTTATTGGACCGTTCACTATCCTGAAGAGAGTTGGGAAAGCAGCCTATCAATTACAGCTACCAGCTTCTATGGAAGGAATACATGATGTGTTCCATGTCTCTATGCTAAAGAAGTGTATACGGGATCCAACTCATGTCGTTGAACAGCAGAACATTGAGATTCAACCTACACTCACCTATGAAGAAAAGCCAGTAAAGATTCTAGATTATGCAGTGAAGGTATTGCGCAACAAAGAAGTGCCACTAGTGAAAGTCTTATGGCACAACCAGAACTTGGAGGAGACAACTTGGGAACGCCAGCAAGACATGATGGATCAACATCCGAAGTTATTCAGGTACTGAATTTTGAGGACAAAATTCTTTTAAGGAGGGTAGATTGTAGCACTCGGTTTCAATAAATCAAAATAAGTTATTAAACGGTGGAATATAATTTTTATGGTTAAAATTTAGTGAAATGTTGATTAGGTTGTAAATGACTAGGCAGGGGCAAAGTGGTAATTGCGAATTTATATTGTGGATAAAGTATTTAAGGAAAGGTTTAGTGAGGTTTAGCCGCCACTGTATTATTACTCTTACCTCTCAGCTCAAGCAGACTACCTCTGGGCGATTTCCCCTCCGGTTTTCCCCAACCAAGGTGAGTTTTGAATCAACTACTTGCCGTTCTAGTGCTAGGGTAGCTGAAGGATTGCGATGTATGTATCTTCGATAAGCTGCGGGTGAGAGATTTGGGTTTTGGGGTTTAGTGATGTATCGGGAATGCTTAATCAGTAGAGCCCCAAACTGGCTTCCTTAGACTTCAGTAGTTAGATAAAGTTTAGTGGAGATCTAATCCATAATCTGTCAATGGTTTTAGGTGAGCAGATTTTTGGAGTAGCATATAGCCGAGCGATTTCCAGGAGCCAGGTAAGTAAAGTAATGTGTGAGCCTTCGGGCCTACATCACAAAACAGTAGGTTTATGCATGTTTGAGTGTTTCTTTTCTTTATGTCATGCATTAAGTTTTTGAAGAATTACGAAAATGAATTTATGTGCAAGGTTATGATGAGTATGAATCGAATGAAACAGAGTAGCTGTTAAGGGAAGTAATCCGCCCCTTAACTGAGTAGAGGATTTATTACATTGGGAGAACCGATCCCACTCCCAAGGGAATTAAGGGATCTGTATTAGCTGTTAAGGGAAGTAATCCGCCCCTTAACTGAGTAGAGGATTTATTACATTGGGAGAACCGATCCCACTCCCAAGGGAACTTAGGGATCAGACCAGTTTATGAACGATGCACAACTGAGTTGAGAAAATTAGAAACTGCATGATCAGGGTTTATGTTTCAGCATACATTTCATTAATGCTTTACTTGCTTAGCATTAGGCTAATAGGTGAGTTTTGTGATGTAGGTGTTGAGGATACAGCAGGTGATTTCCCTGAGAGCATAATCGAGTAGATGAGGTTGGTGGAGCACGGCTGTGCAACAGTCAGGCATCTGATGGGGCGGTTTGACTGGTGTCATTGACTAACAAAGATTAATTGATAGTATTTCAAACTTATTATACTGAGCTTTCATGACAGTAGAAATTTTAAATGTTTTGGAATTCGCTTTTGAGTTTCTTTTCTGTTAACGATATTCTGTTGGGATTTCAAGTTAGTACTTATGAGTTTCTAGTGACACAAAGGTTTGGATTGCCTCTGGTTAGTTTTTAGCGAGAATGAGTTACTTGAAGTTTTCAAAAGTATTCTTAGTTTTCTCTGAATTCAGTATTCTGCTGATTTATTACTGGATCTGCAAGTGAAGCGATTAGAGTTGTTGTTTTGCTCTCTATCGACAGATGATATCTGTCGGTAGATGGTGAGTAAATTTTAAATTCTATCGGAAGATGTCTTCAGAAAAGCCATCGGAAGATGTAAATTTTAAAGTCTATCAGTAGATGCTTTAAGGAGTTACGTGAGTAGCACGTGTCGGCAGATGTAGTCCATTCCATCGGAAGAGGGAGAAACCCGTTTGTCGTTTAGCGAATCGGAAGGCGTGGAGTCATATTGTTGTTATCGGAAGATGACGTGTGTTTGTCTATTGAGAGATGAAATTACGCTGACTTCATCGGCAGATGAAGTTATGTTAACTTCATCGGCAGATGAAGTGGTGTGTGTAGTTACCATGATTTCATCGGCAGATGAAGTTGTGGGTGAAGTTGTGTAGACGTCATCGGCAGAAGCCTTTGGTTTTCTGCTTCTGCTCCTTCCGTTGACTAGTCGTCGGCAGACGAGTTCAACTCGTGACGTCATCGGCAGGAACCTCGTTCCGTTTCCTTCCGTTGACTAGTCGTCGGCAGACGAGTTCAACTCGTGACGTCATCGGCAGGAACCTCGTTCCGTTTCCTTCCGTTGACTTTGTCGTCGGCAGATGAATTCGACTTTTGTAATTCCTTGAGTAGCCCATCATTTAAAACCTTGTTTTCTCTTGACCGAATACTTTAAATATTACCATTAATCTTTTCAACACTATTTTCACCGCTAGTTTAATCCCATTGTAGTCTTAAATAATTTTTCCGCTGCAAAGTTTTCAAATGTTTTGAACGTTTAGTAAACGTCAAATTTTGTATGTCGAATGAAGTTTTAAATTTATTCGAAATTTCTTAGTCATGGTCAAGTAATGAGTAGCGAACCGGGTTCAGATAACTCGGGGCGTTACATTTTCAACTTGAAATATTGTCAAAAGCTGGAACATCCTCAGGAACACCTTCCAGAACATTAACCAGATCACTTGCCAGAAGCTTGTAGCTATTCCTAATCTCCTCCATAAACCAGTATAATGAATATTTGAAGAATAATTCAGGACTCTGCAAGTTTAGAAATAAACCCAATATAATAATGATGCTCAAAACTTCATTAAAAATAGACTTCCAATATTTCATGAGAATAGTCAGAATTTTGTATGTCGTATACGGTGTTGCTCCACAGAATATCATAATGTCCAGAATAATCACTTTCAGCAGAGGATGAGCAATACACAATAGATTGGCAAAAAAAATAAAAACAAACACCTAATACAAGTGGCGAATTTTTTTTTTAAATAAATAAAAGCAATAACCAGCTTACATAACACAGAGGCCTAGGGCAAACCTCAGCTCTTTAAACCTTACACCATCCAACGCCTTGGTGAAAATATCGACAATCTTCTTTTCGGTCACCATATGCTCTAAATTAATGACTTTCTCCTCCACAAGAGATCGAATAAAATGGTGTCGTATATCAATATGTTTTGTCCGTGAATGCTGAACAGGATTTTTAGAAATATTGATTGCACTTAAATTATCGCAGTAGAGGGTCATGACACCCTGTGTGACACCATAGTCCTTCATCATTTGTTTCATCCAAAGAAGCTGCGTACAGCTGCTACCTACTGCTATATACTCTGCCTCGGCTGTAGATAGAGAAATAGAATTCTGTTTCTTGCTAAACCATGACACCAAGTTGTGTCCAACATAAAAACATCCACCCGAAGTGCTTTTTCGATCATCAGAACTTCCTGCCCAGTCAGCATCACAATAACCCACCAGACTTGTATTAGAATCAAAAGAATATAAAATGCCATAATCAGTTGTTCCACTAACATATTTCAAAATTCGTTTAACCGACACTAGGTGTGACTCTTTCGGATTAGCTTGAAATCGAGCGCATAAACCCACGCTATAGCAAATATCTAGTCGGCTGGCAGTAAGATATAATAGGCTTCCAATCATGCTTCTATATAAACGCGGATAAACAGCAATTCCCTTTTCATCTTTAGATATTTTCTCGTGTGTCCCAAGGGGTGTTCTACGCTGGCGTGCATTCTCGAGCTTGAATTTTTTCAATAAAGTCTTGGCATATTTGGCTTGAGAGATAAAATTACCATTATTTTCTTGCTGAATTTGAAGCCCAAGAAAATAAGTGAGTTCTCCAACCATACTCATCTCGAATTCACCGGTCATTTGAGCAACAAACTCATCCACCATCGCCTGTGACACCGAGCTAAACACTATGTCGTCAACATATATTGAGCAAGTAAAAACTGACCTTTGGCACACCGGACAAAAAGGGTTTTATCTACTCCCCCTCGCTCATATCCCTTGGTTAATAAATATTGTGTGAGACGGTCATACCATACACGAGGAGCTTGTTTGAGCCCATATAATGTCTTCTTCAACATACTCAGGATGATGAGAGTCTTCAAAACCCTTTGGTTGAGTAACATAAACCTCTTCATTTAGAAACCTATTGAGGAACCCACTCTTCACATCCATTTGATATAACTTGAACCGCATAACACAAGCAATAGACAATAAAAGCCGAATAGATTCAAGACGAGCAACCGGAGCGAATGTTTCATCAAAATCAATCCCTTCAATCTGAGAGTACCCTTGAGCAACTAGCCGAACTTTATTGCGAGTAATGTTGCCATGTTTATCGGTCTTGTTCTTGTAAATCCACTTAGTACCAATAACGTTAACATCGGGAGGACATGGTACTAAGTCCCGAACTTGATTTCGGGTAAATAGGCTGAGTTCTTCTTGCATAGCTCCTGTCCAGTACTCATCTAGCAATGCTTCTTTCACATTCTTTGGCTCAATCGTTAATGTAAAGCATGCCATTTGGATCATGTCTCGATAATTCACCCTTGGCTTATCTCTGGTTCGTATACCATCATTCAGACCACCAATAATCTCATCTGTAGGATGATTCTTCTGAACACATGTAGATGGTTGTTTGTGGCGTGTGATATGTAACACCCAAAATAACGACCAGGTAATTTCCTTAACCGTTTTAACGGTCATGTTTAATTAATTTTTCCCGGTTTAGAGTTTTATACCAAGAATAATTAATTCCATGTGGATTTAAACTAGGTTGGGTGGCAAAGTTGTAATAATGGAGGGTGATGACCAATATATAAAGAAAAAAGAAATGTTTTAAACCTCACTTGAACCACTGTAGCTGACACCTTCCTTTTCGGCGATTTCTTCCCTCCCAAGCTCTTGCTCTCTGCTTTCAGCACACTCTCTTCGACGATCGGTTTCTCTGCCACTACTCGACTACTCTGTGCCCGAGGTATGCAATAGACAACGTAGCTATCTGTTAGTTTGTTAGCCCTATTTTTTACTCGGCATTGGAGTTTTGGATTTTCCAATGGCCGACTAATAATAAGAACATTTGAAATCTGAGAGTGGGAATGCTTTTATCAAATCGATTATGGACATTTAGAACAACCACCCCTGAGTAATCGATAATCGAATCTGTCTGTTCTGGGATTTGGATTTCAAACTGCACAGGGTATTAGACTAAGGATTCGGGAATGACTTTAGCTACTAAATCTTAGGATAACTTGAGATTAGAACTATTAGGATTTTGTTTTAACTACTGCAATGTAAATGTTTTAGGTGAAGAAGTTTGAAGAGAAAGGAGCTCAAGTGCTAAGGAGACCAGGTAAGTGAATGTATTAAGATTTCTGGCTAATAGAGCCCTACATCGTGGGAGTACTAGGTTGTTTTAGATGTCTAATGTTTACCTTATGATGATGAGCTTGTCTGCACTTGAAGGATTGATGAATGTTGTGAGTTATACTATTTGATGATCTGCTAGTGAATGTGAATTTGTCTGCTCTGGTATGATCCTTGTCATAGTCTGATGGGTTAAAAGTTCCCATGTTCATACATCGTGAATGTTTCTGAAGCATTAAGAAAATGATCCATGACTATGAATGATGAATATGATCCATGACTATGAATGATGAATATGATCCATGACTATGAATGATGAATATGATCCATGACTATGAATGATGAATATGATCCATGACTATGAATGATGAATATGATCCATGACTATGAATGATGAATATGATCCATGACTATGAATGATGAATATGATCCATGACTATGAATGATGAATATGATCCATGACTATGAATGATGAATATGATCCATGACTATGAATGATGAATATGATCCATGACTATGAATGATGAATATGATCCATGACTATGAATGATGAATATGATCCATGACTATGAATGATGAATATGATCCATGACTATGAATGATGAATATGATCCATGACTATGAATGATGAATATGATCCATGACTATGAATGATGAATATGATCCATGACTATGAATGATGAATATGATCCATGACTATGAATGATGAATATGATCCATGACTATGAATGATGAATATGATCCATGACTATGAATGATGAATATGATCCATGACTATGAATGATGAATATGATCCATGACTATGAATGATGAATATGATCCATGACTATGAATGATGAATATGATCCATGACTATGAATGATGAATATGATCCATGACTATGAATGATGAATATGATCCATGACTATGAATGATGAATATGATCCATGACTATGAATGATGAATATGATCCATGACTATGAATGATGAATATGATCCATGACTATGAATGATGAATATGATCCATGACTATGAATGATGAATATGATCCATGACTATGAATGATGAATATGATCCATGACTATGAATGATGAATATGATCCATGACTATGAATGATGAATATGATCCATGACTATGAATGATGAATATGATCCATGACTATGAATGATGAATATGATCCATGACTATGAATGATGAATATGATCCATGACTATGAATGATGAATATGATCCATGACTATGAATGATGAATATGATCCATGACTATGAATATGAATCCATGACTATGAATGATGAATATGATCCATGACTATGAATGATGATTACGAGCAAAGATATGAACAAGAAAAGACTTATGAGCATGTGATTTTCCCAAATTATACATTCATGCATCCATGTTAGTGTTGCATTCCTTACTAAGCATTAGGCTTATAGTTAAATCTTATGATGTAGGTGAAGAGTTAGAAGGTGAGGATTTCCAGTACAGAGATGATGTTTAAAGTTGTTGCCGGAGGATGCTCAGTGTGACAGTGAAGGCTGGATAAGCGATTAAGTCCCTGTAATGGTATTTTGTCGTCTAGCGTTCGGTGGATGAAGTGTATTCCTTCACCGGATGATGTATATGGTATTTTGTCGTCTAGCGTTCGGTGGATGAAGTGTATTCCTTCACCGGATGATGTATATGGTATTTTGTCGTCTAGCGTTCGGTGGATGAAGTGTATTCCTTCACCGGATGATGTATATGGTATTTTGTCGTCTAGCGTTCGGTGGATGAAGTGTATTCCTTCACCGGATGATGTATATGGTATTTTGTCGTCTAGCGTTCGGTGGATGAAGTGTATTCCTTCACCGGATGATGTATATGGTATTTTGTCGTCTAGCGTTCGGTGGATGAAGTGTATTCCTTCACCGGATGATGTATATGGTATTTTGTCGTCTAGCGTTCGGTGGATGAAGTGTATTCCTTCACCGGATGATGTATATGGTATTTTGTCGTCTAGCGTTCGGTGGATGAAGTGTATTCCTTCACCGGATGATGTATATGGTATTTTGTCGTCTAGCGTTCGGTGGATGAAGTGTATTCCTTCACCGGATGATGTATATGGTATTTTGTCGTCTAGCGTTCGGTGGATGAAGTGTATTCCTTCACCGGATGATGTATATGGTATTTTGTCGTCTAGCGTTCGGTGGATGAAGTGTATTCCTTCACCGGATGATGTATATGGTATTTTGTCGTCTAGCGTTCGGTGGATGAAGTGTATTCCTTCACCGGATGATGTATATGGTATTTTGTCGTCTAGCGTTCGGTGGATGAAGTGTATTCCTTCACCGGATGATGTATATGGTATTTTGTCGTCTAGCGTTCGGTGGATGAAGTGTATTCCTTCACCGGATGATGTATATGGTATTTTGTCGTCTAGCGTTCGGTGGATGAAGTGTATTCCTTCACCGGATGATGTATATGGTATTTTGTCGTCTAGCGTTCGGTGGATGAAGTGTATTCCTTCACCGGATGATGTATATGGTATTTTGTCGTCTAGCGTTCGGTGGATGAAGTGTATTCCTTCACCGGATGATGTATATGGTATTTTGTCGTCTAGCGTTCGGTGGATGAAGTGTATTCCTTCACCGGATGATGTATATGGTATTTTGTCGTCTAGCGTTCGGTGGATGAAGTGTATTCCTTCACCGGATGATGTATATGGTATTTTGTCGTCTAGCGTTCGGTGGATGAAGTGTATTCCTTCACCGGATGATGTATATGGTATTTTGTCGTCTAGCGTTCGGTGGATGAAGTGTATTCCTTCACCGGATGATGTATATGGTATTTTGTCGTCTAGCGTTCGGTGGATGAAGTGTATTCCTTCACCGGATGATGTATATGGTATTTTGTCGTCTAGCGTTCGGTGGATGGAGTGTATTCCTTCACCGGATGATGTATATGGTATTTTGTCGTCTAGCGTTCGGTGGATGGAGTGTATTCCTTCACCGGATGATGTATATGGTATTTTGTCGTCTAGCGTTCGGTGGATGAAGTGTATTCCTTCACCGGATGATGTACGTCTAGCGATCGACAGATGTAGTGTCTAAGCCATCAGATGATAAAAGTGCTATTTTGTCGTCTAGCGATCGACAGATGTAGAGTGTTTAAGCTATCGGATGATGAGAGTGTTATTTTGTCGTCTAGTGATTGGCAGATTTAGTGTAATAAGTCACCGGATGATGAGGATGTAATTTGTCGTCTAGCGTTCGGTGGATGAAGTGTATTCCTTCCCCGGATGATGTATATGGTATTTGTCGTCTAGCGTTCGGTGGATGAAGTGTATTCCTTCACCGGATGATGTATATGGTATTTTGTCGTCTAGCGTTCGGTGGATGGAGTGTATTCCTTCACCGGATGATGTAAATGGTATTTTGTCGTCTAGCATTCGGTGGATGAAGTGTAATTCTTCACCGGATGATGTAAATGTTAATTTGTCGTCTAGTGACCGGATGATGTGAGTATTCTCTTATTGTTTAATGTCCAGGTAATGTTTTAAATCGGTCACGTGAAGCACACATGACCACCGGTCGATGTAGGGTAAATATGAACATCTAGTGGAGAATGTTCGGGACCAGGCGATGTCTTTAATTAAGCACGTGCAATGCCCGTGACCACCGGTGGATGTCTATTGCTGGTTGAGATCAGATGTGTCGCGTGGCGGACACGTGATCATCGGTCGATGTGAGTCTATAACTCTATCGGTAGATGCAGATCAAGAGATGTTTGAAAAAAAAAAACAAAAAACAAAGAGGGAATAATATTAACACTAATAATGAACAAGGTGTATGGAAGTAAGAATCAAATGATTAAGAGATTAAGTAATGAATTGTGTGGCGATTCCGTTGGGGTCGTTACATGATATCAGCTTCTACTTCATCAACAGTCTCTGTTTGATCTGGGACACCGCCTGAGACACCCTCTGTGACACCGGGTGGAACACTAGTGCCTTCATTATTTAAAATGTGGTCTGCATCATCTTTTGGATTATGAGTTGTGTCCAGAGAGTCGTCCACTTGAACATTTGCAGATTCGATGACAGTTCGAGTTCTTTTGTTGTAAACCCGATAGGCACGACTATTTGTAGCATAACCGAGAAAGATTGCCTCATCACTCTTGGGATCAAGTTTTCCCCTATGTTCCCTATCATTCAACACAAAGCAGAGGCTGCCAAATGGATGAAAATAATTAAGATTCGGAGTTTTACCTTTCCATATCTCAGAGGGTGTCATAAAAGTTTTTCCGCGGAGATACACCCGATTAATGGTATAACAAGCTGTATTCATAGCCTCAGCCCAGAATTTTTGAGGAACATCTCTGCCAATGTACGATTCTTCCTTTCAACGACTCCGTTTTGTTGAGGAGTTTTTGGAGCCGAGAATTCATGAGCAATTCCGAGATGCTTACAGAAATCCGAGAAGTCAGAATTTTCAAACTCTCTTCCATGGTCACTTCGGATACGTATAATCTTCATAATAACACAATCTTTTTCCCGTTGGAGACGAGTGCACATTGATTTGAAAACTTTAAACGTGTCAGACTTTTCTCTTAGAAATTCCACCCATGTATATCGTGAAAAATAATCAACAGTAACGAATACATACCGTTTTCTGCCAATACTTTCAACAGGCATTGGCCCCATTAGATCCATGTGGAGCAGTTCAAGCACACGGGTAGTCGTGGATGACTGGGACATCAGGTGTGACACCTTGGTTTGCTTTCCGATTTGACATGGTCTGCATAATTTGTCTTCATCAAGTTTTAATTCAGGAATTCCTCGGACAGCACCCTTCGAAATAAGCTTCTCCAGCATTCTGAAATTAACATGTCCCAACTTTCTATGTCATAAGATAGTGTCTTCCATACTCGACCGAAGGCAGGTAGACGAGGAATAAATAAGATAACAATTGTCCGATGATCTAACTCCTTCAATAACACAATTTTTGTTTTGATCGGACACAACACATCTTTCTCTCGTAAATTGTACATTTAGATCTTGATCACAAAGCTGGCTAATACTGATTAGATTGTACTTCAAACCATTTACCAATAAAACATTACTCAACTTTGGTAAACCAGGAACATTCAATGTTCCCATGCCAATGACATCCGATGTGACACCATTGCCGAATGTAACTTTTCCCATGGATTCAGGTACAATATCCTTCAAGTATCTCTCTTCACCTGTCATATGTCTAGAACAGCCACTATCAAAATACCATGCATTAGTTCCGATTGCCTTTAGTGAAAGATGTGTAACGTTACACTTCAAATTTGATTTCATCACCCATTTCTGATACGGGAATCTGTAGGAAGAGACATTTCTAACAGTACCCAATCTTAAGTCAGCAAGATAAGTAAAACATTTAGGGCGAATATGACCTCTGCGTTGGCAATAATGACATATAGTGACATATTTGTTACCTTTATTGCTTGAGGCACGATAGGAGTCATAGGAATTTGATTTTCTGTCAATTCTAGAAGTTCTGTTTGCAACTTGCTTTCCTTTGTAATCAAATCTCGGTGCTAACACTGGCTGTGACACCGGCTGTGACACTGGCTGTGACACTGAGCTTCCCTTTACGAACTTCATCACAGAACGGTTTTCCTTTACTGTTACAGTTTTTGAACCTGAACTTTCGCCTTTGAATCCCAATCCAAAACTATTTACGCTTGATTTGTCAATATTTAAAATATCATCTAGATTAGAAGAACCCGAATTCAGCATTTTGACATTCTTCTTCATGAGGCTTATCTCATTGGTTAGATCATTAGCTTCATCCTGACTTGCTTTCAGCTTTGTCTCCAAATCATCAATAACATTTTGAAGATTGTTCTTCTCATCATTCAAATTTCTAATCTGTTGCTTGAAGAACCATGATTTACTTTAACATGCTCGGTCCATTTCTCATGCAGAAACTTATATTCACCAATAAGATTTTCTTCTGTGACTGGTTCTTCGTCTTCATCACTACTATTAGAAAAATCGTCTGTGACACCGTGTATAACACCACTGTTTTCTTCATGTTCTACCTTTCCAGCAAGCGCCACATGATTGCTCTGAAATTCATCTTCGTTTTCTGACTCATCCTCACTCCAGGTTGCATAATTCTTCTTTTTCTTCAAGGTGTTAGCACATTCTGCCTGTATATGCCCAAATCCTTCACATTCTCTGCACTGAATACCTTTATTCTTTAATGGTTGATCAGACCCATTAGTTTCTTCTCTCTTCTTCTTGTTGCTTGAAGAACCATGATTTACTTTAACATGCTCGGTCCATTTCTCATGCAGAAACTTATATTCACCAATAAGATTTTCTTATGTGACTGGTTCTTCGTCTTCATCACTACTATTAGAAAAACGTCTGTGACATCGTGTATAACACCACTGTTTTCTTCATGTTCTACCCTTCCAGCAAGCGCCACATGATTGCTCTGAAATTCATCTTCGTTTTCTGACTCATCCTCACTCCAGGTTGCATAATTCTTCTTTTTCTTCAAGGTGTTAGCACATTCTGCCTGTATATGCCCAAATCCTTCACATTCTCTGCACTGAATACCTTTATTCTTTAATGGTTGATCAGACCCATTAGTTTCTTCTCTCTTCTTCTTGTTGCTTGAAGAACCATGATTTACTTTAACATGCTCGGTCCATTTCTCATGCAGAAACTTATATTCACCAATAAGATTTTCTTATGTGACTGGTTCTTCGTCTTCATCACTACTATTAGAAAAACCGTCTGTGACATCGTGTATAACACCACTGTTTTCTTCATGTTCTACCCTTCCAGCAAGCGCCACATGATTGCTCTGAAATTCATCTTCGTTTTCTGACTCATCCTCACTCCAGGTTGCATAATTCTTCTTTTTCTTCAAGGTGTTAGCACATTCTGCCTGTATATGCCCAAATCCTTCACATTCTCTGCACTGAATACCTTTATTCTTTAATGGTTGATCAGA
This sequence comes from Begonia masoniana, assembly GCA_022432975.1. Classification (NCBI taxonomy): domain Eukaryota; kingdom Viridiplantae; phylum Streptophyta; class Magnoliopsida; order Cucurbitales; family Begoniaceae; genus Begonia; species Begonia masoniana. The sequence goes on along the minus strand of CM039516.1, from coordinate 35,854,626 downwards.
CCCATTAGTTTCTTCTCTCTTCTTCTTGTTGCTTGAAGAACCATTTTTGAAGTGTGTGACACCCTGCTTGACACCGCGAGTATTTCTTCCAAATCTCTTCATAACTCTTCTGAAATTCTTCGAAAACAGGGCTAGTGATTCCTCCAAATCTCTTCATAAATGGAAGGCCTCAAGGCTCACTACCAAGTAACACAGAGGTGAACCCCAAAGGTAATTCTAATGCAATCACCACTCGCAAGGGGACCGTAATTGAACTATTGCAAAAAGAGACGCAAGTACCTACAGTTGTTAATGAGAAGTCAAAAGCAGATGAAGTTCAAAAGTCATCACCATCTCATCATTCTCCAAGCCATGCAAACTCACCTCCAGTGCCATTTCCGCAAAGGTTGAAAAATGTGAAGCATAAACAATTTTTTCAATTCTTGGATGTCTTCAAGAAGCTCTACATTAATATTCTATTTGCTGATGCGTTGGAATAAATGCCAAGTTATGCAAAATTTATGAAAGATATTCTTTCCCACAAGAGAAAAATAGAGGAGTGTGGTATTATTGCTCTTTCAAAAGAGTGCAGTGTAATTATTCAGAAGAAGCTACCTCAAAAACTAAAAGATCCAGGAAGTTTTACTGTGCCTTGTGAGATTGGAAATTCTGTATTTACTAGGGCATCGTGCGATTTGGGGGCGAGCATTAATTTAATGTCTCTATCTATATTTTGGAAACTCGATCTAGGCGAAGCAAAGCCGACAAGGGTTACATTATTGATGGCCGATCGCTCTATTAAACACTCGAGGGGAATCATTGAAGACGTGCTTGTAAAGGTAGATAAATTCATATTCCCTGCTGATTTTATTGTGCTTGATATGGAAGAAGACAGAAATGTGCCGATTATTTTGGGTAGATCATTCCTTGCTACGGGTCGTGCCCTTATTGATGTACAAAAAGGTGAGTTGAGCTTGCGAGTTCAGAATGAAGAAGTCACATTTAACGTGTTCCGAGCTATGAAATATCCGGGGGAAGATAATGATGTTTTTCGTGTTGAAGTTACAGAGTCCGCAGCAGATGAAGTTGCACGTCAACCGGACAACCCCTTTAGAAGCATGTATGTTTGAGCAGAATTATTATCTAGAAAAAGATATTGAAGTATGTGGTTATGCTATGTGGATGGACTCTTATGAGCCAAATCTGAGGAAATACTATGAAAATTTGGGGGAAGGCCCATCACGCACACTGCCATCCATTGAGCAACCACCTGTGCTAGAATTGAAGACACTGCCCTCACATTTAAAATACGCATATTTACAAGCTCCATCTTCTTTACCGGTAATTATTTCTGCTAACCTATCTACAGAGGAAGAAATAAGTTACTCCGAGTACTTCGACAATTCAAATCAGCAATTGGTTGGACTTTGACAGATTTAAAGGGGATAAGCTCGTCCTTTTGTATGCACAGAATTCTTATGGAGGAAGATCACAAGCCATCAGTGGAACATCAACGACGTCTCAACCCTACCATGAAAGAAGTTGTGCACAAAGAAATCTTAAAGTGGTTAGATGCGGGGGTGATCTACCCAATTTCTGACAGTTCATGGGTCCAAGTTGTACCGAAAAATGGAGGAATGACTGTTGTGTAAAATAAAAATAATGAGCTTATTCCGACTCGCACTGTTACCGGTTGGCGTATATGTATGGACTATAGGAAGTTAAACAAAGCTACAAGGAAAGATCACTTCCCACTCCCGTTCATTGATAAGATGCTTGACAGGTTAGTCAGACACGAATTTTATTGTTTTCTTGATGGGTACTCTGGATACAATCAAATAACTATCGCCCCTGAAGACTACATTTACTTGCCCTTACGGCACCTTTGCATTTCGAAAAATGCCATTTGGTCTTTGTAACGCCCCTGCTACTTTTCAAAGATGCATGATAGCTATATTTTCTGACATGGTGGAATGCATTATTGAGGTATTCATGGATGATTTTTCTGTTTTTGGTTCTTCTTTTGATCATTCTCTGGAGAATTTGCATACGGTGCTTCAACATTGTGTAGATACTAATTTGGTATTAAATTGGGAAAAATATCATTTTATGGTACGTGAAGGTATTGTGTTAGAGCATCGAATATCATCTCAAGGGATAGAAGTGGATCGTGCCAAAATTGATACAATTGAGAAACTACCACCACCTATCTCAGTTAAGGGCGTGAGGAGTTTTTTGGGACACACCGAATTTTATTGCAGATTCATCCAAGACTTTAGCCGGATCACCAAGCCATTATGTAGTCTACTAGAAAAGGATGTTGAGTTTAAGTTTGATACTGCCTGTTTAAATGCCTTTAATTTATTGAAAGAAAAGCTCACTTCAGCACCCATTGTAGTAGCTCTAGACTGGAACCATCCATTTGAAATTATGAGTGATGCTAGTGATTTTGCTATTGGAGCAGTGTTAGGGCAACACAAAGATAAGACTTTTCGCACTATCTATTATGCAAGTCGAGTCCTTGATGAAGCTCAGTTGAATTATGCTACAACAGAAAAAGAACTACTTGCAGTTGTCTTCGCCTTCGACAAATTTCGTCCATATCTTATCGGCAATAAGGTAATAGTTTTTACTGATCATTCGGCCATTAAATATCTTATGGTTAAAAAAAGTTGCAAAGCCGCGGCTCATTCGTTGGGTTTTACTACTCCAAGAATTCTGTAACGACCCAAAACTAAGCCGAGACAGAATACATAACTTCATGACTTGTTTATACCTTTACACGTGAAAACTAAGGATATATCTTCTTTTTTTTAAAAGGAAAACTCGTGGACATTCAACTCAGGCAACATAACTCAGTCATTTAAATCTTAAAACAACCACTTGTAAACTTTTTCTTTAAAAACTCGTGGATAGGTAAAGGAACAATAAACTAAAACCTTAAATTCTCAGAACTTGACTATTTCATATATCTGATAGCGTATTAATCCTCAGAGTTAGACGACATAAAATCGGGAACAATCTTGCTCATAAAATCAATCGACTTAATTGTCCACGGACTACTTTGGCATTTTCGTCCACTGATTGTTAATTATTAATGCTCTCTGATCAATTGGCTTCATCGTCCACAGACTACGTTCATAGACATACTTAATTTATCGTCCGCACACCATGTGACTTACTTGTCCACGGTCCACGTGACTACTTACTCACGGGTTGCTTAATCTTATCGTCCACGGACCAACGTCCATAGACTTACTTAAACTTATTGTCCACAGACCGACGTTCATAGACTACGTTCATAGACATACTTAATTTATCGTCCACAGACCACGTGACTACTTACTCACGGGTTGCTTAATCTTATTGTCCACAGACCAACGTCCATAGAATTACTTAAGCTTATCGTCCATAGACCGATGTCCATAGACTTACTTAAGCTTATCGTCCATAGACCACGTGATACCCATATGATTTCATCATTCCAACTCTGGATGACAACTTTAGACGACAACTTTGGACGACTGTTTTGGACGACTGTCTTCACTTATCAAATCCTACCTCAACTATGGACGATGACTCATTCATAACTTTGGACGACTATTTTCACTTACAAAAAAGAACACATAGACAACTGATCAATCGCCCTCCCAGGCGAAAGTTTGGCTAACTCTTTGGAACTAACTCTACAAGTAACCTCACATCTCAATTCACAGAAATCATCTTTTAACATAAAACTTAACATACATAGCGGAAGACTTAAGAAAAACAGATGAATCTTTAGACTTAAAAATCTTCTTTAAACATGAAATTGTACCAGACAATCCCAGTATTCATCATCACGAGGAAACTTTATTTTACTTATACTTCAGTATCATAAACCTTACTAAAACATGTTATGAGCAACACTCCACGGCTTAAAATCGCTTCCCAGCCACATAATCCACGCCATCAGCATCATCCAGCAACCAAACTTAAACATCATCATCCGGTTTGAAGTCCTCACCTTCCAACTCGTCACCTACATCATAAAGTTTAAACTATAAGCCTAATGCTTAGTAAGGATTGCAATATATAGTACTCATGAATGCATGCTTTGAAAGAAATCATAATCATATTCTTATCTTGTACCTTACATGACATATACATATTCTTATTCATTGATTCATTGTGTGCGTGTACTTGGTCCTTACGGACATAAATCTTGGTCCATTGAATGGACAGTGACATATACATGTTCGTTTACTTGTTCTTGTTCTTTTCATGTTCTTGTTCATCATTCATTTATGTGCGTGTAGATGGTCCTCTCGGACAGAGTTCTTGGTCCATTTCTGGACAGTGACATGGCCAAACCACCCTGACCCTCACTTAATCATGGTTGCATACATTTCATATTCATATCTCATTCATAAAAGGAGCATGTACATAAAACATTTTCGTATTCTTGGAAGACAAACCATGATGCAGGAACATGAATGCACTTAAATCATCAGACTATGAAAAGAATCATATCAGAAAAGACGACTTCATAAACTGTATCAAAACATCACATAACATAACTCGGTCATCCATAAATCATCAAGCATCATCAATACAGATTTCCTAGTACCCTTGTGATGTAGGGCCCCAAAGACCAAAAACCTAGCACACTCACTTACCTGGCTTCCTTAGCAATCTGTGCACTTCTCTTTAGACCTTCTTCACCTAGGGCATTTCACATTACAATGTTAAAATCAATCCTAGATATTCTGAAATCAAAACTGGCTAAGTTCCTAACTAAGGTAATCTCCTAAGAATTTGGTTTATAGTTATTAGGCATTCCATCGAACACCTTGAGTGCATATCTTAATTTCCAAAAGTAACAATGGCATTTTAAATCCTTCAACCACCAGAACTTAAACCAACATTCAGTATTTCTCAACCTGCTATCTCCAACAATCACAAATGCACCATTCGTAGTTATTAATACGAAAATCCTATGAATGCTACCATTGTTCTAACATTAGCCGATTCTAGAATCTCAAACATTAACCAAATGACTACCCCTAACTCGTAGATCTAATGAATGAATCATCTAAATCTTATCTAGGGTTCAATGCTTGGAGGAATGAACGAAGAATCAGTCGCTAGTGGAGGGTGAATCGCCGGCTGGGAGGAGAAATGCCGAGGGAAAATTTGGAGGAGAGGGAGTCGGCTACATGAAACAGGGTGAGGGGGGGTTTTGTGAGGGTTTTAGACTTTTCCATTTTCTATTTATATCAATTAAAATTAACTTATTTACAATTCTTGCCATTACCTAATTTTCCTCTTAAAACAAGTAATACCCATCATCTTAAGACTTCGTAAATTTTCACATTCTACAAGTCACCCCAAAATTATTCACGGGATAATTACCTAGCGACGTGCTGGTTGTTACATCCTTCTTTCCTTAAACAAAATTTTATCCTCAAAATTTGTCCAGCACAGTGGTCTTATTCCTCTACCCATGGTCATCCTATACTCTTCGAGTCCATTTCTTACGTCTTTCCCCAAAATTCATTTTTTTATCCACGATCTACGATTCTATCCATAGTTGGAATCAATCTCTATGGCTCTAAGCCGAAACTCCCAAACTTAACACCCGACAATAGCCTCATAACCGTACTCACTATTTCTAATTGAACTCAACATGTTCTTGACCATGCATCGAATACTAACAAGCTCATAAATCTCCAATTAATCAACAACAAGTTGAACTTTCTAGTTAATCTAATTTGACCTTATGCTCAAATTTCTCGATTAGTTCTTGATCCAAACCCTTAACCTCCCGATGAGACTAACTTTAAGGTCTCAATAATCAATACTTCTAAGATCCCATAAAATTTAAACTTTTATTCGTATTTTGATTATGCATGCATAAGGGTGCTTAACCCCGTTCAGCAGAAGACTATCATGTGTGAGATTTTTCTCTCAGGTTTTACCACTTAATTTCTCTCGAAATAAATATTCACTTAGTTCTCCTCGGGGTTCATCAATTTAAACAGTGAGGATGTTTCTCTTTATCGGGTTTGGACGACAAAACCTTAGGAGGCGTGGACGATAAAATCTAAGAAGGCGTGGGCGTTTAAAACAATACTCAGTGTGGACGACTGAAACCGTAGGCAGCGTGGACGACTAGGGTTTCTCTGCCAGAAAACTTAACTAAAATTTATCGTCCACAGACTTTGGACGATGACTTTCTTACAGAATACTTAACTAAAACTTATTAAGATTTAAAAATTTATCTGTCGACCCTCTTTTGTATAACTCATTTAAAGACGGCTAACTCCATTCAGTGGAGGGCATACCACATGTGGATACCTCGTGCTAAATTTAAACTTAACTAAACGTGCTAAATCGGTAAAATAGGGTCTCGGTCGATGTTTAAATCCTCTACTAGAATATTTAACCGAATCTTTATAAGAACACCACCTTAATGCACATAGCTTTTCCATTTTCTATTTATATCAATTAAAATTAACTTATTTACAATTCTTGCCATTACCTAATTTTCCTTTTAAAACAAGTAATACCCATCATCTTAAGACTTCGTAAATTTTCACATTCTACAAGTCACCCCAAAATTATTCACGGGATAATTACCTAGCGACGTGCTGGTTGTTACAAATTTGATCTGCAAATTAGAGATAAAAAGAGCACAGAAAATCTAGTAGCAGATCACTTGTCAAGACTCGAACCTCAAGAACATGTGCAAAATGATGGAGTACCAATTGTTAATACCTTTTTGGATGAACAACTTTTCAGGGTTAGCACTATACCCTGGTATACAGATATTGCCAATTTCCTGTTTTACCCATAGAGCCTTCGGCTTATAAACGAAAGAAATTCTTTGCTGACGTTAGAAGATACTATTGGGATGATCCCTTTCTTTACAAACACTGTGCAAATCAGATCATAAGGAGGTGCATTCCAGAAGACGAGATGGAAAATATATTACGGCATTGTCATTCACTAGAGTGCGGAGGCCATTTTGGTGGCAAAAGAACGGCAGCCAAGGTATTACAATGTGTTTTTTTTTTTTTGCCTACCCTTTTCAAAGATGCTCATTTATTTGCTATGTCATGTGACCGCTGCCAATGTAACGGTAATATTTCATGCTGAGATGAGATGCCATTGACCAATATTCTGGAAGTAGAACTATTTGATGTTTGGGGAATCGATTTCATGGGTCCGTTTTCGACTTCTTTCAATCATAAATATATTCTCCTAGCAGTTGATTATGTCTCAAAATGGGTGGAGGCATCTGCTACTCCAACCAATGACAGAAAAGTGGTGCTCACTTTTCTTCGCAAAAATATTTTCACTCGATTCGGTACTCCTCGGGCTATTATCAGTGATGAAGGTACGCATTTTTGTAATAAGCATTTCAAAGCCTTGCTGTTGAAATATGGTGTGAAGCATCACAAAGCTCTCGGTTATCATCCGTAGTCTAATGGTTAAACCAAAGTTTCGAATAGAGAGATCAAGCAAATTCTGGAAAAGACGGTAAGTTCCTCTCGCAAAGATTGGTCCCGTAAGCTAGATGATTCTCTGTGGGCATATAGAACAGCTTTCAAAACACCATTTGGTATGTCCCCATATCGTTTGGTTTTTGGTAAAGCTTGTCATCTTCCGGTGGAATTAGAACATCGAGCTTTATGGGCTATTAAAAAAATAAATATGGAGTCCCAAACAGCTGGCGAAGCAAGACTATTACAGTTAAACGAGCTTGATGAATTTCGACGAGAAGCTTATGAAAATTCGAGAATTTATAAAGAGAAGACGAAGGTGTGGCATGATAAACATATTGTACTGAAGGAATTTGCACTAGGACAGCAAGTATTATTATTTAATTCTCGACTTCGGCTATTTCCTGGAAAACTAAAATCACGATGGTCAAGTCCGTTCATGGTTATTAAAGCGTTCCCTCATGGTGCCGTTGAAATTCATGGTGAAGATCAATCTACATTCAAGGTTAACGGTCAAAGATTGAAACCGTATTGGGGAGGTACATTCGACATTGCAAAATCTGCTCTCCTTTTTAATCAATTATGATGCAGCACATCGTCAAGCTGATGACGTTAAAACACGCACTCGGTGGGAGGTAACCCATTAGTCATTTATTTTCATTTTATTTTTATTTTTTTACTTTATTTTTCTTATTTTCATTTTTAATTTTAATTTCGTTATTTCATTTTGATATGAGTAGTTTTATATTATAGGTTTATTGTTTGGTGTTACAGAAAAAAAAAAAAAATTGCATTACGGGCGTCTCTGGAAACAGAGAAGTCGCCAATCGATCGGCACTTTTGGCGATCGATCGGCGCACTTCTACTATTTTTGACACGAGGAAAAGCCGATCGATCGGCTAAATGGGGCGATCGATCGGCACTGCACATCTATTTTTGCTTAAACACAAAGACGGTGCCAATCGATCAGCTAATTGTGGCGATCAATTGGTGCGTCTGATTTTTTTTGTTTTTAACCCAGACGATCGATTGCGTCTTTCATTTTTCGCTGATTAAATCCCTAACCCTTTTCTCCCTTCTACCCTGTGAGCGATCGGCGCCCACTTCCTTTATTTTCTCTCGCCTTCTACAGTGACGCACCGCCAACTTCTCTCGCGACATCAGGTACATTTCTCTGCTACTGCACCCTTTCTCTGTCTCGCACTTGGACATTTGGTATTCTCGCACGTTATCTTCAATATTCTTGTTTTGGTCTTACTGTGAAAATTTTTGGCATACGTAAACCGTATTCCTGCTGTGATCGTCAAATTGCCAATGACAGAATTTTGTTTACGTTTGAGAAGGGTTACGGTTCTTGTCTAGTTGTGTTTCCACATGTTTTTACACATGCCCACCAAGTGTTTTCTAAAATGCCTGAGCCACGTAGAATTTTCAATTTTGCATTTTGCTTCCTCTAGCTTTATTCCTTGTTTCTCTCATGTGCTTAACTGTCATGCGTGTGTATGTTGGGTTGGATGTGTTTGTTTCGTGTGTGGAGTAACAGGTTATATATTCAGTGTGCAATTTCAACATGCCGCCCAAACGATCGAGAGCCACGACTTGTTCAGTCTCATTCAACCCCATCGTAGCCAACTATTTTAAAGAATTTATGACCAAGGACAAGGCCATTATATGCAAAGTTCAATTCTAGCCCGATAGGGTCGATGGAGACATTTTGGCTATGCTCTGACAGCGTAGGTGGGAGTCCATTGCCGTGTTAGGGAGTGATGCGAATGTGAATGCCGTTCGCCAGTTTTATGCCAATCTTAAAGCCGCTAACATAGAGGGGCCAGTTAAAGTTCGGAACAAACTCATAAATTTTTCATTCGAGGCTATCTACGCCCATCTTGGTCTCGACAATGCTACACCTGATGATTTTTAAGCTATGATGGATGCCGGGCCTGATTATTGAGTTGATTTTACGTGAGATGGGCCACCGGAGCTCCACATGGATCTATTCTTCCCAAAACCCTTCTCAACCATTACACATCATCTCGAGTTGCCTCAATCGTTATGCTCAAGCATTGGGCAAATTCATTCGGGGCAACTTGATGCCTACATCTCAAAAGTCCCAATTGACCAAAGAGCGGGTGGTGCTACTCTATTGCATTCTCACGGGGTGATCCATCAATATCAGGCAGCTTTTACACCGCAACATTCTAGCATGTTGTAAAGGATCGAGCACTGGTGGGCATATCCATCCAATTCTAATTACACACCTATGTGCCTATGCCAATGTTCCCATGAGCTCAACCGAAGAACCCTGGCTGCAACAAGCTGTGTATGGCTCTTCCAACTTATCTAAAATCACCAATTGGCTTTATGGGACAACCCGATCTAATAGCTTAGGGTTCGATGAACATGATAGTACTGCGGTCATCCCTCCTCAGCCAATGTCGTTGCCTCGCATTCGGCGTTATCCTAATTCTTCATTCTTCACATATGTACATCCTGACTTGGCACACGCACGACGAGCTCACAGAGAGGCTCGCCTTAGGGAACGTTATGAAAATCAGTTAGCTGCACCATCCACTCTTGGCACTTCCTTTTCATCCATGCCCCCTAGCTCTTACACCATTGATGATGTGGGACGCATGGTTGCGCAATTGGCTATCCAAAAAGAGCAGCTCAACACTCGACAAGCCCGTATGGAACAGCGATTGATGGACCATTCACAATTTATGGCCCAATACATTGAAGCTTTCAACGCTCACCACGGGTACTCGACTCAATCCGATCTTCCTTTTCCTACCTATCCCGAGCATCTTTTGCAGCCCTTTGATTCTCCACACAACAATGCGGATGACGACATGTCGGACCCCTCATGAGGTATGCTACTCCCTTTCATATTTTTCGTATATGTTTTGTCTCCATTGAGGACAATGTTCGTATTAAGTTTGGGGGTGCTTCCTAATTCTGTGACGACCCCAACCCGATCAGGGCCGCCACGGACTAGCCGTGACATAACCATTACCTAAGCCCACGTATTTTCTCATAAATTTTTTTTTTTCATTTTTACTTAACACTTTAAAAGAAAACTAACTTAGACAATTGACCCACCTCTAATGACCTTTAGTGTCTAACTTTGACTTAAACATTTGACTTAAACATTTTGAGCGTAAAACATTTTGACTTTTAAAACATTTAGAACTAGACTAAAACCATTACTAACTTAAAACAATTAACACTTAAAGTAAGATCAATTAAAACAAAACACTAATATAACCTACAATTTTGGACAAATTCAAGAAATCGAACTGCGTGGATCGCTCTAAAAATCGAGCGTATCCATACCTGTTTTAAAATGACCATACATTTAAAAATACCCAAACAGTTCCAATATATTCTCCAAAATAAAGACTTCACATTTTAAAAATCTACTACCACTACATATACATCATTCTAAATAATCTACTACCACTATATATATATCAAAACTCAACCTTTCATACGTTTTTCTATCAAATCATCCGATCCACATACTTAAGCACTCTCATACTTTCACAAACAAATCCCAACCAAATCCTCAAAACAAACATCGAGCATAAACACGAAATTCCCTAGAACATCACCAAAGACATACATTAGCCAATCATTAAAAATAGCTACATCCACTATAAAATTTCCTGAACATTAAACTTAACTATACGCCCTAAAATCCATCATCTTTCTAACCAACAAAAGCTAACTCACATCATTCGACATACATCATTCAAGCCATCGGATCATCAAGCCAAAACACACCCCGTCGCCACGAGCACCATCCGTCGACCACCTGTTCTTTGTCATCAAGAGAAGCTCTCACCTTCACACCTGTCACCTACATCATACAATAACTACATTAAGCCTAATGCTTAGTAAGGAGCGTGCTAAACATGACATTTCATATATATATGCATGACATTTATAAAACATTTTCGTTTCATTTCTTTTAAACCGTTTTCTTGCCCCGTAGTACATTCATGACTTGCCCCGTAGTACATTCATGACTTGCCCCGTAGTATATTCGTGACTTGCCCCGTAGTACATTTGTGACTTGCCCCGTAGTTCATTCATCATTCATCATTCATCATTCATCATTCATCATTCATTATCATTCTTTAATTCAACATTTTCATAAAACATGCTCATAAATAGTTCGTATGCACTTTTGAGAAAACATGATGCATGAGGAGACATACACATAAGGAAAACCTATAACATGAGCACTAACATACACGCAAGGAAAACTTATCGAATGAACGCTACCTAAATCGCTAAGGCACTACTTAACTACCCGTCGTTCCTTAGCTATCCGTATGACCACTTTCTTCATAACATTCAACATTTTCAACATTGTACGACGTAGGGCCTTAATAGCCGGAAAGCCTAACGCTCACTTACCTGGCGTCCGTAGCTAGCCGAGCACCGTCTAAAAGCCGTCTCCACCTAAAGCATTTCATAAATAAGGTACATTAAAATCAATCCCAATTAAACTAATTTCAAACTTGAACTAATCTCCTAATTAAGGAAATTCTTTCCTAAAACTTCCAATTTCTCATTCGGGCATAACTAAACTCTCATTTTTGTGAAAATATCTTAAACTACTATTTCTAGCATAATCCAATTAAAACCTAATCAAACGGCCACTAATTTGGGTTCGGTAAAAACCGACCTAAAACTCAAACGTGCATAACTTTTGCGTCGGTTATCGGAATCGAACGATTCCATCGGCCACGTACTCCTCTAATAACCTATTTTAATCTGCCAAAAGAAATTTTAAAACAAATGACCGGAGCTAGGTCAATTTATCAAAAACCCGACACTGCCCTTTACCCGGAAAATCCCCCTTTTTGATTTTTCATCAAATTCCATCAATTTCTTCACCAATCTATCCTCCTAACATCCAATTAACATAAACTAACCTAAAATCGAAGTTCCAATTCAGAAAACCCGAATTGCCCTAATCGGGCATTCACTGAAATTCGCCCAAATGAGAACCATTACGGCCAGGCGATGAAAACCGGACCAAGGGTCGGCAAACCCTCGCCGGAGGCGACCAAAAACGGCCGGAGATCGGAGCTCAATCGAGCTCGCCACCCACAGCCACCAACAGCACGAAAACAGGGCACAAAAGGAGGCTTACCGGTCGGGTAGCGCGCGAAGACGGGCCGGAGCCTGCACGCCGCCGTCGTCTGGCCGGAAAGGGTCGGAAATCACCGGCATTCGTCGATCGTCGCCTTCCTCTTCTCCCTGCGCGCTCTCCCTCGGCGTCGGCTGTCGTCGGGCTCGAGCATAACAACAGAATGGTTTTTAACCATTCTGTTGTTTTAACTATTATTATTAATAATAATAATAATAATAATAATAATAATAATAATCCTAATACTAATTACTATTAAAACATTAATATACCATTTTGCTCCTCCGTAAATTCCGTTAAATCTCGTTCTTAATTTCACTGGAAGTGCCCGAACCTAAATTAATTAACCAATTGGGTTAACCAATTTATTCACTCTTCTTTTAAATTATTTAAAACCATTATTTTATTATTCTTTTACTTTCTCTCCAATTTTTCCTCTTAAAATTTCCGGGCGTTACATCCTTCCCTCCTTAATTGGAATTTTGTCATCAAAATTGTTGCTTAGTCAATCCTCTTATTTCTCACTTTAACGCTACCACCGTAATTACTGTTGCAATACTAAATCTTGATTACACTATAGCCTTAATCATCTATCATGTAATGGGAATTCCTAGATTTCCAAAGTTATAATTCTCTTAACTATGCATTTGGTAACTCCATCACTCATACGTCCATTGTTTTCAGCCTAATCCATCATCGCTTAAACCTTCAAATTTCATTTAACTTAACTTCAACTCTAGTTTGTCCCTCAAGCTAAGTTCAATCAATTTCTAACTCTTCAAATTCCGTGACAACCACTCGTACTTAATCACTTCAAACCCTTAAAGCTTCTTCATATTTATAACACTAAAGACCTGATACTTGGATCTCTCATCATAATCCTCTGTTTCGAACTCTTCTTTACACTACTATCTACTTTCCAAATTATCAATTTCATTTTCTATACCTACTTACCTTGCGCAACTATAGCATTTCCTTAGCCACTCTAATGTCATTCCTTTATACAGAACCTTTGTTACTTAAATCTTTCCCTTTATGCTCTCACGGTATCCTCTAAGTCTCTACTATCTTGTCCAATATGCTCGTTTATACAACTCTTACCTCGGTCATCATCAATCACTAATGAATTCTTAAATCTAAACAAATTCGTTAAACCATTTACCCAACACCTGATGGGCGCTTAAACAATTCAACGTTACCTATGAGTCGGAACTTTCCTATACCTCTTGTTCTAACTTCACATTCAAGCTCGTTTGCACAGTCTTCGTGCAAATTTCTCTTCCTTTCATCCAATATGCTCCAAATTTCACAACCTCCACTACTTGACTCATGACTCAACCTTCCCTTTAATCTAACTATCGTCTTATTCCTATCTCTTAACTTACAATATCGATTCATCATTCATCATTCATCATTCATCATTCATCATTCATCATTCATCATTCATCATTCATCATTCATCATTCATCATTCATCATTCATCATTCATCATTCATCATTCATCATTCATCATTCATCATTCATCATTCATCATTCATCATTCATCATTCATCATTCATCATTCATCATTCATCATTCATCATTCATCATTCATCATTCATCATTCATCATTCATCATTCATCATTCATCATTCATCATTCATCATTCATCATTCATCATTCATCATTCATCATTCATCATTCATCATTCATCATTCATCATTCATCATTCATCATTCATCATTCATCATTCATCATTCATCATTCATCATTCATCATTCATCATTCATCATTCATCATTCATCATTCATCATTCATCATTCATCATTCATCATTCATCATTCATCATTCATCATTCATCATTCATCATTCATCATTCATCATTCATCATTCATCATTCATCATTCATCATTCATCATTCATCATTCATCATTCATCATTCATCATTCATCATTCATCATTCATCATTCATCATTCATCATTCATCATTCATCATTCATCATTCATCATTCATCATTCATCATTCATCATTCATCATTCATCATTCATCATTCATCATTCATCATTCATCATTCATCATTCATCATTCATCATTCATCATTCATCATTCATCATTCATCATTCATCATTCATCATTCATCATTCATCATTCATCATTCATCATTCATCATTCATCATTCATCATTCATCATTCATCATTCATCATTCATCATTCATCATTCATCATTCATCATTCATCATTCATCATCATTCTTTAAATCAACATTTTCATAAACATCTCAAAAGTTCCATTGACCAAATAGGGGTGGTGCTACTCTACTTGCATTACTCACGGGGTGATCCATCAATATCGGCAGCTTTACCCCGCAACCTCAGCAGTGTACATGAGCGAGCACTGGTGGCATATCCATCCAATTCTATTACACACCTATGTGCCTATGCCAGTTCCCATGACTCAACCGAAGAACCTGGCTGCAACAAGCTGTGTATGGCTCTCCAACTTATCTAAAATCACCAATTGGCTTATGGGACAACCCGATCTAATAGCTTAGGGTTCGATGAACATGATAGTACTTGCGGTCATCCCTCCTCAGCCAATGTCGTGCCTCGCATTCGCGTTATCCTAATTCTTCATTCTTCACATATGTACTCCGACTTGGCACACGCACGACGAGCCACGAGAGGCTCGCCTTAGGGAACGTATGAAAATCAGTTAGCTGCACCATCCACTCTGCACTTCCTTTTCATCCATGCCCCCTACTCTTACAAACCATTGATGATGTGGGACGCATGGTTGCGCAATTGGCTATCCAAAAAGAGCAGCTCAACACTCGACAAGCCCGTATGGAACAGCGATTGATGGACCATTCACAATTTATGGCCCAATACATTGAAGCTTTCAACGCTCACCACGGGTACTCGACTCAATCCGATCTTCCTTTTTTTTTTTTTTTTTTTTTTTTTTTTTTTTTTTTTTTTTTTTTTTTTTTTTTTTTTTTTTTTTTTTTTTTTTTTTTTTTTTTTTTTTTTTTTTTTTTTTTTTTTTTTTTTTTTTTTTTTTTTTTTTTTTTTTTTTTTTTTTTTTTTTTTTTTTTTTTTTTTTTTTTTTTTTTTTTTTTTTTTTTTTTTTTTTTTTTTTTTTTTTTTTTTTTTTTTTTTTTTTTTTTTTTTTTTTTTTTTTTTTTTTTTTTTTTTTTTTTTTTTTTTTTTTTTTTTTTTTTTTTTTTTTTTTTTTTTTTTTTTTTTTTTTTTTTTTTTTTTTTTTTTTTTTTTTTTTTTTTTTTTTTTTTTTTTTTTTTTTTTTTTTTTTTTTTTTTTTTTTTTTTTTTTTTTTTTTTTTTTTTTTTTTTTTTTTTTTTTTTTTTTTTTTTTTTTTTTTTTTTTTTTTTTTTTTTTTTTTTTTTTTTTTTTTTTTTTTTTTTTTTTTTTTTTTTTTTTTTTTTTTTTTTTTTTTTTTTTTTTTTTTTTTTTTTTTTTTTTTTTTTTTTTTTTTTTTTTTTTTTTTTTTTTTTTTTTTTTTTTTTTTTTTTTTTTTTTTTTTTTTTTTTTTTTTTTTTTTTTTTTTTTTTTTTTTTTTTTTTTTTTTTTTTTTTTTTTTTTTTTTTTTTTTTTTTTTTTTTTTTTTTTTTTTTTTTTTTTTTTTTTTTTTTTTTTTTTTTTTTTTTTTTTTTTTTTTTTTTTTTTTTTTTTTTTTTTTTTTTTTTTTTTTTTTTTTTTTTTTTTTTTTTTTTTTTTTTTTTTTTTTTTTTTTTTTTTTTTTTTTTTTTTTTTTTTTTTTTTTTTTTTTTTTTTTTTTTTTTTTTTTTTTTTTTTTTTTTTTTTTTTTTTTTTTTTTTTTTTTTTTTTTTTTTTTTTTTTTTTTTTTTTTTTTTTTTTTTTTTTTTTTTTTTTTTTTTTTTTTTTTTTTTTTTTTTTTTTTTTTTTTTTTTTTTTTTTTTTTTTTTTTTTTTTTTTTTTTTTTTTTTTTTTTTTTTTTTTTTTTTTTTTTTTTTTTTTTTTTTTTTTTTTTTTTTTTTTTTTTTTTTTTTTTTTTTTTTTTTTTTTTTTTTTTTTTTTTTTTTTTTTTTTTTTTTTTTTTTTTTTTTTTTTTTTTTTTTTTTTTTTTTTTTTTTTTTTTTTTTTTTTTTTTTTTTTTTTTTTTTTTTTTTTTTTTTTTTTTTTTTTTTTTTTTTTTTTTTTTTTTCATTTTTACTTAACACTTTAAAAGAAAACTAACTTAGACAATTGACCCACCTCTAACGACCTTTAGTGTCTAACTTTGACTTAAACATTTTGACTTAAACATTTTGAGCGTAAAACATTTTGACTTTTAAAACATTTAGAACTAGACTAAAACCATTACTAACTTAAAACAATTAACACTTAAAGTAAGATCAATTAAAACAAAACACTAATATAACCTACAATTTTGGACAAATTCAAGAAATCGAACTGCGTGGATCGCTCTAAAAATCGAGCGTATCCATACCTGTTTTAAAATGACCATACATTTAAAAATACCCAAACAGTTCCAGTATATTCTCCAAAATAAAGACTTCACATTTTAAAAATCTACTACCACTACATATACATCATTCTAAATAATCTACTACCACTATATATATATCAAAACTCAACCTTTCATACGTTTTTCTATCAAATCATCCGATCCACATACTTAAGCACTCTCATACTTCACAAACAAATCCCAATCAAATCCTCAAAACAAACATCGAGCATAAACACGAAATTCCCTAGAACATCACCAAAGACATACATTAGCCAATCATTAAAAATAGCTACATCCACTATAAAATTTCCTGAACATTAAACTTAACTATACGCCCTAAAATCCATCATCTTTCTAACCAACAAAAGCTAACTCACATCATTCGACATACATCATTCAAGCCATCGGATCATCAAGCCAAAACACACCCCGTCGCCACGAGTACATTCATGACTTGCCCCGTAGTACATTCATGACTTGCCCCGTAGTACATTCATGACTTGCCCCGTAGTACATTCATGACTTGCCCCGTAGTACATTCATGACTTGCCCCGTAGTACATTCATGACTTGCCCCGTAGTACATTCATGACTTGCCCCGTAGTACATTCATGACTTGCCCCGTAGTACATTCATGACTTGCCCCGTAGTACATTCATGACTTGCCCCGTAGTACATTCATGACTTGCCCCGTAGTACATTCATGACTTGCCCCGTAGTACATTCATGACTTGCCCCGTAGTACATTCATGACTTGCCCCGTAGTACATTCATGACTTGCCCCGTAGTACATTCATGACTTGCCCCGTAGTACATTCATGACTTGCCCCGTAGTACATTCATGACTTGCCCCGTAGTACATTCATGACTTGCCCCGTAGTACATTCATGACTTGCCCCGTAGTACATTCATGACTTGCCCCGTAGTACATTCATGACTTGCCCCGTAGTACATTCATGACTTGCCCCGTAGTACATTCATGACTTGCCCCGTAGTACATTCATGACTTGCCCCGTAGTACATTCATGACTTGCCCCGTAGTACATTCATGACTTGCCCCGTAGTACATTCATGACTTGCCCCGTAGTACATTCATGACTTGCCCCGTAGTACATTCATGACTTGCCCCGTAGTACATTCATGACTTGCCCCGTAGTACATTCATGACTTGCCCCGTAGTACATTCATGACTTGCCCCGTAGTACATTCATGACTTGCCCCGTAGTACATTCATGACTTGCCCCGTAGTACATTCATGACTTGCCCCGTAGTACATTCATGACTTGCCCCGTAGTACATTCATGACTTGCCCCGTAGTACATTCATGACTTGCCCCGTAGTACATTCATGACTTGCCCCGTAGTACATTCATGACTTGCCCCGTAGTACATTCATGACTTGCCCCGTAGTACATTCATGACTTGCCCCGTAGTACATTCATGACTTGCCCCGTAGTACATTCATGACTTGCCCCGTAGTACATTCATGACTTGCCCCGTAGTACATTCATGACTTGCCCCGTAGTACATTCATGACTTGCCCCGTAGTACATTCATGACTTGCCCCGTAGTACATTCATGACTTGCCCCGTAGTACATTCATGACTTGCCCCGTAGTACATTCATGACTTGCCCCGTAGTACATTCATGACTTGCCCCGTAGTACATTCATGACTTGCCCCGTAGTACATTCATGACTTGCCCCGTAGTACATTCATGACTTGCCCCGTAGTACATTCATGACTTGCCCCGTAGTACATTCATGACTTGCCCCGTAGTACATTCATGACTTGCCCCGTAGTACATTCATGACTTGCCCCGTAGTACATTCATGACTTGCCCCGTAGTACATTCATGACTTGCCCCGTAGTACATTCATGACTTGCCCCGTAGTACATTCATGACTTGCCCCGTAGTACATTCATGACTTGCCCCGTAGTACATTCATGACTTGCCCCGTAGTACATTCATGACTTGCCCCGTAGTACATTCATGACTTGCCCCGTAGTACATTCATGACTTGCCCCGTAGTACATTCATGACTTGCCCCGTAGTACATTCATGACTTGCCCCGTAGTACATTCATGACTTGCCCCGTAGTACATTCATGACTTGCCCCGTAGTACATTCATGACTTGCCCCGTAGTACATTCATGACTTGCCCCGTAGTACATTCATGACTTGCCCCGTAGTACATTCATGACTTGCCCCGTAGTACATTCATGACTTGCCCCGTAGTACATTCATGACTTGCCCCGTAGTACATTCATGACTTGCCCCGTAGTACATTCATGACTTGCCCCGTAGTACATTCATGACTTGCCCCGTAGTACATTCGTGACTTGCCCCGTAGTACATTTGTGACTTGCCCCGTAGTTCATTCATCATTCATCATTCATCATTCATCATTCATCATTCATCATCATTCTTTAATTCAACATTTTCATAAAACATGCTCATAAATAGTTCGTATGCACTTTTGAGAAAACATGATGCATGAGGAGACATACACATAAGGAAAACCTATCACATGAGCACTAACATACACGTAAGGAAAACTTATCGAATGAACGCTACCTAAATCGCTAAGGCACTACTTAACTACCCGTCGTTCCTTAGCTATCCGTATGACCACTTTCTTCATAACATTCAACATTTTCAACATTGTACGACGTAGGGCCTTAATGGCCGGAAAGCCTAACGCTCACTTACCTGGCGTCCGTAGCTAGCCGAGCACTGTCCAAAAGCCGTCTCCACCTAAAGCATTTCATAAATAAGGTACATTAAAATCAATCCCAATTAAACTAATTTCAAACTTGAACTAATCTCCTAATTAAGGAAATTCTTTCCTAAAACTTCCAATTTCTCATTCGGGCATAACTAAACTCTCATTTTTGTGAAAATATCTTAAACTACTATTTCTAGCCTAATCCAATTAAAACCTAATCAAATGGCCACTAATTTGGGTTCGGTAAAAACCGACCTAAAACTCAAACGTGCATAACTTTTGCGTCGGTTATCGGAATCGAACGATTCCAGCGGCCACGTACTCCTCTAATAATAATAATAATAATAATAATAATAATAATAATAATAATAATAATAATAATAATAATAATAATAATAATAATAATAATAATAATAATAATAATAATAATAATAATAATAATAATAATAATAATAATAATAATAATAATAATAATAATAATAATAATAATAATAATAATAATAATAATAATAATAATAATAATAATAATAATAATAATAATAATAATAATAATAATAATAATAATAATAATAATAATAATAATAATAATAATAATAATAATAATAATAATAATAATAATAATAATAATAATAATAATAATAATAATAATAATAATAATAATAATAATAATAATAATAATAATAATAATAATAATAATAATAATAATAATAATAATAATAATAATAATAATAATAATAATAATAATAATAATAATAATAATAATAATAATAATAATAATAATAATAATAATAATAATAATAATAATAATAATAATAATAATAATAATAATAATAATAATAATAATAATAATAATAATAATAATAATAATAATAATAATAATAATAATAATAATAATAATAATAATAATAATAATAATAATAATAATAATAATAATAATAATAATAATAATAATAATAATAATAATAATAATAATAATAATAATAATAATAATAATAATAATAATAATAATAATAATAATAATAATAATAATAATAATAATAATAATAATAATAATAATAATAATAATAATAATAATAATAATAATAATAATAATAATAATAATAATAATAATAATAATAATAATAATAATAATAATAATAATAATAATAATAATAATAATAATAATAATAATAATAATAATAATAATAATAATAATAATAATAATAATAATAATAATAATAATAATAATAATAATAATAATAATAATAATAATAATAATAATAATAATAATAATAATAATAATAATAATAATAATAATAATAATAATAATAATAATAATAATAATAATAATAATAATAATAATAATAATAATAATAATAATAATAATAATAATAATAATAATAATAATAATAATAATAATAATAATAATAATAATAATAATAATAATAATAATAATAATAATAATAATAATAATAATAATAATAATAATAATAATAATAATAATAATAATAATAATAATAATAATAATAATAATAATAATAATAATAATAATAATAATAATAATAATAATAATAATAATAATAATAATAATAATAATAATAATAATAATAATAATAATAATAATAATAATAATAATAATAATAATAATAATAATAATAATAATAATAATAATAATAATAATAATAATAATAATAATAATAATAATAATAATAATAATAATAATAATAATAATAATAATAATAATAATAATAATAATAATAATAATAATAATAATAATAATAATAATAATAATAATAATAATAATAATAATAATAATAATAATAATAATAATAATAATAATAATAATAATAATAATAATAATAATAATAATAATAATAATAATAATAATAATAATAATAATAATAATAATAATAATAATAATAATAATAATAATAATAATAATAATAATAATAATAATAATAATAATAATAATAATAATAATAATAATAATAATAATAATAATAATAATAATAATAATAATAATAATAATAATAATAATAATAATAATAATAATAATAATAATAATAATAATAATAATAATAATAATAATAATAATAATAATAATAATAATAATAATAATAATAATAATAATAATAATAATAATAATAATAATAATAATAATAATAATCCTAATACTAATTACTATTAAAACATTAATATACCATTTTGCTCCTCCGTAAATTCCGTTAAATCTCGTTCTTAATTTCACTGGAAGTGCCCGAACCTAAATTAATTAACCAATTGGGTTAACCAATTTATTCACTCTTCTTTTAAATTATTTAAAACCATTATTTTATTATTCTTTTACTTTCTCTCCAATTTTTCCTCTTAAAATTTCCGGGCGTTACATCCTTCCCTCCTTAATTGGAATTTTGTCCTCAAAATTGTTGCTTAGTCAATCCTCTTATTTCTCACTTCAACGCTACCACCGTAATTACTGTTGCAATACTAAATCTTGATTACACTATAGCCTTAATCATCTATCATGTAATGGAAATTCCTAGATTTCCAAAGTTATAATTCTCTTAACTATGCATTTGGTAACTCCATCACTCATACGTCCATTGTTTTCAGCCTAATCCATCATCGCTTAAACCTTCAAATTTCATTTAACTTAACTTCAACTCTAGTTTGTCCCTCAAGCTAAGTTCAATCAATTTCTAACTCTTCAAATTCCGTGACAACCACTCGTACTTAATCACTTCAAACCCTTAAAGCTTCTTCAATTTTATAACACTAAAGACCTGATACTTGGATCTCTCATCATAATCCTCTGTTTCGAACTCTTCTTTACACTACTATCTACTTCCAAAATTATCAATTTCATTTTCTATACCTACTTACCTTGCGCAACTATAGCATTTCCTTAGCCACTCTAATGTCATTCCTTTATACAGAACCTTTGTTACTTAAATCTTTCCCTTTATGCTCTCACGGTATCCTCTAAGTCTCTACTATCTTGTCCAATATGCTCGTTTATACAACTCTTACCTCGGTCATCATCAATCACTAATGAATTCTTAAATCTAAACAAATTCGTTAAACCATTTACCCAACACCTGATGGGCGCTTAAACAATTCAACGTTACCTATGAGTCGGAACTTTCCTATACCTCTTGTTCTAACTTCACATTCAAGCTCGTTTGCACAGTCTTCGTGCAAATTTCTCTTCCTTTCATCCAATATGCTCCAAATTTCACAACCTCCACTACTTGACTCATGACTCAACCTTCCCTTTAATCTAACTATCGTCTTATTCCTATCTCTTAACTTTACAATATCGATTTCATCCTTCCTCCAAAATTAGGTCCTAAGCATTCTTCTAAATTCTTTATAACATCTCATCCCTACAACCTTTTTGTTTGCAAACTTGTTGTATATAATTTAACACCTCCCTTCCAAAATCCTTGCCTTCCTAAGTCACCAAGCATAATTCCAAATTCAATGCTAAACTCTTCCACTACATCATCTAACATCTCTATCTTAACGTCTTCTTTAAATAAATTAAAAGAAATATACCTATGACTACGGTATATTGCCCTATACTTATTCCCAATATCCCACAAGGACTTCTTCAAAGTTACTAACTAGCCTACTATCTTTCATTCCTTCTAGTCAGGTTCTAAATATTCTATTTGTCTTCTTCATAATAATTTGTCTAACAACTTTCTTGTTAGCAAACTTGTTGTAGGTAAACCTACAACCTTAATCTAAATCTTCTAAAGTTCTTAAATCTTATCCTTCTATTTTTTTTTTTCTTTTTCCAAAACTTAGATGTATCCATTACCCTTAATGGAACGAAACATATCATCGCTCGTACCATAAGCCCTATCAATTCTCAAGTCTCCAGGCAAATATCTAAGTGATCAAGTTCACTTCCTTAAATTCTCACATGAACCGGCCTTCTCTTAATCCCTTATAGGCCAAGTTTTCTAACTCACCTAATCTGATCTCACTCTTCATATTTCCTCAATTACTACTTAGGCGCTAAATTTTAACTGATCTACAGCTTTAACCACTTATTGAGTAATGACGATTTCTACATCCCCAAAGTTCTAAACTTTTCCAGTTTCACGCTCTATCGTTCGATCATTCATACGCACTTCGAGTTCCACTTAATTGGTCACCACCTAAACTCTTCAGTCAATTCTTTTCCCAAATCTGGGAATGACTTTTCATTACGATCTACCTCTCGGGTCCTTTAAACACTAAAGTTCCTACTTCCATCCTGGAGGTAAGTCACAGGTTACGGCGTTTAACTTGAACTGTGTCAACCTTAGACTTACTACTCATCTCTTATCTTTCTAGATCAAAAGTTAGAAATCAATTACTTGTTACTTTTCCTAATTTGGTACTCACTCTGCCGAACAACACGCACTCCTGACTTAACGCGTCTAATATCCCACAAGGACTTCTTCAAAGTTACTAACTAGCCTACTATCTTTCATTCCTTCTAGTCAGGTTCTAAATATTCTATTTGTCTTCTTCATAATAATTTGTCTAACAACTTTCTTGTTAGCAAACTTGTTGTAGGTAAACCTACAACCTTAATCTAAATCTTCTAAATTCTTATCCTTCTATTTTTTTTTTTTTTTTTTTTCAAAAAAAAAAAAAAAAAAAAAAAAAAAAAAAAAAAAAAAAAAAAAAAAAAAAAAAAAAAAAAAAAAAAAAAAAAAAAAAAAAAAAAAAAAAAAAAAAAAAAAAAAAAAAAAAAAAAAAAAAAAAAAAAAAAAAAAAAAAAAAAAAAAAAAAAAAAAAAAAAAAAAAAAAAAAAAAAAAAAAAAAAAAAAAAAAAAAAAAAAAAAAAAAAAAAAAAAAAAAAAAAAAAAAAAAAAAAAAAAAAAAAAAAAAAAAAAAAAAAAAAAAAAAAAAAAAAAAAAAAAAAAAAAAAAAAAAAAAAAAAAAAAAAAAAAAAAAAAAAAAAAAAAAAAAAAAAAAAAAAAAAAAAAAAAAAAAAAAAAAAAAAAAAAAAAAAAAAAAAAAAAAAAAAAAAAAAAAAAAAAAAAAAAAAAAAAAAAAAAAAAAAAAAAAAAAAAAAAAAAAAAAAAAAAAAAAAAAAAAAAAAAAAAAAAAAAAAAAAAAAAAAAAAAAAAAAAAAAAAAAAAAAAAAAAAAAAAAAAAAAAAAAAAAAAAAAAAAAAAAAAAAAAAAAAAAAAAAAAAAAAAAAAAAAAAAAAAAAAAAAAAAAAAAAAAAAAAAAAAAAAAAAAAAAAAAAAAAAAAAAAAAAAAAAAAAAAAAAAAAAAAAAAAAAAAAAAAAAAAAAAAAAAAAAAAAAAAAAAAAAAAAAAAAAAAAAAAAAAAAAAAAAAAAAAAAAAAAAAAAAAAAAAAAAAAAAAAAAAAAAAAAAAAAAAAAAAAAAAAAAAAAAAAAAAAAAAAAAAAAAAAAAAAAAAAAAAAAAAAAAAAAAAAAAAAAAAAAAAAAAAAAAAAAAAAAAAAAAAAAAAAAAAAAAAAAAAAAAAAAAAAAAAAAAAAAAAAAAAAAAAAAAAAAAAAAAAAAAAAAAAAAAAAAAAAAAAAAAAAAAAAAAAAAAAAAAAAAAAAAAAAAAAAAAAAAAAAAAAAAAAAAAAAAAAAAAAAAAAAAAAAAAAAAAAAAAAAAAAAAAAAAAAAAAAAAAAAAAAAAAAAAAAAAAAAAAAAAAAAAAAAAAAAAAAAAAAAAAAAAAAAAAAAAAAAAAAAAAAAAAAAAAAAAAAAAAAAAAAAAAAAAAAAAAAAAAAAAAAAAAAAAAAAAAAAAAAAAAAAAAAAAAAAAAAAAAAAAAAAAAAAAAAAAAAAAAAAAAAAAAAAAAAAAAAAAAAAAAAAAAAAAAAAAAAAAAAAAAAAAAAAAAAAAAAAAAAAAAAAAAAAAAAAAAAAAAAAAAAAAAAAAAAAAAAAAAAAAAAAAAAAAAAAAAAAAAAAAAAAAAAAAAAAAAAAAAAAAAAAAAAAAAAAAAAAAAAAAAAAAAAAAAAAAAAAAAAAAAAAAAAAAAAAAAAAAAAAAAAAAAAAAAAAAAAAAAAAAAAAAAAAAAAAAAAAAAAAAAAAAAAAAAAAAAAAAAAAAAAAAAAAAAAAAAAAAAAAAAAAAAAAAAAAAAAAAAAAAAAAAAAAAAAAAAAAAAAAAAAAAAAAAAAAAAAAAAAAAAAAAAAAAAAAAAAAAAAAAAAAAAAAAAAAAAAAAAAAAAAAAAAAAAAAAAAAAAAAAAAAAAAAAAAAAAAAAAAAAAAAAAAAAAAAAAAAAAAAAAAAAAAAAAAAAAAAAAAAAAAAAAAAAAAAAAAAAAAAAAAAAAAAAAAAAAAAAAAAACAATTTAGAATCATACATAAACTTAAACACTTACAGTCGATGGAGAGTCCTCGTGCGGCGGTGTGTTTTTGGCAGGCATGTCACAGAACTCGCTTTTAAACATTTGACTTAAACATTTGACTTAAACATTTGACTTAAACATTTGACTTAAACATTTGACTTAAACATTTGACTTAAACATTTGACTTAAACATTTGACTTAAACATTTGACTTAAACATTTGACTTAAACATTTGACTTAAACATTTGACTTAAACATTTGACTTAAACATTTGACTTAAACATTTGACTTAAACATTTGACTTAAACATTTGACTTAAACATTTGACTTAAACATTTGACTTAAACATTTGACTTAAACATTTGACTTAAACATTTGACTTAAACATTTGACTTAAACATTTGACTTAAACATTTGACTTAAACATTTGACTTAAACATTTGACTTAAACATTTGACTTAAACATTTGACTTAAACATTTGACTTAAACATTTGACTTAAACATTTGACTTAAACATTTGACTTAAACATTTGACTTAAACATTTGACTTAAACATTTGACTTAAACATTTGACTTAAACATTTGACTTAAACATTTGACTTAAACATTTGACTTAAACATTTGACTTAAACATTTGACTTAAACATTTGACTTAAACATTTGACTTAAACATTTGACTTAAACATTTGACTTAAACATTTGACTTAAACATTTGACTTAAACATTTGACTTAAACATTTGACTTAAACATTTGACTTAAACATTTGACTTAAACATTTGACTTAAACATTTGACTTAAACATTTGACTTAAACATTTGACTTAAACATTTGACTTAAACATTTGACTTAAACATTTGACTTAAACATTTGACTTAAACATTTGACTTAAACATTTGACTTAAACATTTGACTTAAACATTTGACTTAAACATTTGACTTAAACATTTGACTTAAACATTTGACTTAAACATTTGACTTAAACATTTGACTTAAACATTTGACTTAAACATTTGACTTAAACATTTGACTTAAACATTTGACTTAAACATTTGACTTAAACATTTGACTTAAACATTTGACTTAAACATTTGACTTAAACATTTGACTTAAACATTTGACTTAAACATTTGACTTAAACATTTGACTTAAACATTTGACTTAAACATTTGACTTAAACATTTGACTTAAACATTTGACTTAAACATTTGACTTAAACATTTGACTTAAACATTTGACTTAAACATTTGACTTAAACATTTGACTTAAACATTTGACTTAAACATTTGACTTAAACATTTGACTTAAACATTTGACTTAAACATTTGACTTAAACATTTGACTTAAACATTTGACTTAAACATTTGACTTAAACATTTGACTTAAACATTTGACTTAAACATTTGACTTAAACATTTGACTTAAACATTTGACTTAAACATTTGACTTAAACATTTGACTTAAACATTTGACTTAAACATTTTGAGCGTAAAACATTTTGACTTTTAAAACATTTAGAACTAGACTAAAACCATTACTAACTTAAAACAATTAACATTTAAAGTAAGATCAATTAAAACAAAACACTAATAAAACGTACAATTTTGGACAAATTCAAGAAATCGAACTGCGTGGATCGCTCTAAAAATCGAGCGTATCCATACCTGTTTTAAAATGACCATACATTTAAAAATACCCAAACAGTTCCAGTATATTCTCCAAAATAAAGACTTCACATTTTAAAAATCTACTACCACTACATATACATCATTCTAAATAATCTACTACCACTATATATATATCAAAACTCAACCTTTCATACGTTTTTCTATCAAAGCATCCGATCCACATACTTAAGCACTCTCATACTTTCACAAACAAATCCCAATCAAATCTTCAAAACAAACATCGAGCATAAACACAAAATTCCCTAGAACATCACCAAAGACATACATTAGCCAATCATTAAAAATAGCTACATCCACTATAAAATTTCCTGAACATTAAACTTAACTATACGCCCTAAAATCCATCATCTTTCTAACCAACAAAAGTAACTCACATCATTCGACATACATCATTCAAGCCATCGGATCATCAAGCCAAAACACACCCCGTCGCCACGAGCACCATCCGTCGACCACCTGTTCTTTGTCATCAAGAGAAGCTCTCACCTTCACACCTTTTACCTACATCATACAATAACTACATTAAGCCTAATGCTTAGTAAGGAGCGTGCTAAACATGACTTGCCCCGTAGTACATTCATGACTTGCCCCGTAGTACATTCATGACTTGCCCCGTAGTACATTCATGACTTGCCCCGTAGTACATTCATGACTTGCCCCGTAGTACATTCATGACTTGCCCCGTAGTACATTCATGACTTGCCCCGTAGTACATTCATGACTTGCCCCGTAGTACATTCATGACTTGCCCCGTAGTACATTCATGACTTGCCCCGTAGTACATTCATGACTTGCCCCGTAGTACATTCATGACTTGCCCCGTAGTACATTCATGACTTGCCCCGTAGTACATTCATGACTTGCCCCGTAGTACATTCATGACTTGCCCCGTAGTACATTCATGACTTGCCCCGTAGTACATTCATGACTTGCCCCGTAGTACATTCATGACTTGCCCCGTAGTACATTCATGACTTGCCCCGTAGTACATTCATGACTTGCCCCGTAGTACATTCATGACTTGCCCCGTAGTACATTCATGACTTGCCCCGTAGTACATTCATGACTTGCCCCGTAGTACATTCATGACTTGCCCCGTAGTACATTCATGACTTGCCCCGTAGTACATTCATGACTTGCCCCGTAGTACATTCATGACTTGCCCCGTAGTACATTCATGACTTGCCCCGTAGTACATTCATGACTTGCCCCGTAGTACATTCATGACTTGCCCCGTAGTACATTCATGACTTGCCCCGTAGTACATTCATGACTTGCCCCGTAGTACATTCATGACTTGCCCCGTAGTACATTCATGACTTGCCCCGTAGTACATTCATGACTTGCCCCGTAGTACATTCATGACTTGCCCCGTAGTACATTCATGACTTGCCCCGTAGTACATTCATGACTTGCCCCGTAGTACATTCATGACTTGCCCCGTAGTACATTCATGACTTGCCCCGTAGTACATTCATGACTTGCCCCGTAGTACATTCATGACTTGCCCCGTAGTACATTCATGACTTGCCCCGTAGTACATTCATGACTTGCCCCGTAGTACATTCATGACTTGCCCCGTAGTACATTCATGACTTGCCCCGTAGTACATTCATGACTTGCCCCGTAGTACATTCATGACTTGCCCCGTAGTACATTCATGACTTGCCCCGTAGTACATTCATGACTTGCCCCGTAGTACATTCATGACTTGCCCCGTAGTACATTCATGACTTGCCCCGTAGTACATTCATGACTTGCCCCGTAGTACATTCATGACTTGCCCCGTAGTACATTCATGACTTGCCCCGTAGTACATTCATGACTTGCCCCGTAGTACATTCATGACTTGCCCCGTAGTACATTCATGACTTGCCCCGTAGTACATTCATGACTTGCCCCGTAGTACATTCATGACTTGCCCCGTAGTACATTCATGACTTGCCCCGTAGTACATTCATGACTTGCCCCGTAGTACATTCATGACTTGCCCCGTAGTACATTCATGACTTGCCCCGTAGTACATTCATGACTTGCCCCGTAGTACATTCATGACTTGCCCCGTAGTACATTCATGACTTGCCCCGTAGTACATTCATGACTTGCCCCGTAGTACATTCATGACTTGCCCCGTAGTACATTCATGACTTGCCCCGTAGTACATTCATGACTTGCCCCGTAGTACATTCATGACTTGCCCCGTAGTACATTCATGACTTGCCCCGTAGTACATTCATGACTTGCCCCGTAGTACATTCATGACTTGCCCCGTAGTACATTCATGACTTGCCCCGTAGTACATTCATGACTTGCCCCGTAGTACATTCATGACTTGCCCCGTAGTACATTCATGACTTGCCCCGTAGTTCATTCATCATTCATCATTCATCATTCATCATTCATCATTCATCATTCATCATTCATCATTCATCATTCATCATTCATCATTCATCATTCATCATTCATCATTCATCATTCATCATTCATCATTCATCATTCATCATTCATCATTCATCATTCATCATTCATCATTCATCATTCATCATTCATCATTCATCATTCATCATTCATCATTCATCATT
This sequence comes from Begonia masoniana, assembly GCA_022432975.1. Taxonomy (NCBI): domain Eukaryota; kingdom Viridiplantae; phylum Streptophyta; class Magnoliopsida; order Cucurbitales; family Begoniaceae; genus Begonia; species Begonia masoniana. The sequence goes on along the minus strand of CM039516.1, from coordinate 35,824,239 downwards.
CATCATTCATCATTCATCATTCATCATTCATCATTCATCATTCATCATTCATCATTCATCATTCATCATTCATCATTCATCATTCATCATTCATCATTCATCATTCATCATTCATCATTCATCATTCATTATCATTCTTTAATTCAACATTTTCAACATTGTACGACGTAGGGCCTTAATGGCCGGAAAGCCTAACGCTCACTTACCTGGCATCCGTAGCTAGCCGAGCACCGTCCAAAAGCCGTCTCCACCTAAAGCATTTTATAAATAAGGTACATTAAAATCAATCCCAATTAAACTAATTTCAAACTTGAACTAATCTCCTAATTAAGGAAATTCTTTCCTAAAACTTCCAATTTCTCATTCGGGCATAACTAAACTCTCATTTTTGTGAAAATATCTTAAACTACTATTTCTAGCCTAATCCAATTAAAACCTAATCAAACGGCCACTAATTTGGGTTCGGTAAAAACTGACCTAAAACTCAAACGTGCATAACTTTTGCGTCGGTTATCGGAATCGAACGATTCCAGCGGCAACGTATTCTTCTAATAACCTATTTTAATCTGCCAAAAGGAATTTTAAAACAAATGACCGGAGCTAGGTCAATTTATCAAAAACCCGAAACTACCCTTTACCCAGAAAATCCCCCTTTTTGATTTTCATCAAATTCCATCAATTTCTTCACCAATCTATCCTCCTAACATAATAATAATAATAATAATAATAATAATAATAATAATAATAATAATAATAATAATAATAATAATAATAATAATAATAATAATAATAATAATAATAATAATAATAATAATAATAATAATAATAATAATAATAATAATAATAATAATAATAATAATAATAATAATAATAATAATAATAATAATAATAATAATAATAATAATAATAATAATAATAATAATAATAATAATAATAATAATAATAATAATAATAATAATAATAATAATAATAATAATAATAATAATAATAATAATAATAATAATAATAATAATAATAATAATAATAATAATAATAATAATAATAATAATAATAATAATAATAATAATAATAATAATAATAATAATAATAATAATAATAATAATAATAATAATAATAATAATAATAATAATAATAATAATAATAATAATAATAATAATAATAATAATAATAATAATAATAATAATAATAATAATAATAATAATAATAATAATAATAATAATAATAATAATAATAATAATAATAATAATAATAATAATAATAATAATAATAATAATAATAATAATAATAATAATAATAATAATAATAATAATAATAATAATAATAATAATAATAATAATAATAATAATAATAATAATAATAATAATAATAATAATAATAATAATAATAATAATAATAATAATAATAATAATAATAATAATAATAATAATAATAATAATAATAATAATAATAATAATAATAATAATAATAATAATAATAATAATAATAATAATAATAATAATAATAATAATAATAATAATAATAATAATAATAATAATAATAATAATAATAATAATAATAATAATAATAATAATAATAATAATAATAATAATAATAATAATAATAATAATAATAATAATAATAATAATAATAATAATAATAATAATAATAATAATAATAATAATAATAATAATAATAATAATAATAATAATAATAATAATAATAATAATAATAATAATAATAATAATAATAATAATAATAATAATAATAATAATAATAATAATAATAATAATAATAATAATAATAATAATAATAATAATAATAATAATAATAATAATAATAATAATAATAATAATAATAATAATAATAATAATAATAATAATAATAATAATAATAATAATAATAATAATAATAATAATAATAATAATAATAATAATAATAATAATAATAATAATAATAATAATAATAATAATAATAATAATAATAATAATAATAATAATAATAATAATAATAATAATAATAATAATAATAATAATAATAATAATAATAATAATAATAATAATAATAATAATAATAATAATAATAATAATAATAATAATAATAATAATAATAATAATAATAATAATAATAATAATAATAATAATAATAATAATAATAATAATAATAATAATAATAATAATAATAATAATAATAATAATAATAATAATAATAATAATAATAATAATAATAATAATAATAATAATAATAATAATAATAATAATAATAATAATAATAATAATAATAATAATAATAATAATAATAATAATAATAATAATAATAATAATAATAATAATAATAATAATAATAATAATAATAATAATAATAATAATAATAATAATAATAATAATAATAATAATAATAATAATAATAATAATAATAATAATAATAATAATAATAATAATAATAATAATAATAATAATAATAATAATAATAATAATAATAATAAAGTAAAATAAAAATAAAAATAAAAATAAAAATAAAAATAAAAATAAAAATAAAAATAAAAATAAAAATAAAAATAAAAATAAAAATAAAAATAAAAATAAAAATAAAAATAAAAATAAAAATAAAAATAAAAATAAAAATAAAAATAAAAATAAAAATAAAAATAAAAATAAAAATAAAAATAAAAATAAAAATAAAAATAAAAATAAAAATAAAAATAAAAATAAAAATAAAAATAAAAATAAAAATAAAAATAAAAATAAAAATAAAAATAAAAATAAAAATAAAAATAAAAATAAAAATAAAAATAAAAATAAAAATAAAAATAAAAATAAAAATAAAAATAAAAATAAAAATAAAAATAAAAATAAAAATAAAAATAAAAATAAAAATAAAAATAAAAATAAAAATAAAAATAAAAATAAAAATAAAAATAAAAATAAAAATAAAAATAAAAATAAAAATAAAAATAAAAATAAAAATAAAAATAAAAATAAAAATAAAAATAAAAATAAAAATAAAAATAAAAATAAAAATAAAAATAAAAATAAAAATAAAAATAAAAATAAAAATAAAAATAAAAATAAAAATAAAAATAAAAATAAAAATAAAAATAAAAATAAAAATAAAAATAAAAATAAAAATAAAAATAAAAATAAAAATAAAAATAAAAATAAAAATAAAAATAAAAATAAAAATAAAAATAAAAATAAAAATAAAAATAAAAATAAAAATAAAAATAAAAATAAAAATAAAAATAAAAATAAAAATAAAAATAAAAATAAAAATAAAAATAAAAATAAAAATAAAAATAAAAATAAAAATAAAAATAAAAATAAAAATAAAAATAAAAATAAAAATAAAAATAAAAATAAAAATAAAAATAAAAATAAAAATAAAAATAAAAATAAAAATAAAAATAAAAATAAAATTGATAAAAATAAAAATAAAAAAAAAGTTCGAAAGTTTAGTTTTATTTTCAAGTTTGTTGTATTTTACTATGTAATTATGACAAATGAGTTTATCTGAATGATATTGAATGCATTAAGTTTGGGGATGAGAGATCAAAAGGACGTTTGAGCAAATTCAATGAGTGAGCAAAGACTGAGAAGAAAATATTGAGTTGGAGACATAAGGACGGATGAGGTGTGCTCTGATTATAAGTTTGTATCCCTAAAATTCCTACCTTTTTAACCACGCCTTACATTACATGTAATATCCGGTTTGTACGGACCTTTTATTATATTATTATTATATTGTTATTGGCATTTTTGTAATTATGTCAAATCAGGTCCGATTTACGAAAAGAAAGCGTCATTACGATCCTAGCGATTAATTAGAATTTTAAGGAAATTTTGGAAACTTTCGGAATAGTGACGCTATATTCCGAGTAATTACTATTATCATAAAGTAAAAGACATTCTCGTAAAAATAGCAAACGAGGTCCAAATTGTGAACGGACAGTTTTAATAAAGCCCTGGTAATGAATAGGAGTTATTGGCAAAATATGAAGTTTTCAAGTATCCGAATCGTTAGACGATTAACGAAACGAAGGACGAAACTAATATAAAAATCAAATAAGGGCAAAATGGTAATTTGCAAATCAATTTTTATAAAATAACACAAATCTCTTTCTCTCCCTCACTTTCTCTCTTTTCTTCTCTGGATCGCACGACAGAGAGTTTCCTTCTCTCTCGGCCGCCGGCGACCTTCACCATTTCCGACCTCCGTCCGACCTCCGTTCGTTCCGATTTCTTCACGGTTTCTCATCCTCTCTCTATCCTCGGTATGTACCTACAATCTCTGAGCGTTTATTTCGAGTTCTCGGTTCGATTTAGGGTTAGGGTTTCAATTAGGGTTTCGACGAGAAACGCGATTTAGGGCTCGTAATTAATAGGTTAGCCGTGATTAAGTATAGATTGAACGTATTGGACGTTATTGGACGAAGAGAAATCAAATTGCGAAAAATTTATAAATTGTTAAGTTTTTGAGTTTTCGAGAATAACTCGTAATATGGATTTCAAGATTTTCGAGCATTAAGTCGTTATGTAAAACTTCGATTAGCTAAGTTAAGGATTTTATTAGTTTCGGACATTTAAGAGTTTAAGCTCGTATTAACGTCAATTGGTGAAATTTCCTTAAGTAGCGACTCTCGTGGACGAAGCTCAAGATTCAGCGCGCTCGAGGTAAGTCTTCGTGACTTACTCTGACCAATCGGTCTACACCATACTTCGACGTCGTATCGAGGATTCCTGAGGACTTGTTTGCTTTAAATCGCTTTCGGTTGGGTAGTTAGGTTTAAATGGTTTATAGGTTATTCTATTTCGGTCTTGATGGTATATATGTTGATTGTTTACTTTCTGTTCATTATCTGTTCATGCATCACGTATTTCAAATGACATGAAAACGAATTCTACACGATGTTTTCAAAGAAAAATCTATGTGGCCCGTACGGGGGGACTTTGATCTATAGGTGGACTATTTTCGGGTCTGACCAATACCACATCATCTGGTTACGCGAGATGGGGCTCAGGCATGGCTGTAGGGTTTATGAGCATGTACCCCCCTCCTCTAGGTCGAAAGTGGTAGTCCGACCGCGGGATGTATCCTTTCCATTTAGAGGGCTGATATCTCGGTGGCAATATGTATGAAATGATCTGATATGTCTGATGAGCATGTTTTCTGAACTTCATATGCACGACACGCATGCATCTGCATTTACGTAGCTTACTGAGATTTCCATATCTCATATGTGTCTGTATGGTGTAGGTGACGTTCTAGGTTACGTTGACCCAGGTGAGGATGATATTCCTCCTCCTGACGTAGGAGCAGCTGATGGATGATGGCCGTGGGAGTGCGCTGAGCAGTCGAGGCGCGTTTTGACCCGTGGTGGGTGTATGTAAAGGTTTTGGGGGTTCTTCGTGATATTTTGGATTGATGATGAACTGTATAGAACATATTTAGGTTGTTTGGATCTGGATAGGGGTTAGATAACGTTTTGGTAATTGTATGTAAAAACGCTTTGGTTTAAATGTTTAAGTTAAATGAAAATGTTTTGAAATGTTGTTTGTAGGTTGTTACGGATAGCTCGGTTTTTAGAGCTATCCACGCAGTTGGACTTCGTAAAGTCCGCCGCGAGTCGGTTGATGTAAGTTGTAAACCTTTGTGATAATGGTGAGAAATTGATTAAGAAAAGAAAGAGAAAAGTGCTCTCTGGAATCGGATTCCAGAGAGGGATGTCGAGGGATTTGCTCTCTGGAGTTCGAGATTCCAGAGAGCCTAAGTGTGGAAAAGAAAAGAACGAAGTAAGGAAGAAGTGAGGAGCTGCAGCGATCGAGCGCTGTGCGCTGATCGCTGCCAGCGATCGCTGAAAGAGAGCTCGGCGACTGGGCGCCGTGGGGGATCGCTGCTGCCAATTGCAGCGCACGGTCGCCGTGTGCGCTGCGTGAAGCAGCGCACGATCGCTGCAAATGCAGCGATCAGGCGCTGCAGGCGCCGCACAATGCAGCGATCGTGCGCTGCATTGTGCAGCGCATGCAGCGCCTGATCGCTGCATTTGCAGTGATCGTGCGCTGCTTCACGCAGCGCACACGGCGACCGTGCGCTGCAATTGGCAGCGCCCGGTCGCTGCTGCATTTTGAGGGCAGAATTTCGATTCTGCCCTCCCTTCTTTTATTGTTTATAAAAGTTTTATTAAATGTTTTAGTTTTAATTATTTATTAAAGGTTTTGTTTTAAATGCTTTTAAATTTCAGTTTTAATTCCGATTTCAACTTCGGTTTAGATTCCGCATTAAGTTTTATTTAAAGCATAGAAAAGTAAAAAGTATAAAATGAAAAATTATACGGGAAATACGGGTACAGTATTAGGGGTGTTACATTACAAGCTTCTAAAGACCTATCGACTTTTATCTTGGTTAATGGATAGTTGCTATTAGCTGGATAGTTGGCAAAGCTGATGAATGATAAGAGTGAATAGAGTGACTCCTGAATGAAATGAGAATGCATCCCTTACCTGTAGCTACATCAGTTGAACCAACAATTAGGAGAAAATAAAAATAAAAACACACACACACAAAGATTTCTTTATAAGCAATTGTCCATGCGATACTATGAGTTTTTTTTTTTTTTTTGCAAAGTGTTAAACTTGGTGTTTTTAGTATGAATTTTTCAAGCTTAGACGATTTACCAAAAACCTTGATTCAGATTGTTTTACCATTGTAGTATGTTGAGCATTCTATATTTAATTGAGATTATATCTTTGTTTTAATTGAACTGCATTTTGTTCGCTTGAGGACAAACTTTCATTCAAGTTTTGGGGTGTGATAAGTGTGTATTTTAGACACTTATTTATACTTTTTACTCTTGATTTGATAAGTTTATCTCAAGTGTTTGGAAGAATTTGATGTATTTTGTGCAAGTGTGCAGAAAATTTACCTAACACAGGAAGAGGAAGAAAAGAAGAAGCTGACGAAGAGGAGTTGAGAAACCAGAGAAAGACGCGATCGATCGGCCTTCATTAAGCGATCGATCGCCTGAAAAGAATACAAAATTGGCAGCAAAGAAAACAGAGAAGGAGCTGATCGATCGCTCATCACTTTGCGATCGATCGGCTGAAGAGAAGAATTGTTGAAAAGAATTATGCACGAGACAGAGAAGGAGGCGATCGATCGCTCATTGCTGGCGATCGATCGACGCTGAAGAAATAATAGATTTACTCGGGCAGAAACGTCGCCGATCAATCGGCCATTGCAGGAGATCGATCGGCTATAAATTTGGAAAGTTTGTATTGTCTAATATCAACCGTTAATCTGGGAAAAGGACGAATCTAAACCATTGATCTGAGGAGAGAGGAAGAATTAGACCTAAAGATGAATGGCAGCAGAGGCGATTGAGGGAGATTTTCATGAGGATTCGGCGATTTTGACAAGCAGAAGGCGGAGAAGAATTATTCAAGATTTCAGCATAGTTTTCTTTCTTTTTCTTTGAAGTTTTTACTTATAACCATCATGAACATCATTATTATTATTGTTTTTCTTTCATTGAGACTGTATATTAATTAACTCTCTGAGCTGCTTATTTGACTCCTCAAGTTCCTCTGTCGACTGTCCTGGGTTTCTCGGCATTCTGTTTCTAATCCTGAGCAAGACCAAAAAGATCTAATCATAGTTATAAACCAACTAAAAGTAAAAGAAATACTTACAGTTGATGAAGCACGTTGCATGGCGGCCGGCATTGTCGGGTAATCCTTTGAACGACTCGACCATTTTGCTCTGATAACAACTTGTAACACCCCCGAACCCACCCCGACTCGGTGCGCTACTTTGCACAACTTTCCAACAATTAAAAATGAAGTTTAAAATAATTTTCGATAAAATTTTGACTCAATTTTTAAGGTTTTTTGAACCTAAAAAAATGTTGGAAAACGTGCGTAAAATACGTGCAAAACATGTCAAAAAAGGTCGGATTAAAAAATATTTGAAATAGGAAAATTTAAAAAAAAAACTCGGATTGGACCTCCATGGGCGCCGCGTGCACGCACTAGGTGCGCGCGTCGCCCAGGCAGTGCACGCTGCCGCTGCACGCACCCCGCGCAAAGCAGTGCTCTACGTGTGCGCAACCTCGCGCGCTTACGCTGATCGATTGGCACCCTCTCGGGTTGCCTCATCAAAAACGCACCAGTGCCAATCGATCGGCGCTGGGCGCTGCGCGCGTTCCAGCAGCGCGCACTACGCACCTGCTGTGCCTCCCAGCCGGTGCCTGCGCGCGCTTGATTTGGCATGAGCCTCCACCTCGACCAGCAGCGCCTCTCTTCTTCTTTTTCTAATTTTCTTCAAATCACACACAACCAAAACACCTAAAATTTACCCAAAAATTTTCCCGACATTTCCCACTTCCCGACACGTAAAAATCCCGAAAACCTGACTTTAAAGCGTCAGCAAAATCGTGAAAACGGTTGAAAACAAACATCGTTTACTCTACGAAAAATCGAGCAGCATAACGTTTAATTTTTATAAACCCAAAATATAACAACACGTATCTATACAATAACTCCTAAAACATCAACCAAAAGAGTTATAATATCCCGTAATTTTCAAAAACAAAATACAAACTGAACTACCAGAACCCACACCTCCTAGCAACAATGGTCGAGACGCCCCAACAACTGCCCGCACCGGCATGCTTCGTGCATCACCGACTGCGCCCTAATCCTGGCCTCCCCCAAGGAGCTCACTTGTAAACACGTCGTCACCTACACCACATAACACAAAATGTAAGCCTAATGCTTAGGAAGTAGGGAATAATGAAATTCAAACCAATGCATGCTCAAACCCCTAACATATGCAGTTTCTACTCGCTCTGTTATTCTCGTTTCATTTCCGTAATGTTAATCTATCACCTAGCGGTGTGGATCAAGTAGGTACACATCCTATATCATCTAGGATGACCCCACTTTGACCCAATAGTGCAAGATCGGAGGGACACATCCGAGTCCAGCTCCAAGTATGGCCATACATGATTTCCTGACACACATCCGAGTCCAGCTCCAAGGAAGCATTTCCATCCGAGTCCAGCTCCAAGGATAGCACTACAAAATCATCAGACACACATCCGAGTCCAGCTCCAAGGATGTGTTTCCATCCAAGTCTAGCTCCAAAGATGACACTACACTATTCCCAGACACACATCTGAGTCCAGCTCTAAGGATGTGTTTCCATCTGAGTCTAGCTCCAAAGATGACACTACACTATAACCAGACACACATTTGAGTCCAGCTCCAAGGATGTGTTTCCATTCGAGTCTAGCTCCAAAGATGACACTACACTATCTCTATACGTTTCATGCTCACCGTTCAAAACCATGCTCAAAACTCATTTTTCGTAGTTCGAAAACAATGATGCATGTCAATACATATGCTCGACACAAAACAAAACACAAACAAATAACAATCAAACAATCCCTACAATTCCATGGTATAGGCCCAAGGGCACAATCACAAACAACTTCTACTTACCTGGTTACTCCGCACGTATTCAGTTACGTCGACTACGCTAACTGTTCGCTCGTCAACCTAACAATCACTTATTAACACTCTAGAATTAAAAGGAATACCTCAACTAAAACTAACAGCAAAATTTAGCCAACTTTAAAACATAACGCCTAAAACCTGATTTTTCCTACAATTTCTATCACCTAACTTCAATTGGTTATAACTTACTCATTTTTCAACAGATTTAGACATTCCAACCCATTCTGTAAACCTTTACCTATCTACTATCTATTGAAACAATCAAATTTAGCAACCAAATACCATGGCTAGATAGAATTACACCAAAACAGAACTGGCGACATTGATCAACAAACCCGGTTTTTCGCAACTTCCATCAAATCTCTAATCTATCTACCTAAAAAACCTAAACTAACAATCTAAAGTTTAAACCATCAAAAATAGAAAGAAACTAGCAAAAGAATGGGAATTTTCGGACCCCTCACTTAGGGTTTCCCAAACCCTAACCAAACTCCACAAAAACTCAACAAAACACTCAAAAACTAACCCTAATGTACAAATATTACAAAACCCCATAAAACTCACCTTAAATCCTTACCAAAATTGATGAAATGGAGGAGAGGAGAAGCTTCAATGGGGCTGCAACTATCGTGGGAGGAAAAAGGGAGGAAGAAGACACTTTCTTTTTTTTTTTTACACCTAAACCATTAATTTTATAATTTCCACTTTTTATGTTTTTCCACCAACTTTCTCTTTTTATAAAATAACCTCACTATCCATGGTTACTCTTCTTCTCACGTTGAAATCTTCCCTTGCTTTACTTTTCTCTTTTTATTTCATTTCCTTCCTTAATTACTAAAACCCTTCCTTAATGACCAAAAACAAACAACACTACCATCCTTCTTGCTTTCCAATTTCCACTTTCCAACTCAATTTGCTAGGATAACATTATGACTAACGTTAAACTCTCACGATGTAACGACTCATTTTTCCAGTAAGATATTGTCCGCTCTGGGGATTGGGCCTAAGCCCAATATCCTCCCCTCACGGCTTTATTTAGCCATGACTTCCCAGTCGGTCACCCAACCTGGTACTACTCTCGCCGTAGCACTTTTAACTTTGGAGTTCTTATGGGATCCATTACCAATTATGCTCCAAAACGCGTCTTACTATCTTGGGAAGGTCTCTTTACATATGTTTCATTTCAACATACTTCCCCAAGCGATGTGGGATTGTGACGACCCTCTTTTTACGATCCGTCACCTCCAGTTCGCCCGCACGGATGTACTGCAATCCTGGTTTTGGTTCGTGCAGCCATCGTACACATACTTACACATCCGGGTCATCCCAATCACCCCCCTCGGGGGCCCAACGTCCTCGTTGGCCACATTTTTGGTTGGGTACAAGCTCTAATACCATTGATCGATCGCCCCCATATTAACCGATCGATCGCCCCGTGGCGATCGATCACCCCGTGGCGATCGATCACCCTCACCAGGCGATCGATCGGCACACGCTCTGGAATTTCTTTCAGAGCGTAGCCAAAGAGGGCCGATCGATCACCCTCCCTAGCGATCGATCGGCTAGCTCTCTGGATTTTTATCCAGAGAGCTGCCCTCCCCCCCCCCCCCCCTGTTTCTTTCCTTTTCCTTCGATCCCCTACACACCACACACACCACACACACACACTTCACACTTCTCACATCCCCTTTCTCCTTCCACCTTCATTAACCTACTCTTAACAAACATTTCACCAAAAAAACTATACCAACACTTCATTCATCATAATAAAACACGACTCGCATTGTATCCTATAACATATTTGAAAAGAGACGAAACTTACGAAATCTAACTGCATGGATAGCTCTAAAACTCGAGCATATCCATACCCGACCTAAAATACTCCAAATAGATCCAGTATAATCTCAATGAAAACTTCACAAAAAACCTTCACAAAACGAGTTTTCAAAACATCAAAACGCGTGAATTTTCTTACCAATCACCTATCAGCCCAACTGAACCCTCCTATACAATTCTCGATCATTTCTATCTATTAAAATTCCAAAATACCTACATGTCATCCCCGTGGGTCAAAATAAGCACCGACTGCCCAGTGCACTGCCACGGGCACACTTCTTCAACCTGCTCATACGTCAGGTGAAGGGATGTCATCCTCACCTATATCAAAGTCACCTACACCATAGAAATAACATATGAGCTAAATGGCTCAGTAAATCCTCATAAATGCAAATGCGTGCCATGCGTATGCAGTTCATAAAATCATGCATCATTTTCATTCTTTAGTTATATAGCATGGGTGTCACCGGGGGTTTACTCTCACCAAATGGAGAGGGTACATAGCCTTTTCCATCTACCGGGGAAAAAACATGCTCCTCCTCTCAGGACAGCCATGTCTAAACCCCACCCCAACATGACCGTAATTAGATACATTCATATCTTTTATTAGTCGTTTCATTTCATGAAAACGAATGCGGAAATTCCTTTTTCATGCTAGTTCGTAAAACATGATGCATGGACATGAATTTGTGCAATAAAAGTAAAGAAAGCATAACAATACATCGAACCTAATGAAAAATGTTCTAACATAACAATTATCCTAAACTACCCATCTAACCTACAATAAATAATAATTTCTCCAAATATCCTAGAGAAATAAAATCTCCTACGGTGTAGGCCGGATCGGCCAAGGGAGTCACAAAGACTTACCTCGCGTCCGTAGCACATCGAGCTCTGTCTACGAGCGTTGTTCACCTAAAGAATTTCACAACACACGACATTAAACCGAGCCTAAATCATCGAACTTGAAAACTAACAGAACTCGTAGCTAAAGAAAATTTCCTAAAACTCTAATTTAACTCGTTGAGGGATTTTATCGAGCAATACGTGCTCGTGAATCCTTAACCTCCATTAATGGAGTTTTCAAAACTTCCAACCACCCAAAATTCGCATTAATGACCATTAACTCGCATAACTACTTCCAATATTCACTAATACGTCCACCAAATTCATAAATAGGGCAACACTAGCCGTTTCTAACATAACTCGGCTATTTCACAAAAAACTCTAAACGAAACCCTAACTGTTTAAATTCGCAAAAACAGAAATCGAATGTCAAAAAACTATAGAATCTTACCTAGGGTCGCGATTGGAGAGGAAAATGTGAAGAACTGAGTCACCGGAGGAGGAGGATCGTTGTAGGAGGGAGAATCGTGTGAGAGGGAGAGTGTAACACCCGTAATGTTTCTATAACGTGTGGAGCGTTAGATTTAGAGGAGTGAGGTTAGTTTAATGTTAGATGGTGAAGGGTTTAGAAGTAATTCTATGAGAAGAGATGTTTGAAAAGTCAAACCAACACAACAACCAATAAGAAAACAAAACAAATAATTTAAAAGTATGAAAAAGAATGAAATGTAGGGTTTTAGGGATGCCTTTCACGTTGGAAGAAAAAGATAAAAGGGAAGGGTTTGAATTGGAATTTTAAAGAAATGGGTGGAGGGAAATAAAAAGGTAAATTTCTTTTTAGTTAAAAAAGATAATTTTGGTTCATTCTTTATCCTTCTCCATCGTGAAAACCCTTGGCCTTCATTGTTGATGCTTTAAGCTTTCCTTTGGTGAATACAGTAGCAAGGTTAGTGAATAAATTGAGTGGGTTTTAGTTGTATACAAATTAGGGTTAGTTTGTGGTGATTTTTAGGGTAGTTTTGATGGTTTTGGTTAGGGTTTGGAAAACCCTAACCATGGAGTCCAAATTTTTGGTTTCAAAGGAGTGTTTTCTTTCTAAATTTGATATTTTAGTTGCTGAATGGATTAGTTTAGGTGGTTTTTAGAGAGAAATGGAAGATTGGAAGTAAGTTGTGAAAAACCGGTTTTTAACTCAAAGTGTGCCGGTTCTGTTTTTACATTTTTCGTTCGGCCAAGTTGGCTGTTTGGTTAATTTGAGGATTTCAATGGATAGTAGGCGTGTAGAGGTTTACGAATTGGGGTGGCACATCGAAATCCGTTGAAAAATGAGAAAGTTATGGCCGTTTTAACTTGGACGGTATAAATTGTAGTAAAATAAGATTTAAAGAGTTAGGTTGAAAAGTTAGTGTTAGTTTGGTTTAGTTGATTTCTTTAGAATCCCTTAGTTTGTTACTAAGTGTATTTTCCTTATTTGTTAGGTAATCGAGCGAGTAGTTTGGTTTAGTTGATTTCTTTAGAATCCCTTAGTTTGTTACTAAGTGTATTTTCCTTATTTGTTAGTAATAAGATTTACTAAGTGACAGAACTTTTCTGGAGCAATCAGGTAAGTAGTTGATTCAATCGTTTCGCCTTCGGGCCTACACCATAGAACGGTAGGGTTAACGGTTATTTATTTCGCATTGTGTGGTGTGTGTTGCATATTCGTTGACATATATCATGGTTTGTTTTATTGCATGGTAAGTTTGCGAGCGTGAAATGTAATCAGATAAAGTGAACGGCAAAATTTTTCTTGATTAGAGTGCCTTGTCGGGAACAAGTGCTGGAGTGTAGCACCCCGAAGGGAGCTCTATGAGAGATGACCGGCTAAAACACTTAGTCTTGATTGGAGTGGCCTTGTCGGGAATAAGTGCTGGAGCGTAGCACCCCGAGGGGACCTCTATGAAGGATGACTGGCTAAATGGTGGTTCTGTGAATGGCTGTCTTGTACGATTATAGGATGTGAGCTTACCCGATCCACATGGATTATTAAATGACCGGCTAAAATACGTAAAGGTGGTTCTGGGAATGGCCGTCCTGTACGATTATAGGATGTGAGCTTATCCGATCCACACGGCTTATGAAATGATTAAAGCAACGAACAACAAATAAGAACAACTGAGTGATAGAAACTGCAGGTGTTAGGTTTGATTGCATTGTGTTGTCGCATCCGTTATTCCCTACTTGCTAAGCATTAGGCTTACGTTTTGTGTTCTATGGTGTAGGTGACGAGTATTACTCAGGTGAGGTAGAGGAGACAGCCCAGGACTAGGCAACAGTCGGAGGAGTGTGGGGTACGCCGGTGCAGACTATTGTCGGGGCGTCTTGGCCATTGTCTTCCTCGGGTATTTTGTGGGAGTTTGATGTAGAATGTTTTTATAAGTATTTTGGAAAGGATTTTCCTGGAGAAAAGTTAGAGAAGTGGAGAGATTTGGTATGTTGTGTTGTAAATATTTTTTTAGCTATTTTGGACGTTTACGAGTCGGTTGTGTTGTTGGATAGTGGTTGCAAATATTTGGAATTTGATTTCAGGTTTGGTTTTTTTGAAAATTTTAGGCGTTTTGCCGCTCGTTTCAATTTTAAAATAAACGACGCTAGGTTTAGTTTCTCTATTTTTTTATTACACGTTTTAAGTCGGTTTTTCAAGAGTTTTACGAGACACGAAGTTAAGGGTGTTGGGATGGTGTGGTAAAAATTTTAGAATTTTTGGAGGTGTTTAGCTCAAGCAAAATTGAAGAAAGAGGAGAAAAGGTGCAAAAAAAAAAAAAAAAAAATTAAAAAGAGGCATTTTGGTGGCTGGCACTCGAGAGGGTGCCGAACGTTCGGCGTTGCGCGAGCGCGCGGCTCCCAACCCACCAAGACCAGAATTTTTTTATTTTTTTATTTTTTTTATTTTTCTAAAATGTTTTGACCCGACCTTTTCTAATGTATTTTAAACGTATTTTAAGCACATTTTCCAATATTTTCTGAGGGTTCAAAAAACCAGAAAATCGAGTCAAAAATTTATCAAAAATTAATTTAAATGTCGTTTTTAAATACGGTTTGGTTTAGCAAAGTAGCGCACCGAGTCGGGGCGGGTTCAGGGGCGTTACAAGTTGGTATTAGAGCAAATGTGGTCAAGTCGTTCAGAGGATTACCCGACAATGCAGACCGCTGTGCAACGTGCTTCATCGACAGTAAGTATTTCTTTACCTTTAGTTAGTTTGTTTCTAAGATTAGATTTTCTAACCCTTTTCAGGAATAGAAAATGCCAAGAAACCCAAGACGACCCGGATGACCCGGACGACCCCGAAATGAACCTGAGCAACCTGAAGACCCTAATAAGCAACTAAGGGATTTACTGAATGTGCAATTGCAGTTGTTGGGAATTTTTATGAATCAAGGGCTACCGGGAAATTTAGCAGCAGGGTCCGCCTCTGGAGCGGGCTCCAGTGGAGAACGATTTAGAAGGTTAAAGCCTCCGGCATTTGAAGGACGTTTGACTGACCCGACAACGGCTGAAAGTTGGATATGTACTGTTGAAAACATGTTTAACGTTGCGGAGGTGGAGGAAGAAAATAAGGTGAAATGTGCTACTTTCCACCTGTCTAACAGTGCCCAAAGCTGGTGGGCAACAGTAAAGGCTACAACTGATATTCAGAGCATGACTTGGGAAGAATTTAAGGAGTTATTTTATGAAAAATACTACAACCGGACAGTCCAAGCTGCAAAGAGATTGGAGTTCATGGCATTGAAGCAGACAGGATCAGTAGGAGAATACACACAGCATTTTGAACTATTGTCCCAGTTTGCTAGCCATTTGGTCAGCAGAGAGGAAGACAAAATCTTTCAGTTTGTGCAGGGCTTGAAGCCGAAGATTGAGATGCTGGTGAAGACGTTCGGGATTGATGGAATACCATTTAATCGGGTGGTGGCCAAAGCTTTGGAGGTAGAGGCAACTGTTGGTAAGATTCTGAAACCTACCGAAGCTCCGAAGAGAATGTTTAAAGATATTACAGCACAGTTTAGCCGAGGTGGATCATCTTCACAGCAATAGGGAACCAAAAGGCCGAGAGGAAATATAAGTGATCAGAGGGGTGACAAGAAGCCACAGCAACAACAGAAGAGAAAGTTTCCGCAGTGTCCAAAGTGCCTGAAGTCCTATCCCGGAGAGTGTGGGCAATTTGATGGGAAATGTTATAACTGTCTTGAAGCTGGTCATGTCTCCCGTGATTGTCCAAAGCCGAAAGTCACCCAATGCTTTAAATGTAATCAACCAGGTCATATAGCTACCAATTGCCTTGCAGCACAGAAAGGTCCAGTCAAAGCTATGCCCAGAATTTTTGCTATGATCAAGCCTGACAGTGAAGACCGTCTTGCAGTGATTTCAGGTACCGTGTTTGTTAACTCAGTGCCTGCTTTTACTTTGATAGACTCAGGGGCATCCCATTCGTTCGTAGTGCTAGCTTTTGTGGTGAAAGTTCAGATGGAAGTGAATCCAGCTGGATGTTTTTATGATGTGAAACTACCTTCCGGTGAGTGCCTACATTCAGATCAGATGGTATTCAATAGTTTGATATCGGTTGGAAGAAAGACATTGCCTACTGATTTGATTGTAATGGGGATAACCGGGTATGATGTTATACTTGGTATGGATTGGTTGTTCAGACACCATGCCACGATTGACTGCCGAGCAGGAACAGTTAATTTTCATTCTCCGGACGGTGAGAAGCTTACACTACAGTCTTTGAGACAGGTACAGAAGCTTTCAGTGATGGATGCTCGGGAATCTGTTAAGGGGGAGTTTATTTGTTTTCTTGCAACTGTTGTAAATGTCCATTCTTTGGTAGAAGTGAAACCTTAGGATGTCTTAGTTGTTCGTGAGTTTCCCGAGGTGTTCCTGGATGATTTGCCTGGTCTACCTCCGGACCGGGAAATCGAGTTTGCCATTGACACATATCCTGGAGCTGAACCTATGTCAAAGAACCCTTACAGGTTAGCTCCTTATTGAATTGAAAAAACTGAAGAAGCAGTTGGAGGAACTGGTTGATAAGGGCTTTATACGCCCTAGTTTCTCGCCTTGGGGAGCGCCCGTGTTGTTTGTGAAAAAGAAGGACGAGTCGCTTCGAGTGTTGATTACCAGGAGCTGCACAAGCTAACTGTTAAGAATAAGTATCCGTTGCCTAGGATTGATGATCTATTTGATCAGCTGCAAGGAGTCCCGATATTTTCTAAGATTGATCTGAGATCGGGGTATTTCCAGTTAAAGGTTAAGTCACAGGATATCCCAAAGACAGCTTTCCGGACTCGTTATGGACATTATGAGTTTCTGGTTATGTCGTTTGGCTTGATGAATGCTCCAGCGGCGTTCATGGATTTAATGAATCAGGTGTTTCGGGAGTATCTCGATAAATTTGTGATTGTGTTTATTGACGACATTCTGGTTTATTCCCGTGATGAGGAGGAGTAAAAGAACATCTGAGAATTGTTTTGGAGACCTTGAGGCGGCATCAGTTATATGCCAAGTTTTCAAAATGTGAATTTTGGTTGACTAAGGTGCACTTTCTTGGTCATGTTATTAGTAGTGGTGGAATATCAGTGGATCCAGCTAAGATTCAGTCGATTAATGATTGGCCTCAACCGATGAATGTCAGTGAAATTCGGAGTTTTCTGGGGTTGGCCGGCTATTACAGAATGTTTATTGAAGGGTTTTCTAAAATAGCAGCACCTATGACTCGTTTGACAAGAAAAGACGTGAAGTATGAGTGGTCTGAGGAGTGTGAGTTAAGCTTTCAGACGTTGAAGCAGAAATTGACTACAGCTTCGATTCTGACGTTGCCTATAGCTGAGGAGAAGTTCTGTGTTTATTGTGAAGCCTCTCGGATTGGGTTGGGTTGCGTGCTTATGCAGAATGATAAGGTGATAGCGTATGCTTCCAGGCAGTTGAAGTTCTATGAGAAGAACTGTAACGCCCTGAGCTATCCGAACCAGGTTCGTCACACCATGCCCGTACATGACTAAAAATTTCAACTGTATTTTTTTAAAAACTTGCAGCGGAAATCTTTTAAGCAAAAATAGAATTAGACAAAGCCATAAAAACAATGTTAACATAATCGTTGGAAATATTGAGAAGTAATCGGCCAATAGGAAATAGAAGTTTAAATTGAAATACTTGAGGTGTCGCAGAGGTCAAACGGATCTGCCGATTAATAAAGTCAACGGAAGAAGCAGAAACAAACAATAGAAGGCTTCTGCCGATGACGTCAGCCAAATGAAAAACAAATGACATCTCTCGGTAGACTGTATCTACCGGTGACTAAACGACAAAATACACTCTACATCTTCCGATGACGTCAGCCAGATGATTTCCTTCATCCGATCGACTTTGTTCTACATCCACCGGTGACTAAACGACAAGAGTCTTCCTACACCTACCGACGACGTCAGCACGCATCTGCCGATGAGATTACTGAGACATCATCCGATAGACTTAAACCTACACCTTCCGATTGAGTAGACTGCATACGCCGATCACTAAACGACAAACTTTCTACTTATATCTTCCGATAGGCACATAACTATAACCCGACATCTACCGATAGACTTTATCTACCGATAGTGAACAAAACAACATCTTCCGATAAAACAAGCTACATATACCGATCACTAAACGACAAACTCTTTACTTATATCTTCCGATAGGCACATAACTATAACCCGACACCTATCGATAGACTTCATCTACCGATAGTGAACAAAACAACATCTTCCGATAAAACAAGCTACATATACCGATCACTAAACGACATATTTCGTTCTATATCATCCGATGGCTTCCTCTGAAGACATCTTCCGATAGACAACAGAACAACAACTCAACCTCTGCCGATAGACTTCATCTATCGATAGAGAACAGAACCACTTCTCATCTACTCCTTGGTATACAAACACGACTCTAACTACAGAAAAAAATTTACTCACTTCGCTGAAACCATTCAAAAACATTTCAAACCATTACAATACTAAAAATCTAGTGAGTGCCTACATTAAATCCCAACAGAATACTATTAACAGGAAAATCTCGAAATTGTATTCAAAACATTGAAATCACTACTGTCATGAAAACTCAATATACTTAAATTGAAACACTGTCAACTAAACTTTCACACCAACAGACATCAGTTAATCCGCCTCATCAGTATACCAGTTCGAGAAAGAGAAGTGCTCCTCCAACCCCATCTATTCGTCAGTAAACTCAGGGAATTCACCTGTAGTATCCTCAACACCTACATCACAAAACTCATCTATTAGCCTAATGCTAAGTAAGTAAAGCAATAATGAAATGATATGCTGAAACTTAATTCCTGAATATGCAGTTTCTACTTTCTCATCTCAGTTGCACATCGTTTGTTTACTGATCAGATCCCTTGATTCCCTTGGGAGTGGGATCAATTCTCCCAATGTCATACATCCTCTTCATCAGTTAAGGGGTGGATGAAGTCCCTTAATAGATGTTCTGATCCCTCAGTTCCCTTGGGAGTGGGATCAGTTCTCCCAATGTCATAAAATCCTCTTCATCAGTTAAGGGGTGGATTAGTTCCCTTAACCGCCAATGCATTTCAATCTGTACTTGCCTTTCCATAATGATGCATGAAAGTTCATTTTCGTATTCTTTCAAAAACATGATGCATAACATACAAAAAATACTCAAACATACAAAAACCTACTGTTTTGTGATGTAGGCCCGTGGGCACACACAATACTTCACTTACCTGGCTTCACCGAGAGTTCCTGGTGGTAGGATATTCCAAGAGCTGGCTCACCTAAAACATAAGCACAGCATTACTAAACTTCATTCTAAACATTAGGAAAACTAAAGGGCTAGTTCTAAGGGTTCTGTTCTTCGCCATTCCCGATTCATCGCTAAACCCCAAATCCCATCCCTCACTCTCTGTACCTCCAAAATTGTAACACCCGGTTTCCATTAACCGATTTACCTTTTTCCATTTATAGAGAATGTTTTATAATTGAAATATGGGTGATTTAGTGATTAGGTTAACAAGTGACTGAGCAAGAATAAAATGGTAAATTGCAATTTATTGTGGATAACGCATTTAAAGGAGGGTTTAATGAGGTTTAGCCGCCACTGTTCCCTCATTTTTCCTCTTTGGATTTTCAGCTCAGGCAGTCGAGCTCTCTAGGCGATTTTCCTTCGCCCGATTATCCTTCAAACTAGGTAAGTTTTCCTTTCGTTATCTTGAGATTTTAGTGGCTATATAGCAGAGAGAGTACAATGCGTGTATTTTTGATAAGGCTGCGAGTGTGTTGAGTTCGGGTTTAGTGTTGAGAATGTTCGATAACCAGAGTTTTCCAAACTAGCTCCTTAGGTTTCTGAACGATATAAGGTTAAGGTTAGTGATGATCTAATCGGTATTTTGCTTATGACATTAGGTGTACAGAGCTTCCCGAGTAGTGGTAACCGAACAATTTCCAAGAATCCAGGTAAGTAAAGTATGCATGTGCCTTCGGGCCTACATCACAAAACAGTAGGGTTGTGCATTTTGTGAATGATTTTGTATGACATGCATCATGTTTTTGAAAGACTACGAAAATGAATTTCCATGTAAGAATGGTAAGGTATGAACTGAATGTGATAGACAAACTATTAAGGGAATTAATCCGCCCATTAATCGAGTAGAGGATGTATGACATTGGGAGAATTGATCCCACTCCCAAGAGAACCATGGGATCAGAACAGCTATTAAGGGAATTCATCCGCCCCTTAATCGAGTAGAGGATGTATGACATTGAGAGAATTGATCCCACTCCCAAGGGAACAAAGGGATCAGATCAGTTTACTTATGAATGTTTAGGAATTTATGTTTCAGCAATGCATTTCATTACTGCTTTACTTACTTAGCATTAGGCTAATAGATGAGTTTTGTGATATAGGTGTTGAGGAAACTGCAGGTGAATTCCCTTAGTTTACTGACGAATAGATGGAGTTGGAGGAGCACTTCTCTGCCACGAACTGGTATACTGATGAGGCGGATTAACTGTTGTCTGATGGTGTGAAAGTTTAGTTGACAGTATTTCAATTTAAGTATGCTGAATTTTCATTACAGAAGTGATGTTAATGTTTTGAATACAATTTTGAGATTTTCCTGTTAATAGTATTCTGTTGGGATTTAATGTTGGCACTCACTGGGATTTAATAGTATTCTGTTGGGATTTAATGTTGGCACTCACTGGGATTTTTAGTAATGTAATGGTTTGAAAACGTTTTGAATGGTTTCAGTGAAGTGAGTAAATCCTTTTCCGTATGTTGATTGTGTTCTGTTGTCTATCGGAAGATGTACTTCAGTGGAAGCCTCGGATGATAGAACAAAATTAGGAAATGTTTTGTCGTTTTGTGACCGGTGGATGTCGTGTGTTAATCCACCGGAAGATGTAGGAAATGTTTTGTCGTTTTGTGACCGGTGGATGTCGTGTGTTAATCCACCGGAAGATGTAGGAAATGTTTTGTCGTTTTGTGACCGGTGGATGTCGTGTGTTAATCCACCGGAAGATGTAGGAAATGTTTTGTCGTTTTGTGACCGGTGGATGTCGTGTGTTAATCCACCGGAAGATGTAGGAAATGTTTTGTCGTTTTGTGACCGGTGGATGTCGTGTGTTAATCCACCGGAAGATGTAGGAAATGTTTTGTCGTTTTGTGACCGGTGGATGTCGTGTGTTAATCCACCGGAAGATGTAGGAAATGTTTTGTCGTTTTGTGACCGGTGGATGTCGTGTGTTAATCCACCGGAAGATGTAGGAAATGTTTTGTCGTTTTGTGACCGGTGGATGTCGTGTGTTAATCCACCGGAAGATGTAGGAAATGTTTTGTCGTTTGTACGTGTATGCAACTGAGATGAGAAAGTAGAAATTGAATGTTTAGGAATTTATGTTTCAGCAATGCATTTCATTACTGCTTTACTTACTTAGCATTAGGCTAATAGATGAGTTTTGTGATATAGGTGTTGAGGAAACTGCAGGTGAATTCCCTTAGTTTACTGACGAATAGATGGAGTTGGAGGAGCACTTCTCTGCCACGAACTGGTATACTGATGAGGCGGATTAACTGTTGTCTGATGGTGTGAAAGTTTAGTTGACAGTATTTCAATTTAAGTATGCTGAATTTTCATTACAGAAGTGATGTTAATGTTTTGAATACAATTTTGAGATTTTCCTGGTAAGTATAGCTTGGTTTATCGGAAGATATAAGTAGAGAGTTTGTCGTTTAGTCACCGGTGGATGTAGAGCAAAGTCGATCGGATGAAGGAAATCATCTGGCTGACGTCATCAGAAGATGTAGAGTGCATTTTGTTGTTTAGTGACCGGTGGATGCCTTGTGTAGATCCACCAGATGATGCAGAAATGTTTTGTCGTTTAGTGACCGGTGGATGTCGTGTGTTAATCCACCGGAAGATGTAGGAAATGTTCTGTCGTTTTGTGACCGGTGGATGTCGTGTGTTAATCTACCGGAAGATGTAGGAAATGTTTTGTCGTTTTGTGACCGGTGGATGCTGTATAGCGTCGATCATCCGGCTGACGTCACCGGAAGGTGTAGAGCGTATTTTTTCGTTTTGCCACCGGATGATGTCTTCTATTTTCTGCTTCAGCCCCTTTTGTTGACTTTGTTCAGCGGGCGATGCGTTTGACTTTTGAAACTCATGAAGTGTTATGCGATTTAATCCTTTATCCCTTTGGCCGATTATCCCCAAAATTTTAACTGAGTGTTTAAGCATTGTACATTAGGCTTGTTTAACTTGATTCTTACTTAAACGATTTCCGCTGCAAGTTTCGAATATTATTGTTTTGGAGATTCCGCTTATGTCAAGTTTTCAAAAAAATACGGTTGAAATTTTAGTCATTTACGGGTATGGTGTGACGAACCGGGTTCTGATAACTCGGGGCGTTACAGTATGGTATCAGAGACATTCAGTTAAACCGTTCAAAAGATTACTCATCAGTGCCAATCGTCGCATGGAAGTACTCCAACAACTGTAAGTGTTTATGTTAGCCTCAGTAATTAGATATTTATGAATATAGTTAACCTTGTACAGGAAGTGAGTTTAATGGCCAGACGCCCGGGAAGACCTAGGATACCGACGGAAATGCCAAACTTGAGGAGTGAGGAGGAACCTAGTGTTATTAGGCAATTAACAGACTTGGTACGTCAGTAAACAGATTTAGTGCGTCAGCAGTCTGATCAGTTGGGGGTGTTACTGAATCGAGAGGTACAGGGGAGTGCCAACTTAGGTTCTAGCAATGAGCATTCAGGAGATCGATTCCAAAAGCTTCAGCCGCCCACGTTTGATGGAAAATCATCTAACCCGATTGTTGCTGAAGAATGGTTGAGGAAGATTGAAAGCATGCTCCGATGTGCCAACGTCGGAGAAGGAGACAAGGTCACCCTGGCGACCTTTCATTTTGCTGGAGACGCCCAGCTTTGGTGGGAGACAATTGAGACCACCACTGACATTCTGACTATGACTTGGTCACAGTTTAAGGACATCTTCTATGAGAAATATTTTAATAGCACAGTCCAGGCAGCAAAGAAGGTAGAGTTTTTGAACTTGAAGCAGACAGAGTCAGTGGCTGAGTACGTTAGACAATTTGAGTCCCTGTCCCGATTCGTTGGACACTTTATTCACCGAAATGAAGATAAGGTGTTTCAATTCATGAATGGACTGAAACCAGAAATGTATAGAGGGGTCAAGTTTTCGGGTTATAAAGGTTTGCCCTTCAGTGATGTTGTGTCCACAGCATTGGAGGTGGAAGAAGCCGAATTGAAATGTACTGGACTAAAGGAAACCCCGAGGAAGTTTGTTCAACCACCGCCGCAGAGAGGAGTGAAGAGGTCCAATGAAGGCCAGCACGGCCAAGGGATAGGAAAGAAGGCACCAGATACCAAGATGTTTCCTCAGTGCCCAAAGTGTTCGAAGAATCACTCGGGCGAGTGTAGATTTGGATCGGGTAAGTGCTTCAACTGCGATGAGGTTGGACACTTGTACAAGGATTGCCCAAAGCCCCGGATCGTTTGGTGTTTCCATTGTAACAAGGTTGGCCATGTCAACAGAGACTGCCCAGCTTTGAAGGGTGGCCCTGCCAGGATTAAGCCAAGAATATTCTCCATGATGGAGTCAGGTGATGAGGACCAGCCTGCTGTAGTGTCAGGTACTGTATTGATTAACTCTGTACTTGCTTTTACTTTGATAGATTCGGGTGCAACTCATTCTTTTATAGCCTCTGCATTTGCTGATAAGTTAGATGTACGGTTTACTCCTTCTGAGCATGTGTATAACGTAGCATTACCTTCTGGTGAGCACATGCACTCCAGTCATATGATGCCTGATAGAGTGGTGTTAGTAGGGAACATGAATTTGCCTGCTGATCTTATTGTTATGGACATAATGGGATTTGATGTGATCCTAGGAATGGATTAGTTGTTTAAGCATTATGCCACTATAGATTGTAGAACTGGAATTGATAGTTTTCAACCCCCTAGTGGTTTAAACCATACTTTCCAAGCCCTGAAGAAGAGTAAGGAAATGACCGTAATGACTTATGTTAGTTATAGACCCTCCCCTTGCAGAGAGTATTTGTGCTTTTTGGCCAGTGTTTTAGACACACAAACAGTAGAAAAATCAAGCCCCAAAAATGTTTTAGTTGTCCAAGATTTTCCAGAAGTATTTCTAGATGACCTTCCTGGTCTGCCACCAGATAGGGAAATTGAATTTGTGGTAGATGTTTACTCCGGCGCTGAGCCAGTATCTAAGAATCCATATAGACTAGCACCCATAGAACTTAAAGAGTTGAAGAAACAGTTAGAGGATTTATTGGAGAAGGGGTTCATACGCCCTAGCTTTTCACCATGGGGTGCACCTATCCTCTTTCTCAAAAAGAAGGATGGATCAATGCGTATGTGCATAGACTATAGAGAATTGAATAAGCTAACTGTCAAGAACAAGTATCCACTGCCGAGGATTGATGATTTATTTGATCAGCTTAAAGGTGCGAGAGTTTTCTCTAAAATTGACCTTAGGTCCGGTTATTACCAGTTGAAGGTTAATCTGAAGATATCCCAAAGACTGCCTTTCGCACAAGGTATGGACATTATGAGTTTTTGGTTATGTCTTTTGGTTTGACAAATGCGCCAGCAGCCTTCATGGATCTCATGAATAGGGTGTTTCGCGAGTATTTGGACAAGTTTGTCATTGTATTCATAGATGACATTTTAATCTATTCTAGAACTAAGGATGAGCATGCAGGACACCTAAACTTGGTGTTAGGATTGCTGAGGCAGCACCAACTTTATGCCAAATTTTCTAAGTGTGAGTTTTGGTTGGACAGAGTTCACTTTCTTGGTCATGTGATCTCTGGAGATGGGATATCTGTTGATCCAGCCAAGGTTCAAGCTGTTAAGGAGTGACCCCAACCGAAGAATGCTACGGATATCTGGAGTTTTCTTGGATTAGCAGGATATTATAGGAAATTCATTGAGGGATTTTCAAAGATTGCCATACCCCTTACTATGTTGACAAGGAAAAATGTGAAGTATAATTGGACTGATAAATATGAATCCAGTTTCCAGACCTTGACGCAGAAACTGACCAATGCCCCAATTTTAACCCTTCCTGTCGAAAATGGTAAATTCAGTATTTATTGTGATGCTTCTAAGGTTGGACTTGGTGGTGTTTTGATGCAAGATGGAAAGGTTATAGCTTATGCTTCTAGGCAGTTAAAAGTACACGAAAAGAATTACCCTACACATGACTTAGAATTAGCTGCTGTGGTTTTTGCATTAAAGATTTGGAGGCACTACCTGTATGGACAAACCTGTGAGATATTTTCGGATCATAAAAGCCTGAAATACATTTTCACGCAAAAGGAACTGAATATGAGGCAACGTAGGTGGTTAGAGTTCGTCAAAGATTATGATTTTGAGATTAAGTACCACCCTGGCAAGGCGAATGTAGTGGCTGATGCTTTGAGTAGAATGACTCCTTCAGTCTCTGCATTGATTCTAGAAATACCAATAGCTTTAGAGATAGAATTCCAAAGATTTAACCTGGAAGCTGTGTCTAGTGTGTCAGCCATGCTTTCGGCCATATCTTTGAGGCCAACTATTTTGAAGAAAATAAAGGAAGTTCAAATGAATGACGCTGAATGTAATAAGTCTAAGTTGTGCATAGATTCCACTGATAAGTCGGATTTCAACTGCTCAGCTGATGGAATTCTCAAGTTTCGAAATAGATGGTTTGTTCCGGCTGATACTGAACTTAGAAAGGAAATCCTATCTGAGGCACATTCCTCCAGACTTTCTGTTCATCCTGGAGGTACGAAAATGTACAGAGATCTCAAGCAACATTATTGGTGGCCAGGTATGAAAAGAAGTGTGGCGGAGTATGTGGAGTCATGTCTGGTCTGCCAGCAAGTCAAAGCTGAACATCAGAGGCCTGCTGGAACATTGCAACCCTTACCAGTTCCCGAATGGAAATGGGAACAAATAACTATGGATTTTGTTATATGATTACCTAGAACAGTAAAAGGTCACGATGCAATTTGGGTAGTAGTTGATCGTTTAACCAAATCAGCTCACTTTCTGCCAATGAAGGTAACATACTCGATGGATCAATTGGCTGAGTTGTATGTGCACGAAGTTGTTAGACTGCATGGTGTTCTAAGCACCATAGTTTCAGACCGAGACTCCATATTTACATCTAAGTTTTGGAAAAGTTTGCACAAGGCTATGGGGACACAGCTTAGTTTTAGCACAGCCTTTCATCCTCAAACCGATGGACAATCCAAGAGAACTATCTAAACGTTGGAGGATATGCTTCGGGCTTGTGTGCTGGAATTTCAAGATTCTTGGAGTAAGTATTTACCATTGGTTGAGTTCTCTTAGAATAACAGTTTTCAGGCAACTATAGGCATGGCACCATACGAGGCATTGTATGGACGGAAGTGCAGATCTCCATTGTATTGGGATGAAGTTGGAGAAGCACAGTTATTTGGTCCTGACATTTTGCAACAGACAGTGGAGAAGATTGCTCTTATCCGACAAAGAATCTTAACAGCTCAAAGCCGGCAGAAAAGCTATGCAGACAAAAGACGAAGAGAATTAAAATTTGATGTTGGTAACGAAGTTTTCCTTAAGGTGTCACCTTTCAAAGGAGTTGTGAGATTTGGGAAAAGAGGCAAGTTAAACCCCAGATATATTGGACCTTTCCAAATCGTGAAGAGAATTGGGAAGTCAGCATATCAACTTCAGTTACCAGCCTCTCTGGAGGGAATTCATAATGTGTTTCACGTTTCCATGCTAAAGAAATGTGTTAGAGATCCTTCACAGATTATGGAACAGCAGAACATTGAAGTCCTTCCTACTCTTACTTATGAGGAGAAACCAGTAAGGATCTTAGATTATGCAGTAAAGGTATTACGCAACAAGGAGGTTCCACTGGTAAAAGTCTTATGGCAACACCAGAATATTGAGGAGACAACTTGGGAACGCCAGCAGGACATGATGGACCAATATCCAGAACTATTCAGGTACTGAATTTTGAGGACAAAATTCTTTTAAGGAGGGTAGATTGTAACACCCAGTTTCCATTAACCGATTTACCTTTTTCCATTTATAGAGAATGTTTTATAATTGAAATATAGGTGATTTAGTGATTAGGTTAACAAGTGACTGAGCAAGAATAAAATGGTAAATTGCAATTTATTGTGGATAACGCATTTAAGGGAGGGTTTAATGAGGTTTAGCCGCCGTTGTTCCCTCATTTTTCCTCTTTGGGTTTTCAGCTCAGGCAGTCGAGCTCTCTAGGCGATTTTCCCTCGCCCGATTCTCCTTCAAACTAGGTAAGTTTTCCTTTCGTTATCTTGAGATTTTAGTGGCTATATAGCAGAGAGAGTACAATGCGTGTATTTTTGATAAGGCTGCGAGTGTGTTGAGTTCGGGTTTAGTGTTGAGAATGTTCGATAACCAGAGTTTTCCAAACTAGCTCCTTAGGTTTCTGAACGATATAAGGTTAAGGTTAGTGATGATCTAATCGATATTCTGCTTATGACATTAGGTGTACAGAGCTTCCCGAGTAGTGGTAACCGAACAATTTCCAGGAATCCAGGTAAGTAAAGTATGTATGTGCCTTCGGGCCTACATCACAAAACAGTAGGGTTGTGCATTTTGTGAATGATTTTGTATGACATGCATCATGTTTTTGAAAGACTACGAAAATGAATTTCCATGTAAGAATGGTAAGGTATGAACTGAATGTGACAGATAAACTATTAAGAGAACTAATCCGCCCCTTAATCGAGTAGAGGATGTATGACATTGGGAGAATTGATCCCACTCCCAAGGGAACCATGGGATCAGAACAGCTATTAAGGGAATTCATCCGCCCCTTAATCGAGTAGAGGATGTATGACATTGGGAGAATTGATCCCACTCCCAAGGGAACCAAGGGATCAGATCAGTTTATGAACGTACGTGTATGCAACTGAGATGAGAAAGTAGAAATTGCATGTTTAGGAATTTATGTTTCAGCAATGCATTTCATTACTACTTTACTTACTTAGCATTAGACTAATAGATGAGTTTTGTGAAGTAGGTGTTGAGGAAACTGCAGGTGAATTCCCTTAGTTTACTGACTAATAGATGGAGTTGGAGGAGCACTTCTCTGCCACGAACTGGTATACTGATGAGGCGGATTAACTGTTGTCTGATGGTGTGAAAGTTTAGTTGACAGTATTTCAATTTAAGTATGCTGAATTTTCATTACAGAAGTGATTTTAATGTTTTGAATACAATTTCGAGATTTTCCTGTTAATAGTATTCTGTTGGGATTTAATGTTGGCACTCACTGGGATTTTTAGTATTGTAATGGTTTGAAACGTTTTTGAATGGTTTCAGTGAAGTGAGTAAATCCTTTTCCGTAGGTTGAGTTGTTGTTCTGTTGTCTATAGGAAGATATCTTCAGTGGAAGCCATCGGATGATATAGAACAAAATTTGTCGTTTAGTGATCGGTAAGTATAGCTTGTTTTATCGGAAGATATAAGTAGAGAGTTTGTCGTTTAGTCACCGGTGGATGTAGAGCAAAGTCGATCGGATGAAGGAAATCATCTGGCTGACGTCATCGGAAGATGTAGAGTGCATTTTGTCGTTTAGTGACCGGTGGATGCCGTGTGTAGATCCACCGGATGATGCAGAAATATTTTGTCGTTTAGTGACTGGTGGATGTCGTGTGTTAATCCACCGGAAGATGTAGGAAATGTTCTGTCGTTTTGTGACCGGTGGATGTCGTGTGTTAATCTACCGGAAGATGTAGGAAATGTTTTGTTGTTTTGTGACCGATGGATGCTGTATAGCGTCGATCATCCGGCTGACGTCACCGGAAGGTGTAGAGCGTATTTTGTCGTTTTGCCACCGGATGATGTCTTCTATTTTCTGCTTCAGCCCCTTTTGTTGACTTTGTTCAGCGGGCGATGCGTTTGACTTTTGAAACTCATGAAGTGTTATGCGATTTAATCCTTTATCCCTTTTGCCGATTATCCCCAAAATTTTAATTGAGTGTTTAAGCATTGTACATTAGGCTTGTTTAACTTGATTCTTACTTAAACGATTTCCGCTGCAAGTTTCGAATATTATTGTTTTGGAGATTTCGCTTATTTCAAGTTTTCAAAAAAATACGGTTGAAATTTTAGTCATGTACGGGTATGGTGTGACGAACCGGGTTCAGATAACTCGGGGCGTTACAAAAATGCACACATAGTCATCCACCAGTTATCTAGACGCTAAAAACAGCAAGTAATCGAACCAAAACTCACCTTGGTTGGAGGGGAATCGCCTAGGGGGAATCCGTCGAGCTGAGAGGTCAAAAGAAATGAAACAGTGGAGGCTACTCACACTGGACTTTTCCTTAAATACGTTATCCACTATGTAAAAATTCTAATTACCATCATGCCCTCGCCTGAACATTTATTAACCTAATCAATAACTCCCCCAACCCTTCTATAAAAGTATATCATAAATAATAAATTAAATTTTTGATTCAATGGAACTGGGTGCTACAATCTACCCTCCTTAAAAGAATTTTGTCCTCAAAATTCAGTACCTGAATAGTTCCAGATATTGGTCCATCATGTCCTGCTGGCGCTCCCAAGTTGTCTCCTCAATGTTCTGGTTATGCCATAAGACTTTTACCAGTGGAACTTCTTTGTTGCGTAATATCTTTACTACATAATCTAAGATTTTTACTAGTTTCTCCTCATAAGTAAGAGTAGGAAGAACTTCGATGCTCTGCTGTTCTACCATCTGTGAAGGATCTCTAACACATTTCTTTAGCATGGAAACATGAAACACATTATGAATTCCCTCCAGAGAGGCTGGTAACTGAAGTTGGTATGCTGACTTCCCAATCCTCTTCACGATTTGGAAAGGTCCAATATATCTGGGGTTCAACTTGCCTCTTTTCCCAAATCTCACAACTCCTTTGAAAGGTGACACCTTAAGAAAAATTTCAGTACCTACTTCAAATTCCAGTTCTCTTCGTCTTTTGTCTGCATAGCTTTTCTGCCGGCTTTGAGCTGTTAAGATTCTTTGTCGAATTAGAGCAACCTTCTCCACTATCTGCTGCACAATGTCAGGACCAATCAGTTGTGCTTCTCCAACCTCATCCCAATATAATGGAGATCTGCACTTTCATCCATATAATGCCTCGTATGGGTCCATGCCTATTATAAGAGAACTCAACCAATGGTAAATACTTACTCCAAGAACCTTGAAATTCCAGTACACATGCACGAAGCATATCCTCCAACGTTTGATTGTTCTCTCGGATTGTCCATCAGTTTGAGGATGAAAGGCTGTGCTAAAACTAAGCTGTGTTCCCATAGCCTTGTGCAAACTTTTGCAAAACTTAGATGTAAATCTGGAGTCTCGGTCTGAAACTATGGTGCTTGGAACTCCATGCAGTCTAACAACTTCGTGCACATACAACTCAGCCAATTGATCCATCGAATATGTTATCTTCATTGGCAGAAAGTGAGCTGATTTGGTTAAACGATCAACTATTACCCAAATTGCATCGTGACCTTTTGCTGTTCTAGGTAATCCTATAACAAAATCCATAGTTATTTGTTCCCATTTCCATTCGGGAACTGGTAAAGGTTGCAATGTTCCAGCAGGCCTCTGATGTTCAGCCTTAACTTGCTGGCAGACCAGACATGACTCCACGTACTCCGTCACACTTCTCTTCATACCTTGCCACCAATAATGTTGCTTGAGATCTCTGTACATTTTCGTTCCTCCAAGATGAACAGAAAGTCTGGAGGAATGTGCCTCAGATAGGATTTCTTTTCTAAGTTCGGTATCAGCCGGAACAAACCATCTATTTCGAAATTTGAGAATTCCATCAGCTGAGCAGTTGAAATCCGACTCGTCAGTAGAATCTATTGCATTCGGTGTCATTCATTTGAACTTCCTTTATTTTCTCCAAAATAGTTGGCCTCAAGAATATGGCCGAAAGCATGGCTGACACACTAGACACCGCCTCCAGGTTAATTCTTTGGAATTCTATCTCTAAAGCTATCGGTATTTCTAGAATCAATGCAGAGACTGAAGGAGTCACTCTACTCAGGGCATCAGCCACTACATTCGCCTTGCCAGGGTAGTACTTAATCTCGAAATCATAATCTTTGACAAACTCTAGCCACCTACGTTGCCTCATATTCAATTCCTTTTGCGTAAAAATATATTTAAGACTTTTATGATCCGAAAATATCTCACAGGTTTGTCCATACAGGTAGTGCCTCCAAATCTTTAATGCAAAAACCACAGCAGCTAATTCTAAATCATGTGTAGGGTAATTTTTCTCATGCACTTTTAACTGCCTAGAAGCATAAGCTATAACCTTTCCGTCTTGCATCAAAACACAACCAAGTCCAACTTTGGATGCATCACAATATATACTGAACTTACCATTAACAACAGGAAGGGTCAGAATTGGAGCATTGGTTAGTTTCTGCTTCAAGGTCTGGAAACTGGATTCACATTTATCAGTCCAATTATACTTCACATTTTTCCTTGTTAACATAGTAAGGGGTGTGGCAATCTTTGAAAATCCCTCGATGAATTTTCTATAATATCCTGCTAATCCAAGAAAACTCCTAATATCAGTAGCATTCTTCGGTTTGGGCCATTCCTTAACTGCTTGAACCTTGGCTGGATCAACAGATATCCCATCTCCAGAGATCACATGACCAAGAAAGTGAACTCTGTCCAACCAAAACTCACACTTAGAAAATTTGGCATAAAGTTGGTGCTGCCTCAGCAATCCTAACACCAAGTTTAGGTGTCCTGCGTGCTCCTCCTTAGTTTTAGAATAGATTAGAATGTCATCTATGAATACAATGACAAACTTGTCCAAATACTCGTGAAACACCCTATTCATGAGATCCATGAAGGCTGCTGGCGCATTTGTCAAACCAAAAGACATAACCAAAAACTCATAATGTCCATACCTTGTGCGAAAGGCAGTCTTTGGGATATCTTCAGATTTCACCTTCAACTGGTAATAACCGGACCTAAGGTCAATTTTAGAGAAAACTCTTGCACCCTTAAGCTGATCAAATAAATCATCAATCCTCGGCAGCGGATACTTGTTCTTGACAGTTAGCTTATTTAATTCCCTATAGTCTATGCACATACGCATTGATCCATCTTTCTTTTTGACAAAAAGGACAGGTGCACCCCATGGTGAAAAGCTAGGGCGTATGAACCTCTTCTCCAACAAATTCTCTAATTGTTTCTTCAATTCTTTAAGTTCTGTTTGTGCTAGTCTATATGGATTTTTAGACACAGGCTCGGTGTCGGGGTAAACATCTACCACAAACTCAATTTCCCTATCTAGTGGCAAGCCAGGAAGGTCATCTAGAAATACTTCTGGAAAGTCTTGGACAACTAAAATATTTTTGGGACTTGATTTTTCTACTAGCTGCGTGTCTAAGATATTGGCCAAAAAGCACAAATACTCTCTGCATGGGGAGGGTCTAAAATCGGCAGAAGTCATCACAGTCATTTCCTTACTCTTCTTCAGAGCCTGGAAGGTATGGTTTAAACCACTAGGGGGGTGAAAACTAACAATTCCAGTCCTACAATCTATTGTGGCGTAATGCTTAAACAACCAATCCATTCCCAAGATCACATCAAATCCCGTTATGTCCATAACAATGAGATCAGCAGGCAAATTCATGTTCCCTACTAACACAACACTATCAGGCATCATTTGATTGGAGTGCATGTGCTCACCAGAAGGTAATTCTACGTTAAACACATGCTCAGAAGGAGTAAACCGTACATCTAACTTATTCGCAAATGCAGAGGCTATAAAAGAATGAGTTGCACCCGAATCTATTAAAGTAAAAGCACGTATAGAGTTAATCAATATAGTACCTGACACTACAGCAGGTTGGTCCTCATCACAAGACTCCATCATGGAGAATATTCTTGGCTTAATCCTGGCAGGGCCACCCTTCAAAGCTGGGCAATCTCTGTTGGAATGGCCAGCCTTGTTGTAATGGAAACATCGAACGACCCGGGGCTTTGGGCAATCCTTGTACAAGTGTCCAACCTCTTCGCAGTTGAAGCACTTACCCGATCCAAATCTACACTCGCCCGGGTGATTCTTCGAACACTTTGGGCACTGAGGGAACGTCTTGGTGTCTGGTACCTTCTTTCCTATCCCTTGGCTGTGCCGGCCTTCATTGGACCTCTTCACCCCTCTCTGCGGCGGTGGTTGAACAAACTTTCTCGTGGTTTCCTTTAGTCCAGCACATTTCAATTCAGCTTCTTCCACCTCCAATGCTGTGGACACAACATCACTGAAGGGCAAACCTTTATAACCCGAAAACTTGACCCCTCTGTACATTTCTGGTTTCAGTCCATTCATGAATTGAAACACTTTATCTTCATTTCGGTGAACAAGGTGTCCAGCGAACCTGGACAAAGACTCGAATTGTCTAACGTATTCTGCCACAGACCCTGTCTGCTTCAAGTTCAAAAACTCTACCTTCTTTGCTGCCTGGACTGTGCTATTAAAATATTTCTCATAGAAGGTGTCCTTGAACTGCGACCAAGACATCGCTGAGACATCGATGGTGGTCTCGATTGTCTCCCACCAAAGTTGAGCATCACCGGCAAAATGGAACGTGGCCAACGTGACTTTGTCTCCTTCACCAACATTGGCACACCTGAACATACTCTCAATTTTCTTAAGCCACTCCTCAGCGACAATCGGATTGGATGACTTTCTATCAAATGTGGGTGGCTGAAGTCTTCGGAATCGGTCTCCTGAATGCTCATTGCTAGAACCTGAGTTGGCACTCCCCTGCACCTCTCGGTTCAGCAACACTCCCAACTGATCGGACTGCTGACGCACTAAGTCTGTTTGTTGACGTACCAAGTCTGTTAGTTGTCTAATAACACTAGGTTCCTCCTCACTCCTCAAGTTTGGTATTTCCCTCGGTATCCTAGGTCTTCCTGGGCGTCTGGCCAGTAAACTGACTTCCTGTACAAGGTTAACTATGTTCATAAATATCTAATTACTTAGGCTAACATAAACACTTACAGTTGTTGGAGTACTTCCATGCCACGATTGGCACTGATGAGTAATCTTTTGAACGGTTTAACTGAATGTCTCTGATACCACACTGTAACGCCCCGAGCTATCTGAATTTGGTTCGTCACACCATGCCCGTACATGACTAAAAATTTCAACTGTATTTTTTTAAAAACTTGCAGCGGAAATCTTTTAAGCAAAAATAGAATTAGACAAAGCCATAAAAACAATGTTAACATAATCGTTGGAAATATTGAGAAGTAATCGGCCAATAGGAAATAGAAGTTTAAATTGAAATACTTGAGGTGTCACAGAGGTCAAACGGATCTGCCGATTAATAAAGGCAACGGAAGAAGCAGAAACAGACAATAGAAGGCTTCTGCCGATGACGTCAGCCAAATGAAAAACAAAGGACATCTCTCGGTAGACTGTATCTACCGGTGACTAAACGACAAAATACACTCTACATCTTCCGATGACGTCAGCTAGATGATTTCCTTCATCCGATCGACTTTGTTCTACATCCACCGGTGACTAAACGACAAGAGTCTTCCTACACCTACCGACGACGTCAGCACGCATCTGCCGATGAGATTACTGAGACATCATCCGATAGACTTAAACCTACACCTTCCGATTGAGTAGACTGCATACGCCGATCACTAAACGACAAACTCTCTACTTATATCTTCCGATAGGCACATAACTATAACCCGACATCTACCGATAGACTTTATCTACCAATAGTGAACAAAACAACATCTTCCGATAAAACAAGCTACATATACCGATCACTAAACGACAAACTCTTTACTTATATCTTCCGATAGGCACATAACTATAACCCGACACCTACCGATAGACTTCATCTACCGATAGTAAACAAAACAACATCTTCCGATAAAACAAGCTACATATACCGATCACTAAACGACATATTTCGTTCTATATCATCCGATGGCTTCCTCTGAAGACATCTTCCGATAGACAACAGAACAACAACTCAACCTCTGCCGATAGACTTCATCTATCGATAGAGAACAGAACCATATCTCATCTACTCCTTGGTATACAAACACGACTCTAACTACAGAAAAGAATTTACTCACTTCGCTGAAACCATTCAAAAACATTTCAAACCATTACAATACTAAAAATCCAGTGAGTGCCTACATTAAATTCCAACAGAATACTATTAACAGGAAAATCTCGAAATTGTATTCAAAACATTGAAATCACTACTGTCATGAAAACTCAATATACTTAAATTGAAACACTGTCAACTAAACTTTCACACCAACAGACATCAGTTAATCCGCCTCATCAGTATACCAGTTCGAGACAGAGAAGTGCTCCTTCAACCCGATCTATTCGTCAGTAAACTCAGGGAATTCACCTATAGTATCCTCAACACCTACATCACAAAACTCATCTATTAGCCTAATGCTAAGTAAGTAAAGCAATAATGAAATGATATGCTGAAACTTAATTCCTGAATATGCAGTTTCTACTTTCTCATCTCAGTTGCACATCGTTTGTTTACTGATCAGATCCCTTGATTCCCTTGGGAGTGGAATCAATTCTCCCAATGTTATACATCCTCTTCATCAGTTAAGGGGTGGATGAAGTCCCTTAATAGTTGTTCTGATCCCTCAGTTCCCTTGGGAGTGGGATCAGTTCTCCCAATGTCATAAAATCCTCTTCATCAGTTAAAGGGTGGATTAGTTCCCTTAACCGCCAATGCATTTCAATCTGTACTTGCCTTTCCATAATGATGCATGAAAGTTCATTTTCGTATTCTTTCAAAAACATGATGCATAACATACAGAAAATACTCAAACATACAAAAACCTACTGTTTTGTGATGTAGGCCCGAGGGCACACACAATACTTCACTTACCTGGCTTCACCGAGAGTTCCTGGTGGTAGGATATTCCAAGAGCTGGCTCACCTAAAACATAAGCACAACATTACTAAACTTCATTCTAAACATTAGGAAATCTAAAGGGCTAGTTCTAAGGGTTATGTTCTTCGCTATTCCCGATTCATCGCTAAACCCCAAATCCCATCCCTCACTCTCTGTACTTCCAAAATGCACACATAGCCATCCACCAGTTATCTAGACGCTAAAAACAGCAAGTAATCGAATCAAAACTCACCTTGGTTGGAGGGGAATTGCCTAGGGGGAATCCGTCGAGCTGAGAGGTAAAAAGAAATGAAACAGTGGCGGCTACTCACACTGGACTCTTCCTTAAATACGTTATCCACTATGTAAAAATTCTAATTACCATCATGCCCTCGCTTGAACATTTATTAACCTAATCAATAACTCCCCCAACCCTTCTATAAAAGTACATCATAAATAATAAATTAAATTTTTGGTTCAATGGAACCGGGTGCTACAAGAACTATCCGACCCATTATTTGGAATTAGCTGCTGTGGTCTTTGCTTTGAAGATCTGGAGGCATTACTTGTATGGTCAGCAGTGCGAGGTATATTTATATCATAAAAGTCTGAAGTATATCTTCACTCAAAAAGAGTTGAATATGAGGCAACGGCGGTGGTTAGAGTTCGTGAAGGACTATGATCTGGAGATTAAATGCCACCCCGGTAAGGCCAATGTGGTAGTAGATGCCTTAAGCCATGTATCGACTTTAGTTTCAGCTTTGGAGGCTGGTATGTCTGTGGCGTTGAGATCTGAGGTTCAGAGGTTTGATTTGAAGTTGGTTTCAAATTTGACAGCTGTGCTATCAGACTTATCTTTAAAGCCTACAATTTTAGAAAAGATTCGTGAAGCTCAGTAAGATGATTCGGAGTGCAATAAATTTAAGCTGAGTATGGTGTCTGATGATCGAACTGAGTTCAGCTACTCTGATGATGGTATTCTGAAATTCTGAAATAGATGGTATGTTTCAAGCAATGAGCAGCTTCGGAAGAAGATTTTAACTTAAGCTCATTCGTCAAGGTTTTCTGTTCACCCAGGCAGTACGAAGATGTACAGGGACCTCATACAACATTATTGGTGGCCCGGTATGAAGAAGTCAGTGGCTGAGTTTGTGGAGACATGCTTGGTCTGTCAGCAGGTTAAGGCAGAACATCAGAGACCTGCTGGGAAGTTACAGCCATTACCGGTTCCAGAGTAGAATTGGGACCAGATTTCGATGGATTTCGTTGTTGGATTGCCGAGGACGACGAAAGGTTTTGATGTCATATGGGTGATTATGGATCGTTTAACTAAGTCAGCCCATTTTCTGCCGGTGAAGATGACGTATAGCATGGATCAGTTCGCTGATTTATATATTCAAGAGATTTTGAGATTACATGGTGTGCCTATTGCTATTGTATCGGACAGGGACCTGAGGTTCACCTCCAAGTTTTGGAAGAGTTTGCATACGGCGATGGGGACTCGGTTGAACTTCAGCACTGCTTTTCATCCTCAAACGGACGAGCAATCTGAACGGACTATTCAGATTCTTGAGGATATGCTCCGAGCTTGTGTGTTGGAGTTTCACGGTTCCTAGAGTAAGTATCTACCTTTAGTGGAGTTCTCGTATAACAATAGTTATCAGGATATTACTGGAATGGCTCCGTACGAGGCTCTCTACGGAAGAAAACGTAGCTCACCTCTTTATTGGGACGAAGTCGGAGAATCTAGTTTGATTGGTCCTGAGATTGTACAATAGACTACAAATATGATCAAATTTATTTGGCAGCGCATTTTGACAGCTCAAAGTTGCCAGAAAAGCTATGCCGATGGTAGGAGGCAGAAGCTGAAATTTGAGGTAGGAGATGAAGTTTTTCTGAAGATCTCGCCTTTTAAAGGAGTAATGAGATTTGGGAAGCGGGGTAAGTTGACTCCGAGGTATGTTGGACCGTTCTAGATCACGAAGAGAGTGGGAAAGACAGTGTATCAGTTGGAGCTGCCTACTTCGATGGAAGGAGTGCATAATGTTTTCCATGTATCGATGCTACAGAAGTGTTTACGCGATCCGTCACATGTAGTGGTGCAGCAGGAGATCGAGGTGCAGCGTACATTGTCCTACGAGGAGAAACCAGTGGAGATTTTGCATTATGCCGTGAAGAAGTTGCGAAACAAGGATATTCCACTGGTGAAGGTGCTGTGGCGCAACCACAACGTCGAGAAGGCGACGTGGGAGCGACAGTAAGACATGATGGAGAGCTACCCTGAGCTTTTCAGGTACGCAAATTTTGAGGACAAAATTTTTGTAAGGAGGGTGGATTGTAACACCCGTAATGTTTCTATAACGTGTGGAGCGTTAGATTTAGAGGAGTGAAGGTAGTTTAATGTTAGTTGGTGAAGGGTTTAGAAGTGATTCTATGAGAAGAGATGTTTGAAAAGTCAAACCAACACAACAACCAATAAGAAAACAAAACTAATAATTTAAAAGTATGAAAAAGAATGAAATGTAGGGTTTTAGGGATGCCTTTCACATTGGAAGAAAAAGACAAAAGGGAAGAGTTTGAATTGGAATTTTAAAGAAATGGGTGGAGGGAAATAAAAAGGTAATTTTTTTTTTTTAGTTAAAAAGATAATTTTGGTTCATTCTTCATCCTTCTCAATCGTGAAAACCCTTGGCCTCCATTGTTGATGCTCTAAGCTTTCCTTTGGTGAAGACACTAGCAAGGTTAGTGAATAAATTGAGTGGGTTTTAGTTGTATACAAATTAGGATTAGTTTGTGGTGATTTTTAGAGTAGTTTTGATGGTTTTGGTTAGGGTTTGGAAAACCCTAACTATG
Source organism: Begonia masoniana (assembly GCA_022432975.1). NCBI lineage: Eukaryota > Viridiplantae > Streptophyta > Magnoliopsida > Cucurbitales > Begoniaceae > Begonia > Begonia masoniana. Next base: position 35,784,630 of record CM039516.1, on the reverse strand, counting down.
GAGTCCGAATTTTTGGTTTCAAAGGAGTGTTTTCTTTCCAAATTTGATATTTTAGTTGTTGAATGGATTAGTTTAGGTGGTTTTCAGAGAGAAATGGAAGATTGGAAGTAAGTTGTGAAAAATCGGTTTTTAACTCAAAGTGTGCCGGTTTTGTTTTTGCATTTTTGGTTTGGCTAAGTTGGTTGTTTGGTTAATTTGATGATTTCAATGGATAGTAGACGTGTAGAGGTTTACGAATTGGGGTGGCACGTCAAAATCCGTTGAAAAATGAGAAAGTTATGGCCGTTTGAACTTGGACGGTATAAATTGTAGTAAAAATCGGATTTAAAGAGTTAGGTTGAAAAGTTAGTGTTAGTTTGGTTTAGTTGATTTCTTTAGAATCCCTTAGTTTGTTACTAAGTGTATTTTCCTTATTTGTTAGGTAATCGAGCGAGTAGTTTGGTTGTACGAAGTGACAGAACTTTTCTGGAGCAATCAGGTAAGTAGTGGATTCAATCGTTTCGCCTTCGGGCCTACACCATAGAACAGTAGGGTTAACGGTTATTTATTTCGCGTTGTGTGGTGTATGTTGCATATTCGTTGACATGCATCATTGTGACGACCCTTACCCGTATCCTAATTTTTACCGTATAAAAATTTTCATTTTATCTTTCATCCTGAAACTTTGTAGTATTTATGCGGAAGACCATTCGGAAATTTAAAACCCTTTAATTCAATTTATAGAAACAATAGAAACCAATTTACATTAAAACCATTAAACAATAAAAAGCATTGGCCAACCATTTGAGGGGTAAAAACGTCAAGGCCGAAGAAATCAAAGGGGCGATCGATCGCCATTAGCAAAATAGGAGGGGCGATCATTCGCCCCCTCGTGGTGGTGAACGATCGCCACACCCTCTGGATTTTTCCAGAGGGTGGAGTTCAAGCTTGGCGATCGATCCCCCTTTGGGCGATCGATCGCCACCTTCCCTGGAATTTGATTCCAGGGAGTTGCCTCCTCTCCCTTTCTTTCTTTCATTTCCTCTGCATAAACACTAACACTTCTAACTTCATTCTCAATCATCACTAAACATAAAAACTTCTCCACAATACAATTGATATAAACTTTCCCAACGTTCAAACGTTCTCCGTAACCTCTCCCAAAACCGACTCGAAACACAATTAAAATATAAACGATTTCATGAAAACGAAACGCGTGGTTTCGTTTAAAAGTTTAACATTTCCTCCTGTTTATACAACATCAAAACACCACAAAATACTAGCATCCTAAAATGTCAAACTATACAGTTTTTCCTAACTAATCACCCGTCATTCCAACACAACCCAAACACCCCCCACAATACTTACTTACATCCCCACGGGTCAAAATAGCGTCGACTGCCCAGCCCACTCCCACGGTCATCATTCGTCAACTAGTTCATACGTCAGGCTTCTCACCTGTTTCAAAACCACCTACACCATAGAAAACAGTCCGTGAGCTAAAGGCTCAGTAAATCTACGTGAATGACAATGCATGCGATGCGTATGTAGTTCATAGAACCATGACATCCTTTTATCCTTTTCGTTTACCTTTTCATTTACCCTTTTTGTTTTCCTTTTCGTTTTCCTTTTCATTTACCTTTTCGTTTTCCTTTTCGTTTACCTTTTCGTTTTCCTTTTCGTTTTCCTTTTCATACCTTTTCGTTTTCCTTTTCATTTTCCTTTTCATACCTTTTCGTTTTCCTTTTCATTTACCTTTTTGTTTTCCTTTTCGTTTTTCCTTTTCATTTACCTTTTCGTTTTCCTTTTCATTTTCCTTTTCGTTTACCTTTTCGTTTTCGTGTAAACATGCGTAGAAGTTCCTTTTTCGTGCATTTCAGAAACATGATGCAATGTTATAAATAGAATCAAAGCATAAACAAACAATGAACTTAAACATACTACACTTAACTAAAATTAACTACCCAACCTAGTCGCCCAACACAACCTACATTCTCCAATTTCCTCGAACAACATAAAATCTTATGGTGTAGGCCAATTGGCCAAACAAGTCGCGAAGACTTACCTGTCGTCCGTAGAATTTCAAGCTCCGTCCACGAGCGTTGTTCACCTAAGGCATTTCATAAATAAAGGCATTAAAACCTATTCTAAGCAAACGAATTCCAAACTTAAACTAAGTTCATAGCTAAGGCAATTTCTCCTAAAACTTCCATTTTCTCCATTCGGGCATTTCATCGAGCACGTGGTGCTCGTTAAATACCAAACTCCATTAATGGGGATTTTACAACCTTCAACAACCAAAAACCTAACCTAAATCCATCAATAACTACAATTTCACCTAACTATCATCAATAGTCGTAAATACATCGTCAAGGGGCACTAATTTAAACATCCTAACGATTTCTAACTAAAATCAGAGATTTCTAACAAAATCCTAGATCGAAATCAACCTGTAAACCAAAACTAAATGAGCCCAAAGCGTAGAACTTACCTAGAGCATTGATTGGGAAAGAAAAATGGAGGAGAAATCGCCGGAAAACGGAACGTCGATCGATCGTGGAAGAGAAGTGGTGAGGGAGGAATCTCCAAAAAAATGAGAGAGACTTGCTCTCTGGAGAAAATGAAATCGTGAATGTGGGAGGGAGTGTTTTTGTTTGTTTTTAATAATAATAAAACTTAACTTTATATTTACAAGTTTGCCCCCCACTCATTTCTTTGCTCGTTTTGTTATTTCGTCCATCATTTTGAATTCTCCGAAGATTCTTTATTCCACCAAATATTCCAACTTATTTCTAGGGTTCTAACGAAACTCTCCGTTCGCAAAACGGACCCCGTTTACTAGTTTTATTTAAACGTTCATTATATTACGAGGTACGTAATTCTCGTAATTTAACATCACAACTCCGAAAATTCTCATAATTCTCCTAAAATCCATATTAATAATTAGGATTCTAATAACACTTTCTTTTCGTAAATCGAGCTTGATTTGGCATATTTACAAAAATGCCATTATTTATTGGAATATTAAAATCCCGTAAAACCGGGTGTTACAATCATGGTTTTGTTTTATTGCATGGTAAGTTTATGAGCGTGAAATGTAATCAGATAAAGTGAACGGCAAAAATTTTCTTGATTAGAGTGCCTTGTCGGGAACAAGTGCTGGAGTGTAGCACCCCGAAGGGATCTCTATGAGAGATGACTGGCTAAAACACTGAGTCTTGATTGGAGTGGCCTTGTCGGGAATAAGTGCTGGAGCGTAGCACCCCGAGGGGACCTCTATGAAGGATGACTGGCTAAATGGTGGTTCTGGGAATGGCCGTCCTGTACGATTATAGGATGTTTGCTTACTGGATCCACATGGCTTATTAAATGACTGGCTAAAATACGTAAAGGTGGCTCTGGGAATGGCCGTCCTGTACGATTATAGGATGTGAGCTTACCCAATCCACACAGCTTATGAAATGATTATAGCAACGAACAGGAAATAAGCATAACTGAGTGATAGAAATTGTATGTGTTAGGTTTTATTACATTGTGTTGTCGCATCCGTTATTCCCTACTTGCTAAGCATTAGGCTTACGTTTTGTGTTCTATGGTGTAGGTGACGAGTATTACTCAGGTGAGGTAGAGGAGACAGCCCAGGACTAGGCAACAGTCGGAGGAGTACGGGGTACGCCGGTGCAGGCTATTGTCGAGGCGTCGTGGCCATTGTCTTTCTCAAGTATTTTGTGGGAGTTTGATGTAGAATGTTTTTATAAGTATTTTGGAAAGGACCTGGAGAAAAGTTAGAGAAGTGGAGAGATTTGGTATGTTGTGTTGTAAATATTTTCTTAGCTATTTTGGACGTTTACGAGTCGGTTGTGTTGTTGTATTTTGGTTGCAAATATTTGGAATTTGATTTCAGGTTTGGTTTTTTTGAAAATTTTAGGCGTTATGCCGCTCGTTTCGATTTTAAAATAAACGACGCCGGGTTTAGTTTCTCTATTTTTTTATTACATGTTTTAAGTCGGTTTTTCAAGATTTTTACGGGACACGAAGTTAAGGGTGTCAGCATGGTGTGGTAAAAATTTTAGAATTTTTGGAGGTGTTTAGCTCAAGCAAAATTGAAGAAAGAGGAGAAAAGGTGCAAAAAAAAAAAAAAAAAATTAAAAAGAGGCATTTTAGTGGCTGGCACCCGAGAGGGTGCTGAACGTTTGGCGCTGTGCGCGCAGCTAAAGCACGCAGCGCGCGCGGGGCGCCCAGCGCACCAAGACCAGAATTTTTTTTATTGTTTTTATTTTTTTTCTATTTCTAAAATGTTTTGACCCGTCCTTTCCGACGTATTTTAAACGTATTTTACGCATGTTTTCCAACATTTTCCGAGGGTTCGAAAAACTCGAAAATCGAGTCGAAAATTTATCAAAAATTAATTTAAACGTCGTTTTAAACACGGTTTGGGTTAGCAAAGTAGCGCACCGAGCCGGGGCGGGTTCGGGGGCGTTACAGAGAGGGGAGTCGCAAATCGACAAGGAGAGAGTATTTTTGGGGAAGAAAATCGTGCAAGTGTGGAGGAGGGAGGGAGTTTATGATTTTTATTAAAATTTGGCTTGTCAAATTACCATATTGCCCCTCCATTTGATTTTCGATTTGTTTCGTTACTTATTTCGTTATTTTGCTAACGATTCGTTTTCTCTAAAATTTTCTTATTTCCCCTAAAATTCATATAAACCATAAGGGTTCTTTAAAAATTCTCCGTTTTCCAAACGAGCTTATTTCACTTATTTACAAAATACCATTACATATTAGAATAAATTAAATCCCGTAAAACCGGGTGTTACATCTCATATTTCTCGGGTCTTTACCCAAAATACACTAGTTGTGGTGTCGACTGACATCTCAAAGTGGTTGACACCTTGAACTCTCTGTTTCCAGCAGTAGGGTTTGAAGTGTCGATCAGTCATCCACAACGATCGACACTTGAGTGATATTTAATGACAACGAGTCACGAAAATCACCTCCCTTTGTCGTTTCTTCCCTCCGTTCGAAGAACAAACTTAAATAAACTTCAAATACAGTCAAATAACCTAGAAACGAACCATGTATTCGAGTTTCCAAGCTTCAATCTGATTTACACAAAAAACCCTAAACTTTAAACACGAAAAAGCAGAGGGAGAAACGATTGACCTAAGTTTCCTTTACAAACATTGATGCTTGAAGTCCCTCAGACACAATCCAAGCCTAAGAATTCGACGACCTCCCTCCCTCCCTCCCTTCCTTCCTTATGTGCAAAGGGAAATAACCCCACCAAGGCTTTCCAATCCATTCTTAAGAATAATTCTTTTAATTTTTACTTTTCCTTTATTTATTTAATTTAAATAAATATTATTTAAATTAAATAAAATATTTCTTGTCATTATCAGATAACTTTCAACATTTTCCAAATTTTCACTCAAGGTAAATCTTCAAACTACCAAATTATAAATTTCTCTAAATTAAACAAACTACACTATAAATTTCTAAATTATTGATTTTGACCAATTTACTGATAAATTCCAACGTGGTAACAAAATGACAAAACGAGTCAACTTATGACCCGTTGACCATTAACAACACGACAAATTTATTCAAAAATTAATATTACCATAAAAATAGCGATTTTTACCATGCATGATTGCTCTTTCTTTGAAACTATCAGAACATGCTACCACATGTTTGGTGTGGGAATCAATTTGTTCCTTAAAAATGTGTACTCAATTTATCTAACCAGCTATGTATTATGTGATATATGTAAAACGCAATAAATAAAAAGGGAGTGACAATTATGTAAGATGGCAAGACAGCAGAATATTGTCTGACTCCATACTTAGCTAATAGATTTTCAAATTGTGAAAATTTTCTTCTACAAAAAATTATTGTCATAACATCATTTGTTAGCAATGCTACAGCCTCAACCACCTTTGAAACATAAACCATTGCTATCAATATATATTGATTTCAAAAAGATAAAGGAAAACGGTCTCATAAAGTCTATGCCCCAATCATTAATAGCTCCACTTTCAAAATATCGTTAAAGACATTTCCTAACTTTGTGAAATAATTCCCATCCTTTTGCACATGTCACAAATTTGAGCAAGTTCTTGAGCATCTTTGGAAAAGCTTAGCTAGTGAAACCTAAATTGCAAAACTTTTGTAACTGTTTTTGTCCCTCCAAAATGTCCACCATAAGAAGATGAATGACATTGTTGTAGGATTCCTTCCTTTTCCTCATCAGGCACACATTTTCTCATGATTTGATTCGCATGTTGCCTAGACAGGCATGGCTTATCCAATAAATAAAATTTTATCTCATAAAGGAATCTCATTTTTTGCTGACTTGTCAAGTCTACTAGAAGTATTTCACTCACTATATCACAATACCATGTCGATTTGTTCAACTGCATTAGCTTGTGTACTCCTACAACTTTGCGAGTTGATTCTGTTCTTTCAGTGAACCACTAATAATTGTTATTTGACATTTTCTCTAAAATCTCATGGGCTTCATCATAGGTACTGGATAAAATTGCACTGTCTGCTAAAGCATCAACGGTAAACCTAGTTTGAGACCATTGAAAAAGTTTTCATTTGAATCCACTCAGCTATTCAGACATTTCTTTAGCAACTCATTGCATATCTCTCATGCTTCATATAGCGATTCTATATCGAATTGTTACAATGAAGTGATATCATTCCAAAACTTGACATTCTTGCTTGGTGGAAAATATTGCATCAAACATTTTCCTATCAAATCATCTCATTCAATTATAGAATTCAGAGGTATAGAATTTAACCTAGCTCTACCCCTTAAAGAGAAACGAAAAGTTTCACTCTTTGCACCTTACGAAAATTCATGAACCTTGAATGAGTCATTGATTTCCATGAGTGACTTAGAGATCTTTGTGGGGATCTTTCGTAGCTAAATCAGTGTATTGACCCTATAATTAGCAACATTTAAAATATATCAGGTTTAATCTCGAAGGTACAACTTGAATGTTCAGCTATGCAATCCTAGGGTTTGGTCCATGTGTCCTCGAAAGAGCATAATCATGAATTGCTCTATTTTTGTCATTCATATTCTTCCTATTATATGCAACTTCTTTTGCCATTGGTTGTTTGGCTTGTTGCTCCCTTCTTCTAGCTCGATACGCTCCCCCTATTTAAAGATTTGTTTTCATGCAACATAAGTACCTACTAAAAAAATAACCAAGTATCAAGTATATAATAAAGAAAGTGCAAAAAAAATTGAATTAGTCTCGTAAAAATCAATTATAAAAATTGTTACTTGGCAACGCCGCAAAAAAAATTATTGTGATGATTATAAAGTATAAGTGTACACTAACGTAACATGATTAGCCACATAAAAAAAATTATAAAAGTTTTCTATAAAACCAACTGAAATCTATATGTTAAAGTCGCCAAGGATTTGATTTTTTATAAAAACAACTAATTGATTAGCACATAATAACTAATGTGATGGTAATTTTATGTGAAAGATGATTGGAAGTCAATTTTCTGCCCCTTATAAGTTTTTGTTTGTGTCACAACATTGTTACAGCAGTATTAATTAGTTGAAATTTTGAATTACATAGAACAATAATTTTTCAATCTACTATGTTGTATTCTTATTTATTTTTGTCATACGTCTATGTAAAGATTTAATAAAATATAAATAAGAATTTCAAAAGAGTTGTGATGAGAACTTATATGTCTATAGTGGTTGTCTAAAAACGGTAACTTCATGTCTAAACATAACTATTGCACATTATTCAATACAAATTCGAAATTCAAGTTACCGATAAGCACTTGTGAAAAACAATCTCATGATTCAGATAATGGCTCTTTTGTCATGAATAAGATTAAACACAATATTAAATAAATAAGTAAATAAAACTAATAACAAAACCAACAACACCATCAATTATAAAGTTTGGTACTTTAATCTCTCAATCTAAAGAAAATTAGTTTATAAAGATTGACATGAAAAGCACTACAATAAAATTAAACATTGTGCAGTAGGTGAGAGAAAACAAATAAAATATAAATTAATCATCCTTGGCGATTAGTCTTGGAAGACGGTAGTATCTGCCTCCTTCTCTGTCCTTCTTTACGCGTAAAACTACTACTACTCTACTTCTACCACTCGTTAAAAACTACTTGTGGGACTATTTGCAATAATGAGGATCGTCGCTGTCTATTTATAAATGAAGATCTTGGTTTTTATTCAGGCAATTGCATGGTTTTGTTAACTTTCCAAATAGAAGGCTTCTTGATCAGGAGGTTTTCAAATATGTTTCCTCCAAGCCTTAAGTTAGTTTCTATTCTTTATTGTTTCAAAACTTTAACACTCAATTGGGTTTCCAAATCTACGAAGTTTAATTAGTAAAATCATATCTAAATAATCAGAAATATATAGAAAGTTAAATAATTTTAAAAAACATAGTTGTAAATTCAGATTTCTACACTGTTTTTTAGTAATTCTAATATTTTCTATTTAAAATACCAAAATAAATATAATTTCTTTATCAAATCTAATGCAAAATTGTATAATAATAACTTTATAAAATAAAGTTATCGTTCAGTACAATGACACTATGTTACTAGGGCCGCAAAGCTCAACCCTCGAGTTTTAAACCTAGAAAGGCAATTGAGTTGGCATCGCCATGCTAAAACCTCGAAATAAATTGTGAATTGCGAGGACGATAAAGCAGCGCTAAGCTTGGTCCAATAAGTAAATGTTCAACCGTGGGATATTGCAATGCTGAAGTGGCAGGGCCACAACACCCAGAATATGTGTGATGACAATAGCATATTTGGTGCCAAATAACAAAAAGAAGAGATCATGTGTCCTCCATGGGTAAACCAGGTATCAGTTATTTCCTCACCTCTAATATTATCCTCAGATAACGTGTATTCTGGTGGTGCTAGATGACATTATTCTGGTACATTTTCAAATTCAATTCATTTTGTTTTGTACTTGATTGCAGAAAAAAGACAGGGTTAGATGGTTGAAACACACGCATCCTGCTCCAAAAGTCGAGAACCATTGCCTTGAATATCGCAGGGCCATAAGCTTGGCAAGAAATAGATTATTCATCTATAGCTTTTTGACATCTCCAATTAGCTGCATTTATGCTTTAAATTTTGTTCAAATATTGTGGTCTTAAAATTCTTAGTTTGGCTGATCCCGAGTTTTAAGTCTTTGTCTTGTCCGAAATAGGAAGCTACCTTGGACTAAGCAACTGTTCGGTTCTAAATGTCATTGCGTACGAGCTCTTAAGTTCTGCTTTATGTGTGGTTTGCTTACTCGTGTTTTGGCCACAACTTCATCAAATGCTACTGTTAATGTACAATCTGTACACGTTTGAAAATTTGGTGGGTTTTATTTTTTGTATAGTACAATGTCTAAACCACATACATTCTAGGCTGTTTTTTTAGGATAAGCTGTGAGGGAGACCGGTACAGAGTGGCACAAATACCTTATTTGGGAGATAGTCTCCAACTAAGATGTTGGAAAAACCTAAGGATGTGTATTTCAGAGAGAGAGAGAGAGAATTTGTTAGTGTTTTCTCCAACCTTATAATAGAATGTACATTTTAGAGAGAAATGTTGAGAGAGAGAAGATAAAATCTATTTTAAACTCTGAAGTATTAATATCTTAACAAAATGGACCTCAAACTACTTTTTAATAAAATAAACCCTGGCAGGTCATCGTTTCTCGAGAACGGAGACTCATTCTTGTTTTTTCAAAAAACAGGGATCCGTTGATTTTGAACGGGTCCTCGTTCAATTTGAGGTTAAAAGATTAAGATAAGTTATGCGATGTCACACAAAGTGTTTTGTGTGATACCAATAATTAATGCAATGATGGACAATTATAAATATACAAAAATTAAAGAGACAGGAGGTTGGTAACGCAGTTCGGCAAATCGCCTACGTCTGCGGGGCCACGCCAAGGTATAAAAACATTTTACAAGTTCACAAAGTTACAAGCCAAACGGACTTAAAGAAATAAAGACTCTCTCTATTCTTTGTCGCCGCCACTTCCTAACTTCCCCAATGAAACTGTTTTTGCGAGCTCTCTTCGACTTGAGATTGATCTCTCCCGAGATCTAGAATAAACAAGATCCCCTTGTTGTTGATGACTCCTCCCGGAATCCGTGTATGGCAAGATCCCCTTGCCTACGATAAAAAAGACAAACTCCCATTGTCAATAAATAGAACTCCTCCAGAGTTCAAATGCAGCCTCCACCCGAGACTGATATTCAATGAAGAATAAAGAAGATTGTCTCCTATGACACCATCTGTAACATCAGGTCATTGTCTTTAGACGCAATAAATCAACACACTCGAATAATTGATGAATTCCACAACATAAGTAGAGTGTATAAAATAAGCATTCAATAACTGAATGAACAATCACAAACCCATACGCAGAAGTGTTGGGTGTGACGCCCCGAAAACCGGACCCGATCGGGATCCAAGAACCGAGCCGTCACTCCGGGACATTTGCGGAAAACGGGGACAACTATTTTTTTTCGACTTTTTAAAACTCATGGACATTTAAAATGGATAACATAAAATAAAATAAAAGTAAAATAAATAAACATAAACTGGAAATGAATAAAACGTGAACAGTGACCGGAAGATGCAAAGTGTGAACAGTAACCGGAAGATGCAAGGTGAACAGTACCGGAAGATGCACAGTAACGGAAGATGCAAGGTGTGAACAGTAACCGGAAGATGCAAGGTGTGAACAGTAACCGGAAGATGCAAGGTGTGAACAGTAACCGGAAGATGCAAGGTGTGAACAGTAACGGAAGATGCAAGGTGTGAACAGTAACGGAAGATGCAAGGTGTGAACAGTAACGGAAGATGCAAGGTGTGAACAGTAACCGGAAGATGCAAGGTGTGAACAGTAACGGAAGATGCAAGGTGTGAACAGTAACGGAAGATGCAAGGTGTGAACAGTAACGGAAGATGCAAGGTGTGAACAGTAACGGAAGATGCAAGGTGTGAACAGTAACGGAAGATGCAAGGTGTGAACAGTAACGGAAGATGCAAGGTGTGAACAGTAACGGAAGATGCAAGGTGTGAACAGTAACGGAAGATGCAAGGTGTGAACAGTAACGGAAGATGCAAGGTGTGAACAGTAACGGAAGATGCAAGGTGTGAACAGTAACCGGAAGATGCAAGGTGTGAACAGTAACGGAAGATGCAAGGTGTGAACAGTAACCGGAAGATGCAAGGTGTGAACAGTAACCGGAAGATGCAAGGTGTGAACAGTAACCGGAAGATGCAAGGTGTGAACAGTAACGGAAGATGCAAGGTGTGAACAGTAACCGGAAGATGCAAGGTGTGAACAGTAACGGAAGATGCAAGGTGTGAACAGTAACGGAAGATGCAAGGTGTGAACAGTAACCGGAAGATGCAAGGTGTGAACAGTAACGGAAGATGCAAGGTGTGAACAGTAACGGAAGATGCAAGGTGTGAACAGTAACGGAAGATGCAAGGTGTGAACAGTAACGGAAGATGCAAGGTGTGAACAGTAACGGAAGATGCAAGGTGTGAACAGTAACCGGAAGATGCAAGGTGTGAACAGTAACCGGAAGATGCAAGGTGTGAACAGTAACGGAAGATGCAAGGTGTGAACAGTAACGGAAGATGCAAGGTGTGAACAGTAACGGAAGATGCAAGGTGTGAACAGTAACGGAAGATGCAAGGTGTGAACAGTAACCGGAAGATGCAAGGTGTGAACAGTAACGGAAGATGCAAGGTGTGAACAGTAACGGAAGATGCAAGGTGTGAACAGTAACGGAAGATGCAAGGTGTGAACAGTAACGGAAGATGCAAGGTGTGAACAGTAACCGGAAGATGCAAGGTGTGAACAGTAACGGAAGATGCAAGGTGTGAACAGTAACCGGAAGATGCAAGGTGTGAACAGTAACGGAAGATGCAAGGTGTGAACAGTAACCGGAAGATGCAAGGTGTGAACAGTAACCGGAAGATGCAAGGTGTGAACAGTAACCGGAAGATGCAAGGTGTGAACAGTAACGGAAGATGCAAGGTGTGAACAGTAACGGAAGATGCAAGGTGTGAACAGTAACGGAAGATGCAAGGTGTGAACAGTAACGGAAGATGCAAGGTGTGAACAGTAACCGGAAGATGCAAGGTGTGAACAGTAACGGAAGATGCAAGGTGTGAACCGGAAGATGCAGGTGGTTATACCAGTACCCGGAAGATTGCAAGGTGTGAACAGTAACCGGAAGATGCAAGGTGTGAACAGTAACCGGAAGAGGCAAGGTGTGAACAGTAACCGGAAGATGGCAATCGGGAAAGACATAGTTTTAAAGACAGAATTTGTCAACAGTTAACAGAATGGACAAACAAAACAGAGAGCATAAACATAAACGTTTCAACCTTCAAACCTATTCGAAATATGATTTTGAATTTTCGAACATAACAGTAAACCACGCAGAAACTTAAGAAAATCAAATTACATGGATAGCTCTAAAACCAGAAACCACCATGCACATGCCAACAGAAAATATTCCAAACAATTCCAGAATACTTCAGAACGTAATTCAACTGTCAAATACAAGGGTTTTGAATATCAATACAGATTTCCAAAAGTTTTACAGAAACTTGACATACATTTCAAGTTCACCAAAACAGAAGTTTTAAAACAAAACATAAAAGTCTATACAGGACTCGGCTTAACTTTCAAAAATACACGCTCACAGGAATACATCTTGTCTGACTGCAGCAACCATCCCGTGAGCTCCTCCCTCCAACTACATCAACTCGTCAGTTTGAGGCTCAAGCTCCTCATCTGGAAAATCCATACCTACAACAGGAGTTCAACTATGCGCCTAGAGCTCAATAAGAACATGAAATGAAATGCAGTGATGCATGGACTTTTTAAAATACGTGAACATTACATTACTTAACATTGCGTTTCACTGGACAGGAAAGGTATAAGTGGGAGAAGGAGCTGGCGCAACAGGATGTACATGCCACTTTCAGGACATAACAGGAGTACTTGACAGGATGCCAGTCCTCGTCCACACTTAACCATACATTTTCTTTACAGGATTTTATCTTACTTACTTCAAAACCGGTGCTGAAAACATTTGCATGATTTTACAGGAAACGTGTATGCATGAATAAGTGAAATGCTTAAACTTAACATTCACAGATGACAGAATGAATACAACAGGAAACAGAATATAACGGAAACACGTTTAACTTAAAACATAACCTAAAACCTATCTACCCGAACCAGACCTTAGTACCTCCGAGTTGTAGGGCCTTAAGGGCCAACGTAGATGCATGAACTTACCTGTGGTCCGAAATGCAGCAAGCTTGAACGCACGAGCACCGTGGTTCACGAACCTATAGCATGCATAAACAGACATTAACCCTAAACCTCACGAAACTAGCAAATAAATAAACTAAAATCGTTTTCTATCTAAGATGATTACCTTAGACCGAAAAGCAGGAGGAAAATCAGAGAAGGAAGAAACTCCTTGCGTTGGTTTTCTTCAATCGAAAGAGAGAAGCAGAGAGGAAAATGAAAGAGAGCAGAGAGGGAAATGTCTCACGTAGGAGGAAGAGAAGGAAATGGGATACATGGCTTGTCTTCTTCCACAAGTTTGCCAAGTGTCAATCATCCATTTGATTTCTCCCACCAACCTTAATTTCTTCCTAATTTGCCCTTCCATTGGTTTTTAACTAAAACATTATTTAGTTAATCGATTCGGTCTCACGAATCACCCTCGTTCGATTAAACACATCGACAATATTATTAAAAACAATCATTGCATTAATATCGGAGAAATTCCGCTTACATATTCGGGGAATTATTACATAGGCAAAAATGCCGGGTGTTACATTCCACCCACCTTAACAGAAATTTTGTCCCCAAAATTTGCCTAAGCAAAGAGGGTCGGATATTGGGCCCTAACATCCGCTTCTCTTTCCCATGTGGCTTCCTCCACATTATGATTTCGCCACAAAACTTTCACCAATGGAACCACTCGATTGCGCAACACTTTGAGTGACATATCCAATATCTGTATAGGCCTTTCTTCATAAGTCAGTGTTGGCATGATATCAAAGTCCACCTGTTCCACGATCTGGGTTGGATCTCGCACACACTTTCTCAGCATCGACACACGGAAAACATTGTGAACTCCATCCATTGACGCTGGTAACTGTAGTCTGTACGCCACGCTTCCCACACGCTTCAAGATGGGAAAAGGGCCAATGAACCGTGGGCTGAGCTTCCCTTTCTTGCCAAATCTCATTACACCTTTGAAAGGCGACACCTTCAGGAATACTTCATCGCCTTCAGCAAACTCCAATTCTCTCCGTCTCCGATCTGCATAACTTTTCTGTCGACTCATAGCAGTGTTGATTCGTTGTTTGATAACAGCAATCACCTCAGACATCTGCTGTAATATCTCAGGGCCGACAAGTCTGGACTCTCCAACTTCATCCCAACATAACGGAGATCTACATTTTCTGCCATAGAGGGCTTCATATGGAGCCATGCCGATAGTAGCCTGGTAGCTGTTATTATAAGCAAATTCAATTAACGGCAAATATCTACTCCAAGGAGCATGAAGTTCCAACACGCACGACCTTAACATGTCCTCCAATATCTGAATTGTTCTCTCAGATTGTCCATCTGTCTGTGGGTGAAACGCCGTGCTGAAATCCAGCTTTGTACCCAAGGAGTTTTGCAAGCTTTTCCAAAACCTGGAAGTGAACCTAGGATCCCGGTCAGATACAATTGACACAGGAATACCATGCAACTTCACAATCTCATTAATGTACAGCTCAGCATACTGATCCATGGAGAATGTCGTCTTCACAGGTAGAAAATGGGCCGACTTCGTCAATCTGTCCACTATGACCCATATGCTATTGTGGCCTTTAGCCGTTCTTGGAAGGCCGACAACAAAATCCATCGTGATGTTCTCCCACTTCCATTCGGGAATCGGGAGAGGCTGAAGCGTCCCAGCTGGTCGTTGATGTTCAGCCTTGACTTGTTGACATATCATGCAAGACTCCACATACTTGGCCACTTCATTCTTCATATTTGGCCACCAGAAGTGAAGCTTCAAGTCCTGATACATCTTCGTGCTTCCAGGATGCACAGAGAAAGAAGATGAGTGGGCTTCCGACAAGATGCTCTTTCGTAACTCTTCATCTTTCGGAACATACCATCTATCTCTGAACTTCAGAATACCATCTCCCGAATAGCTGAACTCGGAAGAGGCCATAGGTAACTTGCTCACTATATCGGCCATCTCCTTTGAATTAGTCTTCTGGGCTTCCTTAATTCTGTCCAGAATAGTTGGCCGTAACGTTAGATTTGCCAGTACGGCCGATAATTTAGAAACTACCTCTAGTTCAAGCCTCTGAATTTCTGTCCTCAAAGGCAATGAGATGGTAGCCAAGGTCAGGTGCATAGTAGACGGCATCCTGCTTAGCGCATCGGCTACCACATTGGCTTTCCCCGGGTGGTATTTAATCTCAACATCGTAATCTTTCACGAATTCTAACCATCGCCTTTGCCTCATATTCAACTCCTTCTGAGTAAATATGTACTTCAAGCTTTTGTGATCCGAAAACACCTCACATGATTGCCCATACAAGTGGTGTCTCCATATTTTCAGTGCAAAGACCACTGCCGCTAACTCAAGGTCATGAGTAGGGTAGTTTTCTTCATGGCTCTTCAATTGTCTGGACGCGTATGCTACCACTTTCCCTTCTTGCATCAATACGCATCCCAAGCCAATTTTCGATGCATCACAGTATACGCTGAATTTGCCATCTTCAACTGGCAATACTAACAGAGGAGCAGTGGTTAATTTCTGCTTAAGTGTCTGAAAGCTTACCTCACATGCTTCAGACCACCTGAATTTGATGTTATTCCTTGTTAAGCTGGTCATAGGTTTTGCTATCACAGAAAATCTCTTGATGAATTTCCTATAATAACCAGCTAGTCCGACAAAGCTCCGTACCTCACTTGCATTCCTCGGCCATGGCCAGTTTCTTACAGCCTCAATCTTGGCCGGGTCCACAGATACTCCTTCAGCAGACACCACGTGGCCTAGGAAATTAATCTTGTTCAACCAGAATTCGCACTTTGATAGCTTGGCAAACAATTGATGCTGTCTCAGAGTCGATAGCACCATTGCCAAGTGCTCTTTATGCTCCTCTTCATTCCGAGAATAAACCAGGATGTCGTCAATGAAAACGATCACGAATTTATCTAAGACATCCTGAAATATCCTGTTCATCAGGTCCATAAATGCCGCCGGAGCATTAGTCAACCCGAACGACATCACCAAGAACTCGTAATGTCCGTACCGGGTCCTGAAGGCGGTCTTTGGAATATCATTTGCTCTGACCTTCAACTGGTAATAACCGGAGCGCAAGTCAATCTTGGAAAATACCCGAGCCCCTTGTAGCTGGTCAAATAAATCGTCGATCCTCGGCAACGGGTACTTATTCTTGATCGTCAACTTGTTCAGCTCACGGTAGTCAATACACATCCGTAGGGACCCATCCTTCTTCTTAACGAACAAGACGGGAGCACCCCACGGAGAGAAACTTGGGCGCACAAAACCCTTGTCCACCAGTTCTTTCAGTTGAGTCTTCAACTCTTTCAGCTCTATTGGTGCCATGCGGTACGGATTCTTTGATACTGGTTCCGCACCTGGATATACGTCAATTTCAAACTCAATTTCGCGATCAGGTGGCAACCTCGGTAAGTCATCTAAGAAAACCTCAGGAAAGTCTCGGACTACCGGAATATTTCGAAGTTCCACCTCATCTTGCCTTCGTATGTCTATTACATGGGCCAGGAATCCAATGCACCCTGACTTCATCAGCCGTTGAGCTTTTAAGGAAGATATAACAGGCATACGGTGTTTCTTCGGTACCGCCTGGTAAGAGAATTCTACTTCATTCGGGCGTCTAAACGTTACTAGCCCAGACCTACAGTTGATGGTGGCATAATGTCTAAATAGCCAGTCCATCCCCAGAATGACATCGTACCCTTTCATACCGATGACGATAAGATCGGCATAAAATTTCTGGTCTCCCATTGACACTATATCACCCCTTACAACCAGCTCGGAGTGCATAAACTCTCCGGACGGTAGCATAACGCTGTAAGGCTGATCTGACGACGTACTACAAAACTTTTGTCTAACTACGAAGTCTATTGCCACGAACGAATGTGTGGCCCCCGTGTCCCATAAGGTATAAGCAGGCACATTACATACTAATATTGTACCTGTAATTGCTGTGTGCTGATCAGCATCATCAACGTCCTCCATCATTGCAAACACTCTAGGCATAGCACCAATCGGCCTTGTGTCGGGCACCGGACAATCCCGGACTTGATGGCCTTCTTTACCACACCGGAAACATTGGCCAGTAAAAAGCCTGCAGCCTCCTGTATGATTCTTCTGGCAACGTGGGCAGACAGGAAGCTGAGGAGCTCCCATAGGTCTCTTCCCCTTGTCCTGGTAAGTAAGGGTCTCATTGGGCCTTTTAATGCCCCTGTTCTGTTGCTGTTGAGGATGTACATTCTGAATCTTTTGTTGTTGTTGTTGAGGAGTATTTCTTATAATTCCTCTTGGTGGTTCTCTTTGTCTCTGGGACTTTATTTCTAAAGCCTCCAGTTGATAAGCCTTGGCCACCACTTTCACATATGGTGCCTCATCAAAACCTCCAGTCGTGATTCCTCGAAGAAGGTCCATCTTTAAACCTTGAATAAACTGGTGCACCTTGTTCTCATCAGTGGCCACCATGTGTGTTGCATATCGGGATAGCGACTCAAATTTCTGAACATACTCGGCCACAGATCCATACTGTCGCAGCCGAGAAAACTCAAGTAACTTCTCCTTTCTCACTCCTCGGTCAAAGTACTTATCGTAGAAAATCCCCTTGAACCCTTCCCAGCTCAATGCCACTGTAGACGACTGTACTGCATCCCACCAGAATCCAGCACTTTCAGTGAGATGGAACGTGGCACAAGTAACCTTCTTGTTGTCTTCTACTTCTGCATAACTGAACATCTTCTCCATAGTTCGAATCCAGGTTTCAGCACGGGTCGGGTCTGTAGACAACCCATCAAATGAGGGTGGCTGAAGTCGCCGGAATCTGTCTCCACTATTGTCTCGCGGTGCATTATCACGATTGTTATTTCCATGGTTATTGTTTCTGTCGTCTTCTCTGGCCATCATTCGATCAACCATGCGGGATTGTACCCCCACCAGCTCTGTCAATCGGTCTATGGCCCGAGAGCTTTCACTGGATTCTTCCTGATGTCCTCTCACCATTTCTAAGATAGTCCTATAAAAATAACAGAATAACCTAATTTAATAAACAAAACTTTTACAGGAATTTAAACACTTACAGTTGGTGGAGCGATCTCATGAGGCGGGTTGCGCAGTCAACATTTCACAGAATCGGTTTTAAACCTTATCTCTCTGATACCATACTGACGCCCCGAAAACCGGACCCGATCGGGATCCAAGAACCGAGCCGTCACTCCGGGACATTTGCGGAAAACGGGGGACGACTATTTTTTTTCGACTTTTTAAACTCATGGACATTTAAAATGGATAACATAAAATAAATAAAAGTAAAATAAATAAACATAAACTGGAAATGAATAAAAACGTGAACAGTGACCGGAAGATGCAAAGTGTGAACAGTAACCGGAAGATGCAAGGTGTGAACAGTAACCGGAAGATGCAAAGTGTGAACAGTAACCGGAAGATGCAAGGTGTGAACAGTAACTGGAAGATGCAAGGTGTGAACAGTAACCGGAAGATGCAAGGTGTGAACAGTAACCGGAAGATGCAAAGTGTGAACAGTAACGGAAGATGCAAGGTGTGAACAGTAACCGGAAGATGCAAAGTGTGAACAGTAACCGGAAGATGCAAGGTGTGAACAGTAACCGGAAGATGCAAAGTGTGAACAGTAACGGAAGATGCAAGGTGTGAACAGTAACCGGAAGATGCAAGGTGTGAACAGTAACGGAAGATGCAAGGTGTGAACAGTAACGGAAGATGCAAGGTGTGAACAGTAACCGGAAGATGCAAGGTGTGAACAGTAACGGAAGATGCAAGGTGTGAACAGTAACCGGAAGATGCAAGGTGTGAACAGTAACGGAAGATGCAAGGTGTGAACAGTAACGGAAGATGCAAGGTGTGAACAGTAACGGAAGATGCAAGGTGTGAACAGTAACCGGAAGATGCAAGGTGTGAACAGTAACCGGAAGATGCAAGGTGTGAACAGTAACGGAAGATGCAAGGTGTGAACAGTAACCGGAAGAT
Organism: Begonia masoniana; assembly: GCA_022432975.1. NCBI lineage: Eukaryota > Viridiplantae > Streptophyta > Magnoliopsida > Cucurbitales > Begoniaceae > Begonia > Begonia masoniana. The sequence continues at coordinate 35,765,272 of CM039516.1, read as the reverse complement.
GCAAGGTGTGAACAGTAACGGAAGATGCAAGGTGTGAACAGTAACCGGAAGATGCAAAGTGTGAACAGTAACCGGAAGATGCAAAGTGTGAACAGTAACGGAAGATGCAAGGTGTGAACAGTAACCGGAAGATGCAAGGTGTGAACAGTAACCGGAAGATGCAAGGTGTGAACAGTAACCGGAAGATGCAAGGTGTGAACAGTAACGGAAGATGCAAGGTGTGAACAGTAACCGGAAGATGCAAAGTGTGAACAGTAACCGGAAGATGCAAAGTGTGAACAGTAACCGGAAGATGCAAAGTGTGAACAGTAACCGGAAGATGCAAAGTGTGAACAGTAACGGAAGATGCAAGGTGTGAACAGTAACGGAAGATGCAAGGTGTGAACAGTAACGGAAGATGCAAGGTGTGAACAGTAACGGAAGATGCAAGGTGTGAACAGTAACGGAAGATGCAAGGTGTGAACAGTAACGGAAGATGCAAGGTGTGAACAGTAACCGGAAGATGCAAAGTGTGAACAGTAACCGGAAGATGCAAAGTGTGAACAGTAACCGGAAGATGCAAGGTGTGAACAGTAACGGAAGATGCAAGGTGTGAACAGTAACCGGAAGATGCAAAGTGTGAACAGTAACCGGAAGATGCAAGGTGTGAACAGTAACCGGAAGATGCAAAGTGTGAACAGTAACCGGAAGATGCAAAGTGTGAACAGTAACGGAAGATGCAAGGTGTGAACAGTAACCGGAAGATGCAAAGTGTGAACAGTAACGGAAGATGCAAGGTGTGAACAGTAACCGGAAGATGCAAGGTGTGAACAGTAACGGAAGATGCAAGGTGTGAACAGTAACCGGAAGATGCAAGGTGTGAACAGTAACCGGAAGATGCAAAGTGTGAACAGTAACCGGAAGATGCAAGGTGTGAACAGTAACTGGAAGATGCAAGGTGTGAACAGTAACCGGAAGATGCAAGGTGTGAACAGTAACCGGAAGATGCAAGGTGTGAACAGTAACCGGAAGATGCAAGGTGTGAACAGTAACGGAAGATGCAAGGTGTGAACAGTAACGGAAGATGCAAGGTGTGAACAGTAACGGAAGATGCAAGGTGTGAACAGTAACCGGAAGATGCAAAGTGTGAACAGTAACGGAAGATGCAAGGTGTGAACAGTAACCGGAAGATGCAAAGTGTGAACAGTAACGGAAGATGCAAGGTGTGAACAGTAACCGGAAGATGCAAAGTGTGAACAGTAACCGGAAGATGCAAGGTGTGAACAGTAACCGGAAGATGCAAAGTGTGAACAGTAACGGAAGATGCAAGGTGTGAACAGTAACGGAAGATGCAAGGTGTGAACAGTAACCGGAAGATGCAAGGTGTGAACAGTAACCGGAAGATGCAAGGTGTGAACAGTAACCGGAAGATGCAATCGGAAGACATAGTTTTAAAGACAGAATTTGTCAACATTTAACAGAAGGACAAACAAACAGAGAGCATAAAACATAAACGTTTCAAACCTTCAAAACCGATTCGAAATATGATTTTGAATTTTTCGAACATAACAGTAAACCACGGCAGAAACTTAAGAAAATCAAATTACATGGATAGTTCTAAAACCAGAAACCATCCATGCACATGCCAACAGAAAATATTCCAAACAATTCCAGAATACTTCAGAACGTAATTCAACTGTCAAATACAGAGGTTTTGAATATCAATACAGATTTCCAAAAGTTTTACAGAAACTTGACATACATTTCAAGTTCACCAAAACAGAAGTTTTAAAACAAAACATAAAAGTCTATACAGGACTCGGCTTAACTTTCAAAAATACACGCTCACAGGAATACATCTTGTCTGACTGCAGCAACCATCCCGTGAGCTCCTCCCTCCAACTACATCAACTCGTCAATTTGAGGCTCAAGCTCCTCATCTGGAAAATCCATACCTACAACAGGAGTTCAACTATGAGCCTAGAGCTCAATAAGAACATGAAATGAAATGCAGTGATGCATGGACTTTTTAAAATACGTGAACATTACATTACTTAACATTGCGTTTCACTAGACAGGAAAGGTATAAGTGGGAGAAGGAGCTGGCGCAACAGGATGTACATGCCACTTTCAGGACATAACAGGAGTACTTGACAGGATGCCAGTCCTCGTCCACACTTAACCATACATTTTCTTTACAGGATTTTATCTTACTTACTTCAAAACCGGTGCTGAAAACATTTGCATGATTTTACAGGAAACGTGTATGCATGAATAAGTGAAATGCTTAAACTTAACATTCACAGATGACAGAATGAATACAACAGGAAACAGAATATAACGGAAACACGTTTAACTTAAAACATAACCTAAAACCTATCTACCCGAACCAGACCTTAGTACCTCCGAGTTGTAGGGCCTTAAGGGCCAACGTAGATGCATGAACTTACCTGTGGTCCAAAATGCAGCAAGCTTGAACGCACGAGCACCGTGGTTCATGAACCTATAGCATGCATAAACAGACATTAACCCTAAACCTCACGAAACTAGCAAATAAATAAACTAAAATCGTTTTCTATCTAAGATGATTACCTTAGACCGAAAAGCAGGAGGAAAATCAGAGAAGGAAGAAACTCCTTGCGTTGGTTTTCTTCAATCGAAAGAGAGAAGCAGAGAGGAAAATGAAAGAGAGCAGAGAGGGAAATGTCTCACGTAGGAGGAAGAGAAGGAAATGGGATACATGGCTTGTCTTCTTCCACAAGTTTGCCAAGTGTCAATCATCCATTTGATTTCTCCCACCAACCTTAATTTCTTCCTAATTTGCCCTTCCATTGGTTTTTAACTAAAACATTATTTAGTTAATCGATTCGGTCTCACGAATCACCCTCGTTCGATTAAACACATCGACAATATTATTAAAAACAATCATTGCATTAATATCAGAGAAATTCCGCTTACATATTCGGGGAATTATTACATAGGCAAAAATGCCGGGTGTTACATTGGGAGAGAAAGAACGGTGACGGCTCAATGATGAAGAAATCTCCTTCCGTGAATAATAAATCCGTCAGTCGCTTCTTTAGAAAACAAACGCTTAAATATCATTGGTAACTGCCTTATTTTGAGGTTTAACTAATTCCCAAATCGAAATTCAAAGCCGCAAGAAATAAGGAAACTGAATATCACAAAATCAGTTGCGTGACACCTCGTGTGATATTTTAGGAAAGTACTGCCACCTACTTGGATATGGATCCCAAAGATTTAGGAAAGTATCCCATGATAATGTGATCTCAAGGCCTGATATAATTCATCAAATCGTTTTCAAATCAGCTTTCCAAAATAAAGTTTTCCAAAAAATAAATGTCTCTAGAATATCTAATATTTTCCTTGATCTTCAAGTTTCCTAATTTTTACTTTCACCAATATCTTCATGATTTCCAATAGTCATCCAACCAATAATCTGAATAGATTATTTCTTGATTACTAAGAAATAAACTACTAATTTGAAAAATAATTGAATAAAATATTATTACCATAAATGTAGTTTGCCAAAAATTAATACCAACATATTTGCAATATATTTGCATTTACAGAGGTCACCGTTTCTAACTTAAAAGCATGAGAACAAGGACCCGTTCTCGCAAACCAAGTCCACGTTTGTCGATTCTATATATAGAATTGGGGACCGGCCACCCTCCACTCGACCCTTCTCTAGAAAAAAAATGACCCCCCCTCCGTTCTTGTTGTCTCAAGCCACATTCCGATCGCCCAAACCGATGCATAATGCACTTATTTCGACCGTCGTTGCTCTCTAGCGATGAATCGTAGAACCATTTCGTACCCAACCCCTTTCTCGAGATTTTTCACCTTAACCTTAAAGTTTGAGGATGCTAGTTCGAGTAGATTGTTTGAATTTGACGGGGCAACAAATTGTGATCCCAACATGGACTGAGATTCCTACTCCACACCTATTTATAGCGATATTCTTACTTTTAATCAGGACGACGAATAAATAGAGGTGCATTCGACTTTAAAAACCATAGACGATGAAGAACTTTATTCTTTATGCGACTGAGAGGATGATGAGTGCCTAAGAAATCCGGTACACAAATTTTGTGGAATTGGTTTTTATTTGAAGAAAATAATACAGCTCTTTAAAAAAAAAATTAAAGAAGAAAACGTTGATTATGTATTGAAGAATGATTGTGGGGTGAAATTTAGTAAAAGTGAATCTCGGCGATTGATGATAGTTTGTGAAGACGAGTGTGAATGACAATTGTATGCTTCGAAGATACAAAATGAGTTTACGTTTCAAATAAAGAGTTTCAATGACATCCACAACTGTTCGCTTAAAATTGAAAGTCAACATACTCGTGCTTGTAAATGCGAACAGGGACTCGTTCTCAAATGAGCGGGTTCCCGTCCATGCTCTAATTTGAGAAGGGACATGCTGGCAATGCACGAGTCCCTGCACGATTTTGCGAAGGAATAAGGACCCGTGTAACATTAATAGAGATCCGTTCAAATTGAACGGGGACCCGTTCAAAATCAACGGATCTCCATTTTTTGAAAAATGAGCACAAGTCTCTGTTCTAGAGAAACAGTGACCCGACAAGGTTTATTTTGTTAAAAAATAGCTTGAGGTCCATTTTGTCATGATATTCGTATTTCAAGGTTTCATGAGTGTTATGCTCTAGAGAAGGAAACTCATTCCCCTGTTAATTTGTGTATCTCCCTTACCTCCACAGACGTTTCATTCGCAGCAAAATCCTTCTCTTTTTTTCTCTACAAATTCTTCTTCTGTACTCGAGGTCCTTCTTAGCAATTTCAACAAAAAATTCAAGCATTTGATTTCTGCTTTTAGAACTGTTGTCATACGTTGACAGAACCAAAACAAACGGTCCTGTATAAATATGAGGGAGATTCCCTCACTCCTTGAGCTAGCTTTTGGAGTGAGTTGTACTCTCTCACTTTCTATCATGGTTTCAAAACTTAATCTGTATGATGCAAGGACCGATTAAACACGTTAGATGTGAAGGAAAAAAAACCTATCACGCTAGATGTGTGGGCGAGTGTTATCTCATATCGACATAACCAAATCAAACGGTACTGTATAAATATGAGGGGATTCCCTCGTCATGCTCTCGTAAATTTTTAAATTTATGCTTGTTTTCTTCTCTGTTAGAAAGGGAGTTTTCAGATTGTTTTTGGTATGAGTTGAAAGAGGACAACGTCGGATTCTACTAGGTTGGTCGGAGGTTTCAGAGAATCGAAACTTGTAATATGTCTGAGAAGAAAGTTGCAAGCTTCCACGCCAAAACCACAGTCTCGGTGGTCAGAGGAATCATTTGGCCAAAGGTAAAACCTTGAATATTATCTCTCTTTTGCGCCCATGTAAACTTGTATTAAAGTATGAATTTTTAGTGTAAAGCAATTTTTGATTCTATGGAGGTTTTGTTGTGGCTCGGAGCTTCGAATTCGTCGGATAAAAAGGTAGACATGACTAACGAGCGATTCGAACCGAGCTGAGCCGGAAGTAATCTGGCTCACCGAGCCTAACGAGTCGAGCCTAACGAGCCAGCCTGAAAAAATTTCAACCCGAGTCGGCTCGCGAGCCATGAGTTAAACGAGCCGAGCCGAGCCTGTAACATCCGGCATTTTACCATGTAACTATTCCCCGAATCATTTAAGTGGGATGAATTTTTATTGAATCCAAGGAATGTTTTAATAAATATATCGAAGTGTTTAATGGCGAAATCGAATGGACAAACTAATTAATAGATTAGTTGGAAACTAATGAGGGGCAAATTGCGTAAGAATTAAGGTTGGTGGGAAGGAACCAATGAGCCATCGACACTTGGCAACTTGTTGAAGAAGCCATACTCTCTTCTCTCCCCTCCTACGTGAAACCCTTACTTTCTCTTCTCTGCTCTTTCCATTTCCCTCTCTGTTTCCTCTCTTCCAGGCGAAAATCATCCATCAAAGCACCTTCGATCTCCTTGGTTTTCTTCTGTTTTCGGCTTAAGGTAAACATTTGCTTATGCTGACGTGTTTGGACAAGTAAAATGACAGTTTTGTTGAAGTTTAAAGGTTGTGATATTTTGGAGAAAACTCGCTGTTATTGCATGAAAACATGTTGGTTTGTTTTCTAAAAGCCTGAATGGAGTTAGAAGCATATCCTTCATGTTATTTGTTAGCATTTGCAGCTTTTTTATTTTCCTTCCGTGCATGTATAGGTCCGTGCATAACCGAGACGACCAAGAACATCAACTCTACAGCAAACAGGTAAGTTCATACCCGTAGGCTGGTCCTTAAGGCCCTACATCATGGAGACTCTAGGATTTTACTTCTGTTAGGAGGTTTTGGGTAGATAAGTCGAAGTTAAATTCCGAGCAGTCTGTTCTTCCTTTAGGTTCTGTTCTATTGTTTCTGTTGTCTGCCGTTTCAATTGTAAGCACTGTGAACGTCCATGCATACACGATTTTTCCCGAAAGTTCATGCAAAACTGTTTTCTGTACACGGTTTGAAGCTAAACAAGATAAAATCTGATTGAAATGTATTGGTTAAGTGCGGGACGGGGACTGGCCTACTGTTCTGTTTCTGTATATCTGTTTGTGCCTGTCGTGCACTTGCCAGTTCCCCTATAAGCCCCTCTTATACCCCTCTGCCACTAAAATGTAATGTACTGTTCTGTCACTGTATTCTGAAACTTCATGCATAGCATATGCATCACTACATTTATATATGTTCTTACTGAGTTTTAGACTCATAGGTGAACTCTCTGATGTAGGTACTGAACCCGAAAATGAGGACCTTGTGCCTCAGTTTGATGAATAGGTGGCTGGTGGCTCGAGCTCTCGGGGAGTGGTTGCTGCAGTCAGACAAGATATGAACCTGTGAGAATGTATATTCTGAAGTTAAGTCAAATTCTGTATCATCTTTAGAAGTTTTAAAACACTTGAAGTGTAGGTTCAGTTCTGTACAGCCTTTGTATTTCTCTTTCCAAACAATGTATGGAATCTGTAGTGAATGTCTAAAACCTCTGTATTTGACAGTTGTATTTATATATTTTGAAATATTCTGGAACTGTACTGAATTCTTTCCTGATTTGTTCATGTATGGGTGGTCTCTGGTTTTAGAGCTATCCATGCAGATTGAAATCTTAAACTTATGTCATGTTTTCTGTTATGACTGAAAATCTTGTTTTGATTCGGTTTTTTAGGGTCTGAAACTTTTTATGCCTTCTGTTTTACGCTCTCTATTGGTATGTCTTCCTGTTAAAAGTTGTCTAATTTTGCCTTTAAAATTGCATCTTCCGATCACATCCACCGCTGCTTTAAAAATCACTTCTACCGTTGTTTTCCTTTAAAAATCAATTCTACCTGTGAACATTACAGTTCACTTCTACCGGTGAACAGTACAGTTCATTTCTGCCTGTAGTCTACTTCTACCGCTGCCCGTTTTAAAAATCACATCCACTGCTACTTGTAAAATCATATCCACCGCTGCCCGCTGCCTGTTTTAAAAAGTCACATGTGCCTCTACCTTTAAAATCATGTCTGCCGCTACCCGTTTCTCTTTAAAACTACATCTACCGCTGCCCTTTTAAAAGTATATCCACCGCTGTCACTGTTCATTTCTGTCGTATTCACATCTACCGTTGTTTTTACAATTTCACATCCACCGCTACCTTTGTTTATTCGCATCCACCGATCCACTTCTACCGGTACTGTTCACTTTTGCCTTATTCAACATCTTCCGCCCAGTTTTATCACTTCTACCGCCTGACGTCATCTACTCTTCTACCTTCAAAACTACATCATCCGACAGACTCCTTCCGCCAGTCTTCTGCCTATGTCTCCCACCCGTATTTCCTGTTTTCTGCTGCCATTTATAACTGTCATCCAGATTCTTTTTACATGTCTCCCTTCACTCTTCGAATTCCATCTTGCCTGATATTCTAAATATCCAATAGTCTAATTTACTTCTGCCTCCCTGTTTTCTTCTGTCTATTATTTCTGTGGTTCAAAAATTAACATGTCTTCTGATCCTATTCCAAGCATTTTGATTCCCTTCTATTGTTTACCCTGTAGTTCGGTTTTAACTGTTTTTCCCGTTTTGATTTCGACTCTAGAGAACTCTCTCTCTCTGTCAATGTTTTAACAGTATAATGTAAAATATATATATATATATATATATATATATATATATATAGTCTGAGTTTTTTTTAGTTTTTTTTTTGTTATGTCCCGGAGTGATGGCTTGGCTCCCGGATTTCGATTGGAATCAGGTCCCGGGCTGTCACAGTTATGGTATCAGAGACAACAAGGTTTTAAAATCGATCCTGTAAAATGTCTGACTGCACAACCCGCCACGTGAGATCGCTCCACCAACTGTAAGTGTTTAAAATTCCCGTGAAAGTTTTGTTTATTAAGTTAGGTTATTCTGTTTATAGGGTTTCTTAGAAATGGTGAGAGGGCATCAGGAAGAGTCAAGCGAAAGCTCTTGTGCCATTGACCGACTAACTGAACTGGTGGGTGTACAGTCCCGCATAGTTGAACGTTTGATGGCCAGAGAAGATAACGGAAATAACATTCATGGTAATGCTCTGCGTGTCACCAGTGGAGATAGACTCAGAAGACTCCAGCCGCCTACATTCGATGGACTATCTACTAACCCGATTCGTGCTAAAGAATGAGTTTGGCAGATTGAACAGATATTTAACTATGCCGTGGTGGAGGAGAGCAAGAAAGTCACATGTGCCACATTTCATCTCACCAAGAGTGCTGGATTCTGGTGGGACACTGTGCGGTCGACTACTGTGGCATTAAGCTGGGAGGGATTCAAGAATATCTTTTACGAGAAGTATTTCGACCGCGGTGTGAGGAAAGAGAAGTTGGTTGAATTCTCTCGGCTACGACAATACGGATTAGTGGCCGAATATGTTCAGAAGTTTGAATCATTATCCCGCTATGCGCCTCATTTGGTGGCCACTGACGAAAACAAGGTGCACCAATTTATTCAGGGTTTGAAGCTGGACCTCTTACGGGTAATTTCATACGGGGGATTTGACGAGGCCCTGTATGCGAAGGTGGTGGCCAAGGCTTACCAGTTAGAAGCCTTAGAAATAAAGTCCCAAAGATAGAGGGATTCATTGAAGAGATTTCCCCGTGATGCACCTCAACAGCAACAACAACAAAGGGGTCAGAATTTACAACCTCTATAGCAACAGAACAGAGGCATTAAGAGGCCCAATGAGACCACCATTTATCAAGACAAGGGAAAGAGGTCGATAGGGGCTCCTCAACCTTCAGTATGCCCACGGTGCCAGAAACTTCACAGGGGCGAGTGCAGACTTATTACAGGCCAATGTTTCCGATGTGGCAAAGGAGGCCATCATGTTCGGGATTGCCCGATGCCGGACACGAGACCAAACCTTGTCGTGCCAAAAGTTTTTACAATGATGGAAGATGTTGATGATGCCGCTCAGCATACGGTAATTACAGGTACAATTTCAATATGCGATGCACCTGCTTATACCTTGTGGGACACGGGGGCCACACATTCGTTTATGGCAATGGACTTTGTAGTTAGACAGGAGTTTTGTTGTATGCCGTCAGATCAGCCTTACAACATTATGCTACCGTCCGGAGAGTTTATGCACTCCAAACAGGTTGTGTGGGGTGATATAGTGTCAGTGGGAGACCAGAAGTTGTATGCCAACCTTATCGTCATCGGTCTGATGGGATACGATGTCATTCTGGGGATGGACTGGCTGTTTAGACATTACGCCACCATCAACTGTAGGTCCGGGCTTGTGTCGTTTAAACGCCCGAACAAGGTAGAGTTCTCCTATCAGGCAGTACCAAAGGAACACCGTATGCCTGTTATATCCTCCTTGAAAGCTCAACAACTGATGAGGTTAGGATGCATCGGATTTCTTACCCACGTAGTAGATGTTCAAAGGCAAAATGAGGTGGAACTTCAAAATATTCCGGTAGTTCGAGAATTCTCAGAGGTTTTCTTAGACGACTTACCGAGATTGCCACCTGATCGTGAAATCGAGTTTGAGATTGACGTATATCCTGGTGCTGAACCGGTATCGAAGAATCTGTACCGTATGGCACCGATTGAGCTGAGGGAGTTGAAGGCTCAGCTAAAGGAATTGGTAGACAAGGGTTTTGTGCGCCCTAGTTTCTCTCCGTGGGGTGCTCCCGTCTTGTTTGTCAAGAAGAAGGATGGGACCCTACGTATGTGCATTGATTACCGGGAGCTGAACTGTAACGACCCTTAAACTATTCCTCGAAATTCCCAATAAATTTAAAAATTTCTTTTTATACTAGGTAAATCTCATAACATTGAGCGGAAATTAAATCATTGAAATCGTTTGGGAAATCATTGGAAGGCTTTTTAAATAAAACATTCTAAAACCTCAATTCAATTTAAAACAAACAATTAAATGACAATTAAATCATCAGCCATTTGAGACAAAAGAGCATCGAAGCAGGGGAGGGACAGAAGGGGCAATTCAGCCCAAAAACCACAGGCGACCAAACGCCTGAAGATGGGCGATCGGGCGACCCTCGCACAGCCGCCCGAACGCTCATCTTCGAGCGTTCGGTCGCTTCACGTTCTGCTTACAGAACGTGAAACCAAAACTGTCGAAGTGCAAATTCTGGTTGAGCAGGATTAACTTCCTGGGTCATGTGGTGTCGGCAGAAGGAGTGTCCGTGGATCCAACCAAGATTCTGGCAATGAAAGAATGGCCGAGACCGAGAAATGCCAGTGAGGTACGGAGTTTTATCGGGTTAGCTGGTTATTATAGAAAGTTTATTAAGGGAATTTCTGTAATAGCGAAGCCTATGACCAGCTTAACAAGGAAGGACATCAAGTTCAAGTGGTCTGAAGCTTGTGAGGTGAGTTTTCAGACACTTAAGCAGAAATTAACCACTGCTCCTCTGTTAGTATTGCCAATTAAAGACGGCAAATTCAGTGTATACTGTGATGCGTCCAAGATTGGCTTGGGATGTATATTAATGCAAGAAGGGTAAGTGGTAGCATACGCATCCAGACAATTGAAGAACCATGAACAAAACTACCCTACGCATGACCTCGAGCTAGCGGCAGTCGTATTTGTGCTGAAAGTATGGAGACACCACTTGTACGGACAATCATGAGAGGTGTTTTCTATCACAAGAGCCTGAAGTACATATTTACCCAAAAAGAACTAAACATGAGACAAAGACGGTGGTTAGAATTTGTGAAAGATTACGATGTTGAGATTAAATACCATCCTGGTAAAGCTAATGTGGTAGCTGATACACTGAGCAGGATGCCAACTACTATGAAACCAGTTATGTTGGCCGTATCAATGCTTTTGAGGACAGAGATATAGAAGTTCGATATGGAGATAGTTTCTGATTTTAGTTATTTGGGAGATGGAGTTCTGAAGTTCAAAAACAGATGGTATGTTCCGAAAGACGAAGAGCTACGGAAGCACATCTTGTCGGAAGCCCACTCATCTTCTTTCTCCGTGCATCCTGGAAGCACAAAGATGTATCAGGACTTGAAACTTCACTTCTGGTGGCCGAATATGAAGAATGAAGTGGCCAAATATGTTGAGTCTTGCATGATATGTCAACTCGTCAAAGCGAACATCAACAACCCAGTGGAACGCTTCAGCCTCTCCCGATCCCCGAATGGAAATGGGAGAACATCACAATGGACTTTGTTGTTGGCCTTCCAAGGACAGCTAAGGGTCATAATAGCATTTGGGTCATAGTGGACAGATTGACGAAGTCGGCCCATTTTCTACCTGTGATGACGACGTACTCCATGGATCAGTACGCAGAGCTGTATATTAATGAGATTATTCAGCAGCATGGCATTCCTGTGTCGATCGTCTCAGACCGTGATCCCAGATTCACTTCCAGGTTTTGGAGAAGTTTGCAGAACTCCTTGGGTACAAAGTTGGATTTCAGCACGGCATTTCATCCATAGACTGACGGACAATCTGAGAGAACAATCCAAATACTGGAGGATATGCTAAGGTCGTGCGTGCTGGAATTTCATGCTCCTTGGAGTAGATATTTACCACTCGTGGAGTTTGCTTACAACAATAGCTACCAGGCTACAATTGGCATGGCTCCTTATGAAGCTCTTTACGGCAGAAAGTGTAGATCCCCATTGTGTTAGGATGAGGTCGGAGAAACCATGCTTATCGGCCCTGAGATATTACAGCAGATGTCCGGGGTGATAGCTGCTATCAAACAACGAATAAAGATTGCTCAGAGTCGACAGAAGAGTTATGCGGACCATAGAAGAAGAGACTTAGAGTTCACTGAGGGCGATGAAGTATTCTTGAAAGTGTCGCCTTTCAAGGGCGTAATGAGGTTTGGTAAGAAAGGGAAACTCAGCCCACGGTTCATTGGAACTTTTCCCATTTTGAAGCGTGTGGGAAGCATGGCCTACAGACTGCAGTTGCCAGCATCTATGGATGAAGTTTACAATGTTTTCCATGTCTCAATGCTGAGAAAATGTATACGAGATCCAACTTAGATCATGAAACAGATGGACTTTGATATCATGCCGACACTGACATACGAAGAAAGGCCCATACAGATATTGGATACCTCACTCAAGGTGTTGCACAACAAGGTAGTCCCATTGGTGAAAGTTTCCATGTCTCAATGATGTTAGGGCCCAATATCCTGACCTCTTTAGTTAGGTAAATTTTGGGGACAAAATTTCTGTTAAGGTGGATGGAATGTAACACCCGGCATTTTGCCATGTAACTATTCCCCGAATCATTTAATGGGATGAATTTTTATTGAATCCAAGGAATGTTTTAATAAATATATCGAAGTGTTTAATGGCAAAATCGAATGGACAAACTAATTAATAGATTAGTTGGAAACTAATGAGGGGCAAATTAGGTAAGAATTAAGGTTGGTAGAAAGGAACCAATGAGCCATCGACACTTGGCAACTTGTTGAAGAAGCCATACTCTCTTCTCTCCCCTCCTACGTGAAACCCTCACTTTCTCTTCTCTGCTCTTTCCATTTCTCTCTCTGTTTCCTCTCTTCCAGGCGAAAATCATCCATCAAAGCACCTTCGATGTCCTTGGTTTTCTTCTGTTTTCGGCTTAAGGTAAACATCTGCTTATGCTAACGTGTTTGGACAAGTAAAATGACAGTTTTGTTGAAGTTTAAGGGTTGTGATATTTTGGAGAAAACTCGCTGTTATTACATGAAAACATGTTGGTTTGTTTTCTAAAAGCCTGAATGGAGTTAGGAGCATATCCTCCATGTTATTTGTTAGCATTTGCAGCATGTTTATTTTCCTTCCGTGCATGTATAGGTCTGTGCATAACCGAGACGACCAAGACATCAACTCTACAGCAAACAAGTAAGTTCATACCCGTAGGCTGGTCCTTAAGGCCCTACATCACGGAGACTCTAGGATTTTACTTCTGTTGGGAGGTTTCGGGTAGATAAGTCGAAGTTAAATTCCGAGTAGTCTGTTCTTCCTTTAGGTTCTGTTCTATTGTTTCTTTTGTCTACCGTTTCAATTGTAAGCACTATGAATGTCCATGCATACACGATTTTTCCCGAAAGTTCATGCAAAACTGTTTTCTGTACACGGTTTGAAGCTAAACAAGATAAAATCTGACTGAAATGTATTGGTTAAGTGCGGGACGGGGACTGGCCTACTGTTCTGTTTCTGTATATCTGTTTGTGCCTGTCGTGCACTTGCCAGTTCCCATATAAGCCCCTCTTATACCCCTCTGCCACTGAAATGTAATGTACTGTTCTGTCACCGTATTCTGAAACTTCATGCATAGCATATGCATCACTGCATTTATATATGTTCTTACTGAGTTTTAGATTCATAGGTGAACTCCATGATGTAGGTACTAAACCTAAAAATGAGGACCTTATGCCTCAGTCTGATGAATAGGTGGCTGGTGGCTCGAGCTCTCGGGGAGTGGTTGCTGCAGTCAAACAAGATATGAACCTGTTAGAATGTATATTCTGAAGTTAAGTCAAATTCTGTATCATCTTTAGAAGTTTTAAACCACTTGAAGTGTAGGTTCAGTTCTGTACAGCCTTTGTATTTCTCTTTCCAAACAGTGTATGGAATCTGTAATGAATGTCTAAAACCTCTGTATTTGACAGTTGTATTTATATATTTTGAAATATTCTGGAACTGTACTGAATTCTTTCCTGATTTGTTCATGTATGGGTGGTCTCTAGTTTTAGAGCTATCCATGCAGATTGAAATCTTAAACTTATGTCATGTTTTCCGTTATGACTGAAAATCTTGTTTTGATTCGGTTTTCTGAGGGTCTGAAACTTTTTATGCCTTCTGTTTTATGCACTCTGTTCGTATGTCTTCCTGTTAAAAGTTGTCAAATTTTGCCTTTAAAACTGCATCTTCCGATCACATCCACCGCTGCTTTAAAAATCACTTCTACCGCTGTTTTCCTTTAAAAATCACTTCTACCGGTGAACATTACAGTTCAGTTCTACTGGTGAACAGTTCAGTTCATTTCTGTCTGTAGTCTACTTCTACCGCTGCCCGTTTTAAAAATCACATCCACCGCTACTTGTAAAATCATATCCACCGTTGCCCGCTGCCCGTTTTAAAAAGTCACATGTGCCGCTACCTTTATAATCATGTCTGCCGCTGCCCGTTTTTCTTTAAAACTATATCTGCCGCTGCCCTTTTAAAAGTATATCCACCGCTGTCACTGTTCATTTCTGTCGTATTCACATCTACCGTTGCTTTTACAATTTCACATCCACCGCTACCTTTGTTTATTCGCATCCACCGATCCACTTCTACCGGTACTGTTCACTTTTGCCTTATTCAACATCTTCCGCCCAGTTTGATCACTTCTACCGCCTGACGTCATCTCCGCTTCTGCCTTCAAAACTACATCATCCGACAGACTCCTTCCGCCAGTCTTCTGCCTATGTCTCCCACCCGTATTTCCTGTTTTCTGCTGCCATTTATAACTGTCATCCAGATTCTTTTTACATGTCTCCCTGCACTCTTTGAATTCCATCTTGCCTGATATTCTAAATGTCCAATAGTCTAATTTACTTCTGCCTCCCTGTTTTCTTCAGTCTGTTATTTCTGTAGTTCAAAAATTAACATGTCTTCTGATCCTGTTCCAAGTATTCTGATTCCCTTCTGTTGTTTACCCTGTAGTTCGGTTTTAACTGTTTTTCCCGTTTTGATTTTGACTCCAGAGAACTCTCTCCCTCTCTGTCAATGTTTTAACAGTATAATGTTCAAAAAATATATATATATAGTCTGAGTTTTTTTTTAGTTTTTTTTTTGTTATGTCCCGGAGTGATGACTTGGCTCCCGGATTCCGATTGGAATCAGGTCCCGGGCTGTCACAGAGTCGGCTCAACGAGCCGAGCGTATATAAATATTTCCAACTTATGTTAATATAAGTTTTTAAAAAAATTTTATTTAAAATTATAATAAGTATTAATAATTGTCAACGATATTTAGTGATTTAATTTAAAAATTAGTTATGTTATGCAAAGGTATATAAAATTGAATGTATGTAAAAGAAATTTAATAAAAATTACAAATTTACAAATTTGAAAAAAAAATTACTTCAAATTACAAAAGAAGTTCAATAAAAAGAATCTCTAGTCTTCAATATCTAACTGCGTAAACTCCTAAAGAATTTCATCATCTCGTTGTTGATCCCTCGTCTTGGCGTCGGTCCAATATTTGATACAAATGAGTACCTCCACAAGATCCGGTGCAAGTCTTCCTCTTTATTCATCGTAAACACGTTCACCTGCACTAAAAGCAGATTCTGATTCTACAATAAAAATATGAGGTGTTAGTAGATCACGTGCCATTATAGAAAGAATAGGATATATGGTAGAATATCTTTTCCACCAATCTAAAATATCAAAATTCTCTTCTCGAGAAAATTGATAATGAGTTTCAAAATAAATATTGAGTTCATTTATAAAAGAAGTAAAATAATTTTAAGTTTGTAATTCACTCCATATATTATCAATACTATATTGTTAACTAAAACTACTACCACCACCACTACTACTAGGATAACTCTCGATATGTGGAGGTCGTGAATAATAATGATTAATATTGAAATATTTTATTTCATAAGAAACATATAAATTTGAAACGCCATTTATTATGTCATCAATTGTAATTAAAGGTTGAGTACATAAATTTGCAGAAATCCTATTGAGCATAAGACATACTCTTTTTAATTTAAATCTAGGATCCATGATACATGCATAACAAAAAATAAGAGGAATGCTATGCCAATATTTTTTAAATTTTGTTTCGATTTTATTAAGAATATTACTAAATTCATCTATTTGTTGATATTTTACGAAATTACATGTTAAATCTATAAAAATAGGAAGAATAATATTAGAAGTGGGATAATAAATTCCAGAACATTGATTTCTAGCATCATAAAAATGTTTTAAAAAATCAAGAAATATATTAGCAATATTACAACTTGATTTGTCAATGTTAATATTTTTCGTCTTATCATTAATAAAAGCACAAATAACTTACCAATATGACCTAGTATTTTGCAACATCAAATAAGTTGAATTCCACCTATTATCTACGTCGGTTTTTAATTTTTTTTGTTTAAGTTGGGCAGCTCTACAAAAATTTTTATATTCTTGTTGTCTCGAAGTAGACCTAATAATATAAGAAATTATGGACCTAATTATTTCAATATGAGATGAAATATATAACATACCATCTTTAACTTCCAAATTTAAAATATGACACACATCTCAAATAAAAAAAAAGAATCACGAGTAACATCTAATTGTAAAAAATCCTTGAATTGAGAAATAACAACATCATTAGCACTAGCATTATTAAAAGTTATGCTAAAAATTCTATTTTTAATATAATATTCTTGCAATATTGTCATAATAAATCTACAGATGGTGGTGCCAGAATGAGGATATTCACAGTTACAAAATTCTAAAATTCTTTTATTTAATTGTCAAGATTCATCAATAAAATGAGATGTTACCACTATATAACCAATAGCATTATGTGCACTCCATAAATCAGAAATAATACATATAGACATCGTAAGAGCATTTGAAAAAAATGTAATTAATTCATTTTTCATATCTATAAACATTTTATGGATATCACTTCTCATAGTAGTTCTAAAGACACGTTTAAAACTACGAGTAGCATATTCTTTCATAAATTTTTCAAACACTTCACTATCGAAGAATGATAAAGGCAACTCAGATTATGCTACTAGTTGTGCTATTCATTCTCTCATTCTATTTTGTGAATATGTGAAAATGCCACTACCACTAACATTTAATTGAGATTGTGTTGAATCTCGTGTTTCAATATTTTAGTGACATTTTTCAAAATGTCTACCAATGGTGCTAGTAGAGCAACCAGAAGTATAAGAAAAATTTTTAACACAATATTTACATTGAGCTCTACTTTCTATTTTGCCTGAAATTTTAATATCTTTTAAATCAAAATGTTTTCATACATCCGAAGTTTTATGTCTTCTTTTTCTAGGTGAAGTGGATGTTTGTGCAGATGATTTTCCCACATAAAATGTAAGAATTAATTCTCTAATTTCCTCTATGTCATCATTATCATCAATAATATAATTGCGATAATCCATAATAAATAAAATTGAATTATATTTTTAATAATAAATTGATATCACAAAACCAATGTCCAATAAAAGCTTATAGGTGGTGTGAATTGATCAACTCCACATATACGAAACCTAAAAAAATTAATACAAAAAAATTTAGTTCATATAACTATAATTAAAAATTACGTAAATATATGTAAAAAAAACTAAAATATACCTTGTTGAACGAGGAAAATAGTGAATTGCAAGAGGAGAGAAATTGATTGATGGCACCAAATTGATTGAGAGTAAATTGATGAATGAATTGAGCAAATTGAAGAATGAATTGAGAGAGAGTTGGAGGAAAGTTGGTGACAAAAATGAAGGGAGGAGAAGAGAATTTATAGGGGGCATTGGGCAAGCAACGGTCATTAGACCGTTGCTAATGCTGACTGCTGAGGGAGGGAGAGGGAGAGAGAGAGAGAGAGCACTTAGAGCAGAGCACTCAAGGACCGAAGCAACGGTCATAATTTTTATGACTGTTGCTCCTAGTGCTGGTGCGCTGCAAAATAGGAGGGAGAGAGAGAGAGAGCACTCAGAGCAGCAACGGTCTTATGACTGTTGCTGGGTTGGGGGCTGGGGAAGCAAAACAACGGTCTTATGACTGTTGCTGCTGCTAAGTGCTGTGCTGCAAAACAGAACCGGATGGAGAGAGAGAAAGAGAGACCAGCAACGGTCATCAGATCGTTGCTAGGCAGCTCGGGTGCCAAGTGGGGGCTGTGGGAAGTAGAGCAACTGTAACACCTGGGATTTTTCTCTAACATACGCAGCCTTAGATTAGGTTATGTTATGGGAGCTTAATGTTAATCCTAGGGTTATGCTAAGTTTATGAGATAGAAAGTGAAGTTTGGAGTGGAAACCAAAGGATTAGGTGGTGTATTTGAGTTTTGTGTTTTGACTTTGCCATAATGAAAGATTTGAAGGGGAAAATAGGAAAGTTCTCAACGTGGAAAGAGTGGTGTGAGGGAGAGGTTAATGTATAAAATTTGGTTTTTTTGAGGTTAAAAATCAAAAAGGAGAAAAGTGAGAGTTTAAATGGTTGGATGGCTAAAGTGTTAAAAGACAAAAATCTTCTTCTTCCTCCCCTTTCTCTCCACGAAATTGCAGCCTCCATTGACGTACTTCTTCCTCTTCCAATCCTCAATTTTTGCAAGGATCAATGTTAGTTTTTGGGTATGTTTTATGTTGTATGCTCATTAGTGATGATTTTTGGTGTTTTGGTGAGTTTTTGGAAGGGTTTGGAAACCCTAATGGTGAAGCTCCGAATTTTTATTTCCTTGCTACATTTGGTGATTTAAACCTTAGATAGGTTGGTTTAGGTTGATTGTGTAGAGATTAGAGGTATGGTTGAATTTGGTGAAAAACTAGAAATTTGAGCATAGACAGCCGATTCTGTTTGGTGCAGAATTTGATCGGCCATACTTGTTTTGTTGATAAATTGAATTGATTCATTAGATAGTAGACATGTAGAGGTTTACGGAATGAGGTTTAAATCCGATGAAAAATGAGTAAGTTATGGCCGATTGAAGATTGGACATTGAAAATGAGGGAAAATTGGGATTTTGGATTTTAAAGGTTTAGGGTTAGTTAGTTATTGTTAGAAATAGAGTAAATGTTCTTTAGGTTTAGTTGTATGCTTACTAAGTAATTTTCCCTATATTTGTTATGTGATGACCCGGATGTGTAAGTATGTGTACGATGGTTGCACGAAATGGAACCCAGATGGCGGTACGTCCGCGTGGGCGAACCGGAAGGTTACGGCTCGTAAAAAAGGGGGGGTCGTCACAATCCCACATTGCTTGGGAAAGTATAAGGAAATGAAACATATGTAAGGAAACCCTCCCAAGATAGTAAGACGCGTTTTGGAGCACAATTGGCAACAGATCCCATAAGAACTCCGAAGTTAAAAGTGCTTCGGCGAGAGTAGTACCAAGTTGGATGACTGACTAGGAAGTTCTCGCCAAACAAAGCCCTGAGGGTAGAATATTGGGCTACGGCTCAATCCCTAGAGCGGACAATATATTGCTGGGAAAAGGGGTCTTTATAAATGGTATCAGAGCTTGTACCCAACCAGAAATGTGGCTAACAAGGACGTTGGGCCCCCGAGGGGGGTGATTATGATGACCCAGATGTGTAAGTATGTGTAACGTCCCTTATTCTATACCCTTAATTTTCCGTAAATTTTTTTTTTTTTTTTGCTTTGTGCCTTGAGTAAACTTGACTTCTGAAATCTTTAGGATAATTGAAATCGTTTGAAAATCATTTAAATAAAACCATATAAATATCAAAATAACAATCGGCTAAGTGAATCGAGGGCAAAAAAGGCAAACCGCGCCCAAAATGTATAGCCGATCGATCGGCCATATCAGCCGATCGATCGGCAGTAGTAAAAATTTAGGGGCAATCGATCGCCCCTCATATAGGCGATCGATCGCCCTTTGGCGATCTATCCTCCAGCCGATCGAACGCCCTTACAAGAGATCGATCGGCTACCTCTCTGGAAATATTCCAGAGAGTAGCCATATCTTGCCGATCGATCGCCCTCCCAGGCGATTGATCGGCGACCTCTCTGGATTTTGGAAATCCAGAGAGCGCCCTCCCCCTTCTCCCTTTCTTCTTTTCTTCCTCTCCCTGCACACACACACTTAACCATTCTTTTCCTCTCATCAACTACATACACTTAAACCCAACTCCTAACAAACACTTCAACATAAAATCATTTATATCATCATTCATTCCTCACTTCGTCAATCACCAAAAAAACCGACTCACAACGTATTTAAAATATAGTAAAATTTCGTGAAAACGAACTGCGTTGATCAGTTTAAAAACTAAACATTTTCCGTACGAGTTTAAAAATCACCAAGCAGTTCCAGTAAATTCCAAAATAGAAATCATCGCTTAGAGATCCTAAACATTCGTTCATAAAGCTATACAAAACTCCTTTCATCATAATCTCCAACTAACAATCAAAAGGCACTTTCTATGCACATTCTAAATCGATTAACCTATCGTATCAAAATACCTATACGCCCAATTCACATGGGTGAAAATACGCACCGACTGCAGCACCGCACACCCACGGACACCCTTCATCAACCAGCTCATACATCGGGTGGAGGAATATCATCCTCACCTGTTTCGTAATTACCTACACCACAGAGATAATATATGAGCTAAAGGCTAAGTAAATCTACGTAAATGCAAATGCGTGCTATGCGTATATCGTTCGTAAAATCATGCAGTCGTTTTAATCCTTACATTACATAGCGGGATGTCACGAGGTCTACTGTCAATAGATGGAGAGGGCACATCTGACAGTTAGACAGCCCTTTTCATCTACCGGGGGAAAACATGCTTCACTCACATGACAGCCATGTCTGAACCCCACCCCGTCGTGACATGAATTACGTGCATTCGTTTCTTTTCATTAATTCTGTTCTTTTTATAAAACCGTGTAGAAACTCATTTTCATGCTAATTTGAAAAAGTGTGATGCATGTATAGTTCATAATTAACATAGAAAACAAACAATAAATCTTAGAAAACACAACACGACCTATACTCCTAAACTACCCAACCACTTACTCTACAACTACAAAATTCACCAATATCCTCGATAACGTCATAACTCTTGGTGTAGGCCAAATCGGCCAAACAAAGCACAAAGAATTACCTCGTGTTCGTAGCGCACCGAGCTCTGTCCACGAGCGTTGTTCACCTAAACCAATTCATAGAATTTATAATTAAAATCAGGCCTAGAATATCGAATTTGGAAGACTAGAAAAACTCCTATCTAAGGGAACTTCTCCTATATTTCTAATTTAACTCGATGTGACATTTTATCGAGCAATTCGCGCTCGTGAATTCCTAACCTCCATTAATGGAGTTTCTAAGTTCTCCAACAACCAAAAACTCCAACATTCATCAATAAACCGACTAATTATGTCCAATAACCATCAATACATCCATCAGAGGCGTAATCACGCTAAACCTATCGATTTCAAACCTTAATCCACATTTTTAACAAAAACCCTAAACGAACCCTAAACGTTTAAGCTCAAGAAATCAAAATCCAACGTCTCAAAAGCACAAAGTCTTACCTAGGGAGCAAAGACGGAGTAGAAACGTGAAGAAGTGGAGTTGATTAGAGGAGAAACACCGGCATTTGAAGGAACCGTCATGGAGAGCTTCGCCTGGAACTCAAAATCGCAGGGAGAGAAGCTTTTTGGGAAAAAATCGTGTAAGTGTGGAGGGGGAAGAAAGAGGAATTTGTTTATTTAACTAAAATCAACTCATCAAATTACCAATTTACCCCTCATTTTGATATCTCCATTAATCCTCTTCTTGTCTTGTTAATTGACTAACAATCCGATTTTCTCCAATTTTCCTTATTTTATCAGTAATTTCAATTTATTGTTAGGACTCTATTAAAACTTTTTGTTCATAAAACGGACTTTATTTGACATATTTACGAAAATGTCATTATATATTGGAATTACAAAAATCCCGTAAAGTCGGGTGTTACATTTCATCCACCTTAATTAAAATTTGGTCCTCAAAATTTGATTATACAAACAGTTCAGGATACTTAGACATCATATCCTGCTGTCTTTCCCAAGTAACCTCCTCTACTAGATGGTTCCTCCATAGGACTTTCACCAACAGGATCTCCTTATTTGCGCAATAATTTGATAGAGTATTCCAAAATTCGCACCAGCTTTTCCACGTAAGTCAGCGTCGGTTGTACCTCAATCTCTCTTACTTCAACAACATGCGACGGATCTCGCACGTACTTCCTAAGCATTGACACGTGAAATATGCTGTGGATGCCTTCCATTGACGCCGAAAGCTGTAATTGGTAAGCTAACTTCCCGATCCTCTTCAAAATAGGGAAGGACCCCACGTAACGAGGACTCAACTTGCCCTTCCTTCCGAATCTCATAACACCTTTAAACGGAGAAATTTTAAGATAAACCTCGTCACCCTCATTGAACTCTAATTCCCTTCGTCTGGTGTTGGCATAGCTTTTCTGGCGTCTTTGCGCTATCTCAATACGCTATTTGATAACAGCGATCTTCTCCGCCGTTTGTTGTAAAATATCAGAGCAAATTATGCTAGCCTCGCCAACCACGTCCCAATACAGCAGAGACCTGCATTTTTGACCATAATGCACTTCGTACGGTGCCATGCCAATGGTAGCTTGAAAGCTATTGTTGTATGAGAACTCAATCAACGGTAAATATCAGCTCCACGAGCCCTGAAACTCCAGCACGCAAGCTCTGAGCATATCCTCAAGAATCTGATTTGTTCTTTCTATCTGTCCGTAAGTGTAACGCCCCGAAAACCCACCCAGATTCTCGGTTCGCTACAGGGACTACTTTGAGCTAAACGACTTACTAATTCCCCTTAATCCTAACCATTAAGCACCACGGCATCCTCCCCAAAAATTTCGGCAGAGTAACAACTGAAAATGGGGCCCCCAAAATGCTAAGTACCTGCAAACGAATAAATCCCAACCAATCCAGAATACTCCTAATCAACTATCCAACATACGGCATTCAAAATCTCCAAATAGCAGTAAAGAGGGAACTAAAATACTAATATCCCTCAGTGAAGAAAGTCCACAGTATAGGGCGACATATCATCCTTAACTATGACTATATTCAACAAATACAAATACCCCCACAAAAGACAAAAAGTCCTACTCCCTATCAACACCATGCTACGGCTCCCCCTGGGTCGAGTCGCCCTAACACTGTCATCAACCGGGGCCTTGGTCGCACGCCACCAACTGTCACCTACTCCTAGTCAGACTCTCGGTACACACCCACCAGCTCAGCAATACCTACACCACAGAACACACTGTAAGCTCAAAGCATAGCAAGTAAAGTGCTGAAAAATAAACGTGAAGCATGAAAACGGGTTATGTAATCCTAACACATGCAGGTCTCTACACACGTTGTCAACATCTCTCCGCATCGCATCTCACCGAGGTTTGGAATGTAACCGCATCGGGCAGTCAGTCCGTACACAGCACTGTTTACCGGAACGTCACCACCGGACCTGGTTCCTCCAGGAACGGGGTCCATAAGTCACACCCAAAACCCCCTGTCCCGACTCGAAATGCAACTGCACCGGGCAGTCGGTCCGTACACCGAACTGTTTATCGGCACGTCACTGCCGTCCCGGTTCCTCCAGGAACGGGGTCCATAAGTCACATTCCAGCCACTATCTCGACTCGAAGTGCAACCGTCCAGGCAGTCGGCCAATACACCGCACTACCACCAGCACGTCGCCACCGCTCCAGCTCGTCCCGGAAGCGGGACGTACAGTCACACTCCAGCCCACTGTCGCCTTTCCGCACCGTACCTCACCTCCACTACTCTCCCTCCGTGCCTGAAAACATGCTCAAAACATTTTGCGTAGCTTTTAAAACATGATGCAACCTACACAAAACTTCCCCACAACCTACACAAAACTTCCCCACAACCTACACAAAACTTCCCCACAACCTACACAAAACTTCCCCACAACCTACACAAAACTTCCCCACAACCTACACAAAACTTCCCCACAACCTACACAAAACTTCCCCACAACCTACACAAAACTTCCCCACAACCTACACAAAACTTCCCCACAACCTACACAAAACTTCCCCACAACCTACACAAAACTTCCCCACAACCTACACAAAACTTCCCCACAACCTACACAAAACTTCCCCACAACCTACACAAAACTTCCCCACAACCTACACAAAACTTCCCCACAACCTACACAAAACTTCCCCACAACCTACACAAAACTTCCCCACAACCTACACAAAACTTCCCCACAACCTACACAAAACTTCCCCACAACCTACACAAAACTTCCCCACAACCTACACAAAACTTCCCCACAACCTACACAAAACTTCCCCACAACCTACACAAAACTTCACAAAACTTCCCCACAACCTACACAGGATTCACAACCTACACGACATGCCCAACTAACGACAACTTCTCGTCCACATCTGTACCCACAACCTGCCACGGATGCAAGACTCACAACACACAACGAACAATGACTACACATACACATACGTACATATGGCCACAACACACACAAGACTCACATCCTACACACTATGACCAACTATCGACGGCTTCTCGTCCATATCTGTACCCACAACCCGCCACGTATGCAAGACTCACAACATACTACTAACAACGACTACACATACACATACGTACATATGGCCACAACCTACGCACAATTGACACACAACCTCACCAGACTCACTACCTATGCAGACGATGACTTCACATCCACATCACTTCACACACGTACCTACGACTCACAACCTGCATACCATGACCAACTAACGATGACTTCACATCCACATCACTTCACACACGTACCTACGACTCACAACCTGCATACCATGACCAACTAACGATGACTTCACATCCACATCACTTCACACACGTACCTACGACTCACAACCTGCATACCATGACCAACTAACGATGACTTCACATCCACATCACTTCACACACGTACCTACGACTCACAACCTGCATACCATGACCAACTAACGATGACTTCACATCCACATCACTTCACACACGTACCTACGACTCACAACCTGCATACCATGACCAACTAACGATGACTTCACATCCACATCACTTCACACACGTACCTACGACTCACAACCTGCATACCATGACCAACTAACGATGACTTCACATCCACATCACTTCACACACGTACCTACGACTCACAACCTGCATACCATGACCAACTAACGACTACCTCACAACCTGCATACCATGACCAACTAACGATGACTTCACATCCACATCACTTCACACACGTACCTACGACTCACAACCTGCATACCATGACCAACTAACGATGACTTCACCTCCACATCACATCACACACGTACCTACGACTCACAACCTGCATACCATGACCAACTAACGATGACTTCACATCCACATCACTTCACACACGTACCTACGACTCCCAACCTGCATACCATGACCAACTAACGCGACTTCACCTCCGCATCACATCACACACGTACCTATGGCCACCACACACACACATCGCATACAGACCACTCACGGCATACACACGACTCACAACAAGCAAACAACTGTGGTGTAGGCCCTTCTGGGCAACTCTCAAACATTCTCAACCACACTACTACTTACCTGGCGTCCTAGCTCGCTGAAGATGCTCAGTTCCTCGTCCACCTACGGCTCGACCTATGACAAATATTCAAACTTCATTAAAATCAAGCTTACATTTACCAATTTACTCTGAAACTACTATTTCTAGCCTAACCCAACTAAAACCTAACTAATCGGGCCACTAATTTGGGTTCGGTAAAAACCGATCCGAAACTTCAGACGCGCGTAACTTCTGCGTCGGTTATCGAAATTGAACGATTTCAGCGGCCACGTACTCCCCTAACAACCTAGTTTAACCTGTTAAAAAGGAAATTCAAAACGAATGGCCGTAGCTAGGTCAAAAACAACAAACCCGAATCTGCCCTAAACCGAAAATTCTCCCCCTCTCGGTTTTCCATCAATTTTCATCCAATTGCACACCAATCAACCACCCTTACAACTAATTATAATAATCTAACAAAACCCTAAGGCTTTACACAGGAAAAACAGAAGAACACATATTGGGAGTTCTCTGTTTTTCGCTCTAATTGAGCTCCTCACAGCTCGGCGACCATTGCTAGTCCAAGGGTCGGCAAACCCATGCCGAGAACTCCCAAAATTGGCTAGCGATCAGAGCTCAAACAAGCTCGTCACCCTCGGCCACGAACAGAACCGAAAATAGGGCAAAAATGGGACTTACCATTCGGTCCTTAGCTCGAAGATGACCAGAAATGGCAGCCCTAGAATCGCCGACGTCGTCTGGCCGGAGAACGTCGAAAAAACGCGGTGAAGAGACCGCCGGTCACCGGTATCCGCTCGCATCCCCCCTCCCCTGTTCAGGTCTTCGACACTCGAACGACAGAATGGCTTTCGAAGCCATTCTGTCGTTTAAAAAAAACAAATAATAATAATAATAAAAAACTATTTCCTATTAACATATTAATAATATTATTTACCATTTTGCCCTCCCGTACTTTTGGCCTCATCAAAACTTCATTAAATTTTATCTTTCAATTATAAATTTTTTGTATACTGACCCTCACCCCATATACAGCTTAAGTTCTCCAATTAAAATATCCGAACACAAATTAATTAACCGATTAGTTCAACCAATTTATTAACTTAAATCGCTAAAAATTTTACGGGGTATTACAGTAAGTCTGAGGATGAAATGCTGTGCTGAAATTTAGCTGAGTTCCCATCGCCTTATGCAGACTCTTCCAGAATTTCGAAGTAAACCTGGCATCTCTATCATAGACAATCGAAATGGGTACTTCGTGTAATCTAACAATCTCCCGCACATATAGCTCGGCAAGCTGATCCATATAATAGGTCATCTTCACTGATAGAAAGTTGGTCGACTTTTTCAAGCGGTCCACTATCACCTAGATGCCATCGTGCCCTTTCGTCGTTCTCGGGAGTCCAATTATGAAATCCATGGAGATCTGCTCCCATTTTCACTCTGGAATTGGCAGTGGCTGTAGGGTTCTGGCCGGCCTTTGGTGTTCCGCCTTAACCTGTTGACAAACCAGGCAAGTTTCTACATATTTGGCGACCTCTCTCTTCATGTTAGGCCACCAGAAATGTTGTTTTAGATCCCGATACATCTTGGTGCTTCCTGGATGCACCGAGTATGCTAAAAAGTGTGCCTCGGCCAAGATTTCTTTCTTTAACTCTTCGTCATTAGGCACGTACCACCTATGCCTGAACTTTAATATGCCATCATCCGACAAATGGAAATCGGACGAGTCCTCGGAGGTCATGCTCAACCGATACCTCTTGCACTCTAAGTTTTTTTGTTGGGCTTCTCAGATTTTGTCTATTATTGTCGGCCAAAGAGAAATGTTCGTGAGCATAGTGGACAACTCAGCCACAATCTCCATATCAAACTTCTCGATCTCAGACCTCAGCATTACTGACATTGCTGCAAGAGAGGGCTGACTTGTAGAAGGCATTCTGGTCAAGGCGTCTGCGGCTTTATTTGCCTTTCTTTGGTGATACTTAATTTCAAACTCGTAATCTTTAACGAACTTCAACCATCTTCTTTGCCGCATATTAAGTTCTTTCTGCGTAAACAAATATTTTAAGCTCTTGTGATCTGAGAACACCTTACACTGTTGCCCATACAGATAGTGTCTCCAGATTTTTAACGCAAAGACAACGACTGTTAACTATAGATCATGCGTAGGATAATTTTACTCATACAGCTTCAACTGCCAAGAAGCATAAGCAATAACTCTCCCTTCCTGCATCAATACGCATCCAAGCCCGATCTTTGAGGCATCGCAGTAAATACTGAACTTATCGCCTTCAACTGGCAATGTTAAAACTGGTGCCGTAGTCAACTTCTGTTACAGCTCCTGGAAGCTCTTATCACATGCAACTGTCCATATAAACTTCTCGTTCTTTCTAGTCAAGCGTGATAAAGGACCTGCAATCTTCGAAAATCCCTCAATGAATTACCGGTAATATCCAGCCAACCCAAGAAATCTACGTATCTCTCGCACATTTTTAGGCTGCGGCATATCGCTGACAACCTCAATCTTAGTCGGATCTACTGAAATTCCCTCCTGAGATATGATATGGCCGAGAAAATTAATTTGATCCAGCCAAAACTCGCACTTTGAGAACTTTGGGTACAATTGGTGATGACACAGAATCCTCAGAACTATCCGTAAGTGCTCCTCATGCTCTTCTTTCGTCTTTGAATAGATCAAGATGTCATCAATGAAGACAACGACAAACTTGTCTAGATACTCCTTAAAAACACAGTTCATCAAATCCATAAATGCTGCAGGGGCGTTTGTAAGTCCAAAAGACATAACAAGGAATTCATAATGTTCATAACTCGTGCGGAACGCCGTCTTTTGAATATCTTCCCTCTGGACCTTCAACTGATAATAACCCGAGCGTAGGTCAATCCTCGAAAACACTAGAGAACCCTGCAGTTGGTCAAACAGGTCATCAATTCGGGGCAACAGATACTTGTTTTTCACTGTCAATTTATTTAATTCTCTGTAATCAACACACATCCTGAGAGTTCCGTCCTTTTTCTTAACAAACAGGACTGGCGCACCCCATGGAGAAAAGCTGGGTTGAATGAACACATTGTCTAACAACTATTCTAACTAAGACTTTAGCTTCTTTAGTTCAGCATGTGCCAGTTTGTACGGATTCTTTGATACAGGCCCAGAGCCTGGATAAACATCAACAATAAACTCGATCTCCCTATCTGGCGGTAATCCAGGAAGATCGTCGAGGAAGATCTCAGAGAATTCTCTAACTACCAGAAGGTCTTTTGGTTTTACCCCGTTGAGCAACTGAGTATCGACCACTGTAGCCAGCTAAACTGAGCATTCACCTCTAAACTTCCCTTGGACCTTCATAGCATAGGAAGTAGGCGACCCACTCAACCTATTCATTGCCTGGTAAGCAAACTCCTCTTTATCCAGGGGCCAAAAAGTTACTATCCCGGACTTGCAATCTATGGTGGCGAAATGGCGAGACAGCAAATCCATTCCTAAAATCAGATCGTACATCTCTATGCCCATAAATATCAACGGGGCATAAAGGGTGTTATTCCCCACTGAGACGATGTTGCCCTGGAAAATACGATCAGACTGCATATACGCTCCCGAAGGCAACATTACTCTATACTCATACTCTGCTAACTCTAGCACTAACCCCAACCTAGACACACATGCAGTTGAAATAAATGAGTGTGTAGCCCCCGTGTCTATCAGTGAGGATACTGCTATACCAGTGATTAAAATAGTACCTGCTATAACAGAAGGCTGAGCCTCGTCGTCGATATCACCAGACTCGATGAAGGCGAAGATCCTCAGTATCACTCTCCTCTGATCCCTACCTATCTGATCTCGGCCCGGCTTCAGGTAGTCTTTAACGTAATGGCCAATCTCACCACACCGATAGCACTTATTAGTGCCAAGTCTGCAATCGCCACTGTGTTCTTTTTGGCACTTAGGGAACAAAGGCAGTTGAGTAGTTTCCTTTACTTGTTTTCCCTTACCCTGATCATTTACTCCCTCATAAGACCTTTTAACGCCTTTTTGCTGTTGTTGCTGTTGTTATTGTCCTCTAGTTTGCCAACCTCGATTCCGTAACTGAGGCTTGATCTCAAGAAAGAAGCCCTTAGTAGGCTCCCTTGGCCTAACGCAAGTCAATTCTGCAGCCTCGAAGTTCAAAGCCCTCGCTGCAATATCTGAATACGGTACATCTAGAATCCCAGATACTATAATGTTCTTCTGAATCTCCGGGTTCAGCCCATCCATGAACTGGTGCACCTTATCTTCTTTATTGCTTACCAAGCGTGGTGCAAACCGTGATAAGGCCTCAAACTTCCTAATATGTTCCGCAACCGATTTGGTCTGCTTTAGCTACGTGAATTCCACTCTTTTTGCCACTCTCACTGTACGGCTGAAGTATTTGTCATAGAACACGGTCTTGAACTATTCCCAAGTCATCACTGTTACATCGGTTGTTGCTTTGATGGAGCCCCACCAAAATCGAGCATCCAACGCCAAGTGGAAAGTTACATACGCAACTTTATCCCCATTTTCTATCTTTGCGTACGCCAACATGTCTTCCATCATTCGGATCCACTCTTCGACCATAGTGGGGTCTGAAGACTGTCTGTTAAATACTGGAGGTTGCAGCTTTTGGAACCTCTCCATACAACGATCGTTTGGGACGACTATGTCACGGGCCCTTTGACCCTCACGGTTTACTATTCTCTCAATTTTTTGTGCCTGTCTATCCATATGTTGGGTCTGATGGTCCAGTAAATCTGTCATCCTATCCACGACTTCGTCCCTGGCGTCCTTACCTCGAACCATTTTTATAACTCCTATATGAATTAAAACAAATAACTCTAAGAAATCGAAATCAAAGAAAGCATTTAAACGTACTTACAGTTGAGGAATGATGTCCACGTAGTGGCTATGAAGTCGAGCAGTCTATAAAACCGATTTTAAAACCCGGGGGCTCTGATACCATAACTGTAACATCCCTTATTCTATACCCTTAATTTCCCGTAAATTTTTTTTTTTTGATTTGTGCCTTAAGTAAACTTGACTTATGAAATCTTTAGGGTAATTGAAATCGTTTGAAAATCATTTAAATAAAACAATATAAATATCATAATAACAATCGGCCAAGTGAATCGAGGGTAAAAAGGGCAAACCGCGCCCAAAATGTATCAGCCGATCGATTGGCCATATCAGCCGATCGATCGGCAGTAGTAAAAAATTTGGGGGCGATCGATTGCCCCTCATATAGGCGATCGATCGCCCTTTGGCGATCTATCCTCCAGCCGATCGATCGCCCTTATAGGCGATCGATCGGCTACCTCTTTGGAAAAATTCCAGAGAGTAGCCATATCTCGCCGATCGATCGCCCTCCCAGGCGATTGATCGGCGACCTCTCTGGATTTTGGAAATCCAGAGAGCGCCCTCCCCCTTCTCCCTTTCTTCTTTTCTTCCTCTCCCTACACACACACACTTAACCATTTTTCTTCCCATTCTTTTCCTCTCATCAACCACATACACTTAATCCCAACTCCTAACAAACACTTCAACATAAAATCATTCATAACCTCATTCATTCCTTAATTCGTCAATCACCAAAAAAACTGACTCACAACGTATTTAAAATATAGTAAAATTTTGTGAAAATGAACTGCGTGGATCGGTTTAAAAACTAAACATTTTCCCTACGAGTTTAAAAATCACCAAGCAATTCCATTAAATTCCAAAATAGAAATCATTGCTAAGACATCTTAAACATTCGTTCATAAAGCTATACAAAACTCCTTTCATCATAATCTCCAACTAACAATAAAAAGGAACTTTCTATGGACATTCTAAATTGATTAACCGATCGTATCAAAATACCTATACGTCCATCCCCCACGGGTCAAAATACGCATCGACTGCACCTGTCACGACCCTAATACCGTACCCAATTTCCCGTACTATCATTATTATTATTTTTTTTTAAACTTTTAACTTTAACTGTACTTAGGGCGAAACCTCAATCGAAATCGAAATCGGAATTGAAATCGAAGTTCGTTTAGCAATTCATTTAAAACAAATACTAAAACAATTAAAACTTAAATCAATTAAATCAATTAAAACTATTAAATAATTAAAATAAAACTTAAATTAAAAGAAATAACATGGCGATCAGTCGCCAGTAAATGTGGCGACTGATCGCCCATCGGCGATTTCAACAGGCGACAAGTCGCCTGTTGCAAATCGCTTGTGGCGACTGATCGCCACAATTTGTGGCGATCAGTCGCCACGCTCTCTGGATTCCTCCAGAGAGCAGCGACCAGCGCCTGGGGAGAGGTGATTGATCACCTCCAAGAGGCGATCAAACGACATGCTCTCTGGAATTTCTCCAAAGAGCACAGCTTCCTCCCCCCCCCCCCCCTTCTTTCTTCCTTTCTTCCTTCACGCCCTGCACTCTACCTTTAAACACAACAACCTCCACAATAACTCACCCCTAAACATACTTCTAACCAACCCTTCATCACTAATCCCCTCTTCGGTCCAAGTCTCACCCAAATAAACGACTCACGACTTTACATGACAACATATTGGAATTTATGAAATTGGACTACGTGGATCGCTCTAAAACCGTGCGTATCCATACAGTCGTAAATCACCTAAAATCATCAAATATAGCCCAATCAAATCCTTAAAACGAACATCGAACATAAACACAAAATTTACTAAAACATCATCAAAGACATACGTTAACAAATCCTTCAAAATAGCACTACTTCAAACCTACATCCACTATACGATTTCCTAAATAATAAAGTTTCTCCACAAATCCTAAATCCCTCACATTTTAACATCAAAACAAGTTCACATCAATTACCCAAAATTTGCTCGGTGTACACCCACGGTCATCGAATCTTGCCAAAACACACCCCGTCGCCACGAGCACCATCCGTCGACCACCTATTCTTTGTCATCGAGAGAAACTCTCACTTTCACACCTGTCACCTACATCATACAACATATACATTAAGCCTAATGCTTAGTAAGAGGATGCACTATATGACGTATGCGTGAATGCATGACTTTTCATAAAACATGTTCATTTACTTGTTCTTATTCTTTTTCATAACATTTAACGTTGACATGGATTAAGGTAGGCATCTTGTCAGGGAGTGTAGGCCAAGTGCGTGTACATAGTCCTTTCGGCCGTATTCATGATCCTTCGCGTGGATAGTGACAATAGTTCTGTTGTTATGGCCATACAGTCCCACCCACACTTATCATTACTTTTCCTTTACATACATCATACATGAACGTTTCATATGACATTTGAGAAAACGTGATGCATGAGGACTCTACGTATAACATATCATCAAGACATATCATCAAACAATTCACCATGTACATGGTCATACATTATTCTTAACGAACTTCACAAATAACTAATAACTAGCATCCTAAGCTACCCGACTCAGGAAACCCCACAATCAAAAAATCATCATCAAAATACAAAAGCCAAACGTTGACACGATGTAGGGCCTTAAGGGCCAGAAACCTAACACCCACTTACCTGGCGTCCGTAGCAAGCCGAGCACCGTCCAAAAGCCGTGTCCACCTAAGGCATTTCATAAATAAAGGACATTAAAATCGATCCTAAATAAACGAATTCTAAACTTAAACTAAGACCCTAACAAAGGAAATTCTTTCCTAAAACTGCATTTTCTCCATTCGGGCATTTTATCGAGCACGTTGTGCTCGCCATCTTTTAAGCTCCATGGATAGATTTTTCTTAAACTCCAACAACCCAAAAATCAACCTAATAATCACCCAACTCTTATAAGTTCACTCCAACCTTCAAAATAACGACAATGTAACCACAATGGGCATTAATATCGTTAAACTAACGATTTCTAACGAAATCCGGAAATTTCTCAACCCTAACTTGAGTTAGCCCGAACCGAATAACACTCTAAAACTAATTAAGACTTACCTAAAGATAGGAGCTTACCTAGGACGTTGATTGGAGATGAAAACCCGAAAGAGATCGCTGGAGTTTTGGAGCGTTGATCGGCCGATTGGAGAATTGTGAGAGGGAGGAGAGAAATCGGCGCCAAGAGGAAGGGAAACCCTTCTCTGGAGAAAAATTGTGGAATGCTCCAAGGGAGAAGAGGGGTATTGAATTTTAATAAATTTTTAACCTCCTAAATTACAAGTTTGCCCTCCCCTCAATCTTTCGCTAAATTCGTTAATTAATTTATCGATTTGGTCTCTCCAAAACTTACTTACCCTTCCGAATATTTTAATTCATTCCTAGGGCTCTAACGAAACTCTCCGTTCACAGAACGGACCTAATTTACTATTTTTACGGATTAAAACGCTATAGGGCTAATAACGGAAATTCTAGCGTTACTCTATCAATTTGGATTTCTAGAATTTTACTTATTCCTCTAAAAATCCATATAAATTCCTAGGACCCTAATAAAACTATCCGCTCACAAAACGAGCTTATATTTCTTATTTACGAAAATGCCCCTTTGGAGCGGAAACCCGAAAACTCGGGTGTTACATCCTTCCCTCCTTAATTGGAATTTTGTCCCCAAAATTGCTGTTTGGTCAACTTCTAATTTCTCACCCTCACATTATCTAAGTACGATGCTCGTAATACTAACCCTTACACCCGTATGGTCTTACTTACCATTTGGGTCTTGATAGCTTCCTTTATCTCCAAAGCTCTAAGTTCTTCTAACTACGCACTTCGTAATTCAATCGCTCATTCACTCATCGACTTCAATTTAATCCTTTGTCACTTAGAACCTCGAATTTCCTCTAACTCAACCTCGAGCTAAGTTCATTCGGTTTCTAACTCCCCAAAGCTTCTTCAATTATATGACACTAAGAACCTAATACGTAGATTTCTCATCCTAACCCACCATTTCGAACTCTCTTTACACTACTATCTCGTTTCCTATTTAGCACTCTCATCTTCTATAATTACGTACCTTGGGCAATCACTACACTTCCTTAGTCACTCTAGTGCTATTCTTATACACAGGGCTTTAATTGGTTAAATCTACCCCTTGACGCTTTCATGGTATCCTCTAAGTTCCTGTATTCATGTCCACTACGCTTATTCTTATCCAACTTTCACCTCAGTCTTTGTCAATCACTGACAATTAGTTAAACTATTCACCCATCACCTTAAAGAGTGCACAAGGAAATCGACGTAACTTACTAGTTGAAACTTTTCTATTCCTCCTATTCCAACCTTCATTTAATCTAGTTAATCTTCTCACTTATCCATATGACACTGTCTGACGCCCAAAGATTTACCTAACCGGTCATTTTATCTTACTTCACATAGTCTCTATTTTCCTCAAGTTGGGATCTTCTTCACACACTTAAGTTTATCTATCTTAACCTTAACTATTTACCAAATCATTGGCTTCTACTTCACTACATACAGGTCGAGCCTTCGAAATTTCTTAATTTAATCTTATCTCAATGCGCTTGAACATTATTTGTGCAATTTCTCGTCCTCCTCGTCCGGTAACTCATTAATCCATCAATCCGCACAACACTAACATTCGATCTTAATTTCAAATCTAAACCCTTTATTTACCTAAACATGTCCTACACTTACTTTTAATATCACACTAAGACTTTCTCGAAAGTTACGAACTAGTCTACTATTTTGTCATTCCTTCTAGTCAGGTTCTAAATATTCTCCTTGGCTTCTTCACAATGATTCACCTAACAATTTTCTTGTTAGCCAACTTGTTGTAAATAGATTTACAATCTTGATCCTAATCTTCTAAAATTCCCAAATCTTGTCCTTCGATTTTCCAAAAAACTTAGAAGCATCCATTACCTTTAATGGAACTAAGCATGTCATGGCTCATACCACAATCCCTATCGATTCTCAAGTCTCCAGGCAAATAACAAAGTGATCAAGTTCACTTCCTTAAATTCTCACATGAATTGACCTTCACTTAATCCCTTATAGGCCAAGCTTTCTAACTTACCTAATTTGATCTCATTCTTCAGATTTCCTCAATTACCACTTAGGCGTTAATTTTTTTTTTTTTTGACTGACCTACGGCTTTAACCACCTATTGAGTAATGACTATTTCTACATCCTCAGAGTTCCGAACTCTTCCAGCTTCACGCTCTATCGTTCGATCACTCATACGTACTTCGAGTTCCACTTAATTGGCCACCACCTAAACTCTCCAGTCAAATCTTTTCCCCAAAATCTGGGAATGACTCTTCATTACGATCTACCTCTCGGGTCCTTTAAACACTAAAGTTCCTACCTCCATCTTGGAGGTAAGTCACAGGTTCCGACGTTTAACTCGAACTGCATCAACTTCAGACTTACTACTTATCTCTTATCTTTCTAAACCAAAAATTCGAAATCAACTACTCGTTACTTTTTCTAATTGGTGCTCACTCTGTCGAACAACACGCACTCATGACTTGACGCGTCTGTTATTCACAGACCGCCCTTAGCTTAACTAAGGTTTCTCCCCTATCGCGTTGGTTGTAAACCTCACACATCAAAAAGAGAAACAAATCCCCCTTTATCGACTAACCTTCTAAGGTGGTACATATCTCCTAGCAAACGTCTAATTCTTGTAACTTAAGTACCACCTTACACAAGATTCCCTATTTTCTAACGTCTCTAAATTTGTTAACCTAACCAATTTCACCTCAATATCTTTGTTCTCTTCACTGATATTTACTAAGTCAAATGTTCCTATTCGACAATTCACCTAGGCTAGACTTCTGGTTATTACCTTCATTTAAATACTTAGGAGGTTTATCAACTAAAGTCCAGTTTATCTATATTCCACTGTTATATATCTTAAGTTGTATCCCTCCAATGGTAATAAATTCTAAGCATGTACACACTCGCACAACTATCCCAGGTTATTCATCTCAATGCGTAACTTTCTCTATTCAGTATCCTCCTTCTATCCAATATACAAAAGTTACGTTTTAAACCCCTACTCTAATTACACTTCTATTCTAACGCTCATGATCTTATTAATCGCCACTATATGAATATACCTGGAATAACCGATGGTTGAGCGGTTTCCTCTTCTTCGCTCAAGGTATACATCCTCGGAGGACAACACGGTGGTATCTCATTCGGTCCTAGACAATCTCTGGCCTTGTGCCCCACCTTGTCGCACCGAAAACATCGACTGGAATGCAACTTGCACTCCCCAAAGTGATTCTTCAGACACGTAGGGCATCAGGGAGCTTGCTGAGCCCCTTGTGGCCGTTCACTTCTGTCCTGTGTATACGGTGCATCGTTGGGCCTCGTAGCGCCCCGTCGATGTAGTTGCCAACCCTGTTTTTGTTGCGGTTGCACCTCTCGGAAAAACCTCACTGGAAAGTTCCTAGAGAGATGACCCAGTCCGTTACACGCAAAGCATCGGCCAGAACCTGCCTTGCACACCCCACCATGGCACTTCTTACACGTTTGGCATTGAAGGAACCGTACAAACCTTCGTGCACGTTTCTCATCCACCAGGCTAATTAAATCCTCACCAACTCTTTTTATGCCTCTAGCTGGTAGCTGCTTCTCCCCTAGCTCAAAAACTTGAACCATATCTGTAAGCTGGCTAATGGGATCCACTCGGAGTTGCCTAGGTGCCCTCGGCATTTCTTGTTCCTAGAAACAATACAAACACAAGACAAAACAATATAAACATCTATGAATTAGACTTAAACTTAAATACTTACAGTCGATGGAGAGTCCACGTGCGGCGGTGTGTTTTTAGCAGGCAATTCACAGAAGTCGCTTTTAAAACTCCGTCTCTCTGATACCATATTTGTCACGACCCTAATACCGTACCCAATTTCCCGTACTATTATTATTATTATTATTATTATTTTAAAACTTTTAACTTTAACTGTACTTAGGGCGAAACCTCAATCGAAATCGAAATCGGAATTGAAATCGAAGTTCGTTTAGTAATTCATTTAAAACAAACACTAAAACAATTAAAACTTAAATCAATTAAATCAATTAAAACTATTAAATAATTAAAATAAAACTTAAATTAAAAGAAATAACATGGCGATCAGTCGCCAGTAAATGTGGCGACTGATCGCCCATCGGCGATTTCAACAGGCGACCAGTCACCTGTTGCAAATCGCCTGTGGCGACTGATCGCCACAATTTCTGGCGATCAGTGGACACGCTCTCTGGATTCCTCCAGAGAGCAATGACCAGCGCCTGGGGAGAGGCGATTGATCACCTCCAAGAGGCGATCAATCGGCATGCTCTCTGGAATTTCTCCAGAGAGCACAGCAAATATAGCCCAATCAAATCCTTAAAACGAACATCGAACATAAACACAAAATTTACTAAAACATCATCAAAGACATACGTTCACAAATCCTTCAAAATAGCACTACTTCAAACCTACATCCACTATACGATTTCCTAAATAATAAAGTTTCTCCACAAATCCTCAATCCCTCACATTTTAACATCAAAACAAGTTCACATCAATTACCCAAAATTTGCTCGGTGTACACCACAGTCATCGAATCTTGCCAAAACACACCCCGTCGCCACGAGCACCATCCGTCGACCACCTATTCTTTGTCATCGAGAGAAACTCTCACTTTCACACCTGTCACCTACATCATACAACATATACATTAAGCCTAATGCTTAGTAAGAGGATGCACTATATGACGTATGCGTGAATGCATGACTTTTCATAAAACATGTTCATTTACTTGTTCTTATTCTTTTTCATAACATTTAACGTTGACATGGATTAAGGTAGGCATCTTGTCAGGGAGTGTAGGCCAAGTGCGTGTACATAGTCTTTTCGGCCGTATTCATGATCCATCGCGTGGATAGTGACAATAGTTCTGTTGTTATGGCCATACAGTCCCACCCACACTTATCATTACTTTTCCTTTGCATACATCATACATGAACGTTTCATATGACATTTGAGAAAACATGATGCATGAGGACTCTACGTATAACATATCATCAAGACATATCATCAAACAATTCACGATGTACATGGTCATACATTATTTTTAACGAACTTCACAAATAACTAATAACTAGCATCCGAAGCTACCCGACTCAGGAAACCCCACAATCAGAAAATTATCATCAAAATACAAAAGCCTAACGTTGACACGATGTAGGGCCTTAAGGGCCGGAAACCTAACACCAACTTACCTGGCATCCGTAGCAAGCCGAGCACCGTCAAAAAGCCGTGTCCACCTAAGGCATTTCATAAATAAAGGACATTAAAATCGATCCTAAATAAACGAATTCTAAACTTAAACTAAGACCCTAACAAAGGAAATTCTTTCCTAAAACTTCATTTTCTCCATTCGGGCATTTTATCAAGCACGTTGTGCTCGCCATCTTTTAAGCTCCATGGATAGATTTTTCTTAAACTCCAACAACCCAAAAATCAACCTAATAATCACCCAACTCTTATAAGTTCACTCCAACCTTCAAAATAACGACAATGTAACCACAATGGGCATTAATATCGTTAAACTAACGATTTCTAACGAAATCCGGAAATTTCTCAACCCTAACTTGAGTTAGCCCTAACCGAATAACACTCTAAAACTAATTAAAACTTACCTAAAGATAGGAGCTCACCTAGGACGTTGATTGGAGATGAAAACCCGAAAGAGATAGCCGGAGTTTTGGAGCGTTGATCGGCCGATTGGAGAATTGTGAGAGGGAGGAGAGAAATCGGCGCCAAGAGGAGGGGAAACCCTTCTCTGGAGAAAAATCGTGGAATGCTCCAAGGGAGAAGAGGGGTATTGAATTTTAATAAATTTTTAACCTCCTAAATTACAAGTTTGCCCTCCTCTCAATCCTTCGCTAAATTCGTTAATTAATTTATCGATTTGGTCTCTCCAAAACTTCCTTACCCTTCCGAATATTTTAATTCATTCCTAGGGCTCTAACGAAACTCTCCGTTCGCAGAACGGACTTAATTTACTATTTTTACGGATTAAAACGCTATAGGGCTTATAACGGAAATTCTAGCGTTACTCTATCAATTTGGATTTCTAGAATTTTACTTATTCCTGTAAAAATCCATATAAATTCCTAAGGCCCTAATAAAACTATCCGCTGACAAAACGAGCTTATATTTCTTATTTACAAAAATGCCCCTTTGGAGCGAAAACCCGAAAACTCGTGTGTTACAGCACCAGCGCACACCCACAGACACCCTCCATCAACCAGCTCATACATTGGGTGGAGGAATATCAGCCTCACCTGTTTCGTAATCACCTACGCCATAGAGACATTCTATGAGCTAAAGACTCAGTAACTCTACGTAAATGCAAATGCGTGCTGTGCGTATGTCGTTCGTAGAATCATGCAGTCGTTTTAATCCTTACATTTCATAGCAAGATGTCATTGAGGTCTATTCTCACCAGAGGAAGAGGGCACATCTGGCGATTAGACAGCCTTTTCCATCTACTGGGGGGAAAACATGCTTAACCCACATGACAGCCATTTCTGAACCCCACCCTGTCGTGACCGGGATTACGTGCATTCATTTCTTTTCATTAATTCCGTTCTTTTTATAAAACCGTGTAGAAACTCATTTTCATGCTAGTTTGAAAGAGTGTGATGCATGTACAGTTCATAATTAACATAGAAAACACACAATAAATCTTAGAAAACACAACACGACCTATACTCCTAAACTACCCAACCACTTACTCTACAACTACGGAATTCACCAATATCCTTGATAACGTCATAACTCTTGGTGTAGGCCAAATTGGCCAAATAAAGCATGAAGACTTACCTCATGTCCATAGCACACCGAGCTCCGTCCATGAGCGTTGTTCACCTAAACCAATTCATAGAATTAATCATTAAAATCGGGCCTAGAATATCGAATTTGGAAGACTAGCAAAACTCCTATCTAAGAGAACTTCTCCTATATTTCCAATTTAACTCGTGGAGGTATTTTATCGAGCAATTCGCGCTTGTGAATTCCTAACCTCCATTAATGGAGTTTCTAAGTTCTCCAACAACCAAAAACTCCAACATTCATCAATAAACTGACTAATTATGTCCAATAACCATCAATACATCCATTAGAGGAGTAATCACGCTAAACCTATCGATTTCAAACCTTAATCCACGTTTTTAACAAAAACC
The DNA here is from genome assembly GCA_022432975.1 of Begonia masoniana. Classification (NCBI taxonomy): domain Eukaryota; kingdom Viridiplantae; phylum Streptophyta; class Magnoliopsida; order Cucurbitales; family Begoniaceae; genus Begonia; species Begonia masoniana. The sequence continues at coordinate 35,724,194 of CM039516.1, read as the reverse complement.
CTAAACGAACTCTAAATGTTTAAGCTCAAGATGTGATAGCCCCAAACCCGATCAAGGCCGAGGAGCCATCACTCCTGACATTTATCAGAAAACGAGACATATATTTATTTCTTGATGAAACAGAAAACAGGCTGGACTTTTAGAACAAACCCTTGAAACTTTACAGAGAAAGAAAACGTTCTTTGGATTTGAAAGTAGAATGGGAAAACAGTTAAAAGTCTGAACACATAATGAATTTGGGAAGAGAAGCAGGGAGGCTGGAAGTAGGGCGAAATGAAAACAGTTCTGGGATTTTCACTAGGACTTGACTTCGACTTAAAAGGGGCTCTGACAGAAAACGAGAAGATTGAAATACTGGAATTTGAACGATGAAAATAATCAGACAAAAATGAACGACTGGGGACTATGACAATATACTTTATAAATGGAAACATAGCCGAAAACTGTACAGCGGATAACTTACAGTGGAAGGCATAAGGAGGAAGACGTAGGCGGAAGACTGGCGGAAGGAGTCTGTCGGATGATGTAGTTTTGAAGGCAGAAGCAGAGATGACGTCAGTCGGAAGATATAGGCAGCAAATGAAATCGGATGAGGGGATGACGTCAGCAGGAAGATACAGGCAGCAGATGAAATCGGATGAGGTGATGACGTCAGCCGGAAGATGGATGACGTCAAGCGGAGGATGCATGCAGCAGATGAAGTCGGATGAGGTGATGACGTCAACCGGAAGATGGATGATGTCAGGCGGAAGACGCAGGCAGCAATTGAAATCGGTAGAAGAAAAGCCTATGGCAGAACAACTGTTTGGCGGTGGATGTGAATAAAACAGAAACAGCGGTAGAAGTAAAAATATAAGGCAGAAGTGAATACGACAAAAATAAACAGTGAACAGCGGTAGATGTAGACAAAATTCTTACCAGTAGATGTAATCAGAAGACATAGTTTTAATGGCAGAATTTACAACTTTTGACAGTAAGACATGCAGGCGGGGAGCACAAACAGAAGGCATGAAAGTTGTAGATCTTCAATACCCGATTCTAAACAAGGTTGTAAAACATACTTTACAATTGACCGACTCAAGGAAACAAACTACATGGATAGTTCCAATACTAGAAATCATCCACGCACAGACTAATCAGAAAATATCCCAAACAATTCCAGAATACTTTAGAATATAATTCAACTGTCAAATACAGAGGTTTTAAACGTTGACACAGAATCTATACATTGTTTCAAAATCTCAGAGACAGTACAAAACCTAACATGGATTTCCAGAATTCACTAACAGAGTTTTTAAAACCAAACACCATAATTTAAGTAAAATTTACAGACATAACTTCATTTTAAAAACTTAAACCTCTGAACAAAAACTTGTCTAGTTGCAGCAACCAATCCCACGCAAGCTTGAGCCACCGATCACTTGTACATCAGACTGAGGCATTAACTCCTCATCTACGGGTTCAGTACCTACATCAAAGAGTTCATCTATGAGCTTAAAGCTCAGTAAAAACATATAGAATGCAGTGATGCATATGCTATGCATGAAACTTTTCAGAAAAACAGTGACAGTACAGTACATTACGTTTCAGTGGTAGAGAGGTATAAGTGGGGCTTATAGGGAAACTGATAAACAGTGGGTGCACAATAGGCACATACAGTAATACAGTATACATATATATATATATATAACAGTACAGTAACAGTGGGTCAGTTCCAGTCTCGCACTTAACCGGTACATTTCAGTCAGATTTTATCTTGCTTAACTTCAAAACCGTGTACAGAAATCATCCTTTGCATGAACTTTCAGTAAAACGTGTATGCATGAACATTCTCAGTGCTTAAACTTAAACAGCAGACACAGAAAAAACAGAACATGTTGTGAAGCAGAACATTGACAACTCAGAACATAAACTCTAACCTTTCTACCCAAAACAACCCGACAAAACAGAAAACCTAGTACCTCCGTGATGTAGGGCCTTAGGGGCCAACCTACGGTTATGAACTTACCTGTTGTCCTTAGCAATTTGTGCCCCTTCATCCTTATAGTGCAATCCACCTAAAACAACACATTATTGGCATCAACATCGACCCGATCACAAACACAATCCAAAAGCCAGTTAAATTTCCAATCAACAATTTACTAATCGCATCAAAATTCCTAAGGCAAAATCTCTAAATTTTTGACATGACCTCCCCATACTGTGCATCAGTCCAAATTCCCAAAAAGTCAAAAATTAAACAACAACTATCCAACATATCACTTTAATCCAATTAAACAATCCCAATAATGAAATCTAAGGATAGGTCACATTTCAAATAATTCTCATCAAGCACTCCAAACAATCAACATTTGGACCAATTTTTAATCAAACAACTTACTATCAAGCAAAAACCCGGATTTGGCTTACAATTTTGAGCAAACTTCTAAAATTCGTAACTTTCTCTACAAATATCGAAATGACTTGACTCAAAAGGCTACAACTTCTTGAAAGTGTCTATTTTCATCTAGCACAAACCATTCATCAAAAAAAAAAAACCAATCACAATAAGTGGCAGAATTTCCAAAACCGTAACTGCCCAAATTACTTTTTACAGTTTTTACCTTGACTTATAAAATTCATAACAAATTGTATATCCGTCCGAATTTGATAATTCTTATGCCTATGAAATCCTTAAGATGTCTACTTTCATATGAAATAATCCATTTAGCAAACAAAATACATTAAATAGGCCGAAAATCCTCAGAACAAAAACTGCCCTGTATTTTAACCTTAGATTTCTTAACATTTTTAATCGATCTCATTTTCTTTTCGTATAAATCATCAACGATAAACTTAATCCATTTAATATCAAATAGAAGAAGAAAATGTAGCAACTAGTTAGAATTTTCGTGCTTCAAATTAAGGTTTACCAAACATCCTCAACGCTCAACAAAAATCAACAGCAAATCATCTATAAACCCAATATATATCATCAATCGACCAATCTATAAACAACCCAACTAACAATCACCCAAAACATACCTTGGAATGAAGAGAAGAAAAGTGTGTTTCTTCGACTTTAAATGCTAGAGAGGAGAGGAAAGGTCTTCCCCGTGTTTTTCTTCTTTAAAACTCAAACTAGAAGAGGAAAGAGGAGGGTTGGCTTGGGCGTTGGCGTGGAGCTGATTGGAACCGAAGGAGAAGGGCGATTTCTTCGTGGGAGGGGAAAGAACAAGATAGGGAAAGTGAGAACGTAGAAGAGAGGGATATTTTCTCCCCCCCCCCCCCCCCCCCCCTTTTTTCTTTTATTATAACTCTTATTAAGGAAAAAGCATGAAGCTTCATGCGGAAGCCTTGAGGTGGTAATCTCTAATTGGTTCAAGCCAACCAACCCCATTTCCATTCCCAATTTGTCCTCCCATAAAATCCAAGTAACTAGTTAACCCATTTGCTTGGCTCATTGTTCAATTGGTCAAATATTTCTACAATATTGACTTACATCCATAAATAATACTCTCTATTCCTCAAATAGATGACAACGTCTCAAAATACTAGGCACATAATTAGAAATCGCAACACCAAATTTTCGGGTGTTACATCTTACTCTCTTTAAACAAAATTTTGTCCACAAAATTTGTTTACCGCCCTTGTCATTAATATCACAGATCTCGTTGCCTCATTACTTAACCTGCGATCATTCCATACTCCTCGAGTCCCCCTTTTTTTTCTCATCTTGTTTAAACTATATCCTAGAATTTAACGATTTTACAATTGGAATCAATCTCTGTGGTTCTAAAACTATAACTCTTAGAACTATGCACTCAAATTTTTGTCTCATAACTACGTTCACTACATTCAATTTAACTAACTACCTCATAGACTATACATTAAATACTTTTCAGTGCCTGCGCCTTTCAATCAAATAATTCAACTACATATTTCGACACGATAATTTAGGCTTTCATAATCAGCTAAGTTGGCCTCTTTCCCCGGTCTCTTCGAACAGAATTCATTTCCAATTCTCAATTGACGATCTTCTCAGACTATACATTTAGATGCAATTGTACCTAAGCTTCTTAACATCACATGGATTGACTATTGTCTAAAAATTTAATAGCTCTTGGGTGGTGATTTATTTTCGCCCTTAAGTTCGCTGACTTTAATCCTGGCCATAATGTACTATAACCCAAACTTCACACTTCCACTTGTAATGGATTCGCATAAACTATGTCATCACCAGAATCCTGAGTCACATACTTCCTTAGGCAACACAGCGATTTGGATTAACTGTTTGTCCTCATTGTTATGTTTCACAACTATATTGTCAGAAATATCCTCAAAATTTTCTAATTTCATTTCAATACTATGTCTTCTCGATCATAGATCATTCAAACCCCGAGTCTTCTAATCCAATTATTCCTGAAACAACACTTGTAAGTAGTTCACCCTCAAAATGTTAGACAAGACCACATCAAATTCTTGAAGGTTTCCTCAGTCAACCTACGCTAAGTACTTAGAAGAAGAAGTTCTCACCCTAACTCTTCGGCTTTCATCCTTACGTATATATACAAAAGACATTAAACAGAATCTAACACTTACATCTCCTCGACTAATACCTAAGATTGTCCTTATATTTTCAAGTCGTATTAAACATAACCAAACACCTACTAACATGTAACTAGAATGGTCTTGGATCTCTGAACTAAATCCTACGGCACATTGCAAAATCCTAGTTTTCATCAGATTATCCCATAAAAGCATTGAGGCTCTCCCATTCGTTTGTCTCTTCCTAAATAAATCATTCTCCAGAGTGAGGCCACTAGCAAAAATGGGAACGTAGGAGCCTGAGAAGCCCCCTTACAGTTGCTTGCCTTTCTCTTGATCCATAGCTGCCTCATTGGGCTTGATAACGCCCCTATGCTGTGGTGGTTAGCACTCCTTGTTCGGTTGTTGCGGTTGCACTTCCCTGAAAAAATTTCCTTGGCTTGGTTGTTCTCTTTGCCTTTGTATTTTCATCTCTATGTCGTCTAGCTCCAAGGCCTCAGCCACAACCTTGTGAAAAAAAATGTCATCAATGACTGCAGTCTTCACTCATTCTAAAATCTCCAACTTTAACCTTTAGGCAAACTGATACATTTTGTTCTCTTCTTCCCCCACAAGATGGCTTGCAAAGCGAGACAAGGACTCGAATCGTCGGACATAGTCGACCACCGATCCCTATTGCCGCAATCGAGAGAACTCGATCATATTTTTCTTCCTCACACAGCGGTCAAAGTACTTCTCGTAGAAACTCCTCTTGAATCCGTCCCAACTTAATGCCACTATAGTTGACTGCACAGTGTCCCACCAAAATCCAGCCTTCCTGGTGAGATGAAACGTGGCATATATAACTTTCTTGTTCTCCTCCACTTCTGCAAAGTTGAAGATACGTTCGATCTGCCAGATCCATTCCCCAGCGTGAGTTGAGTCTGTCGATAATCCATCAAATGTAGGTGGTTGGAGTCGCCTGAATCAATCTCCACTGGTGTCACGTGGAGCATTCCCATGATTATTGTTTCCGTTATCTTCCCTGGCCATCATGCGTTCCATCATGCATGACTGAACGCTGACTAGCTCAGTTAAGCGATCTATGGCCCTGATACTATCGCTTGCTTCATCCTGGTGTCCTCTCACCATTTTTAAGAAAACCCTATAAACATAATAACTAAATTTAATAAACAGAACTTCTACATGAACTTAAACACTTACAGTTGGTGGAGCGATCTCACGTGGCGGGTTGTGCAGTCAGACATTCACTGAACTGCTTTTAAAACCTTGTTCTCTCTGATACCATAACTGTGACAGCCCCAAACCCGATCAAGGCCGAGGAGCCATCAGTCCTGACATTTATCAGAAAACGGAACATATATTTATTTCTTGATGAAACAGAAAATGAGCTGGACTTTTAGAAAAAACCCTCGAAACTTTACAGAGAAAGAAAACGTTCTCTGGATTTGAAAGTAAAACGGGAAAACAGTTAAAAGTCTGAACACAGAATGAATTCCAGAAGAGAAGCAGGGAGGCTGGAAGCAGGGCGAAATGAAAACAATTTTGGGATTTTCACTAGGACTTGACTTCGACTTAAACAGGGCTCTGACAGAAAACGAGGAGATTGGAATACCAGAATTTGAACGATGAAAATAATCAGAAAAAAATGAACGACTGGGGACGATGACAATATACTTTATAAATGGAAACATAGCCGAACACTGTACAGTGGATAACTTACAGTGGAAGGCATAAGGAGGAAGACGTAGGTGGAAGACTGGAGGAAGGAGTCTGTCGGATGATGTAGTTTTGAAGGCAGAAGTGGAGATGACGTCAGTCGGAAGATATAGGCAGCAAATGAAATCGGATGAGGGGATGACGTCAGCCGGAAGATGGATGACGTCAGCCGGAAGATACATGCAACATATGAAATCAGATGAGGTGATGACGTCAGCCAGAAGATGGATGACCTCAGACGGAGAATGCAGGCAGCAGATGAAGTCGGATGAGGTGATGACGTCAGCCGGAAGATGGATGACGTCAGGCGGAAAACGCAGGCAGTAATTGAAATCGGTAGAAGAATATCCTATGGCAGAACTACTATTTGGCGGTGGATGTGAATAACACAGAAACAGCGGTAGAAGTAAAAATATAAGGCAGAAGTGAATACGACAAAAATGAACAGTGAACAGCGGTAGATGTAGACAAAATTCTTACCGGTAGATGTAATCGGAAGACATAGTTTTAATGGCAGAATTTATAACTTTTGACAGTAAGACATGCAGGCGGGGAGCACAAACAGAAGGCATGAAAGTTGTAGATCTTCAATACCCGATTCTAAACAAGGTTGTAAAACATACTTTACAATTGACCGACTCAAGGAAACAAACTATATGTATAGTTCCAAAATCAGAAATCATCCATGCATAGACTAATCAGAAAATATCCCAAACAATTCCAGAATACTTTAGAATATAATTCAACTGTCAAATACAGAGGTTTTAAACGTTGACACAGAATCTATACATTGTTTCAAAATCTCAGAGACAGTACAGAACCTAACATGGATTTCCAGAATTCACTAACAGAGTTTTTAAAACCAAACACCAGAATTTAAGTAAAATTTACAGACATAATTTCACTTTAAAAACTTAAACCTCTGAATAGAAACATGTCTGGCTGCAGCAACCAATCCCACGGAAGCTCGAGCCACCAAGCACTTGTACATCAGACTGAGGTATTAACTCCTCATCAACGGGTTCAGTATCTACATCAGAGAGTTCATCTATGAGCCTAAAGCTCAGTAAGAACATATAGAATGCAGTTATGCATATGCAATGCATGAAACTTTTCAGAAAAACAGTGACAGTACAGTACATTACTTTTCAGTGGCTGAGAGGTATAAGTGGGCCTTATAGAGAAACTGATAAACAGTGGGTGCACAATAGGCACATACAGTAATACAGTATATATATATATATAACATTACAGTAACAGTGGGTTTGTTCCCGTCCCGCACTTAACCGGTACATTTCAGTCAGATTTTATCTTGCTTAACTTCAAAACCGTGTACAGAAATCATTCTTTGCATGAACTTTCAGTAAAACGTGTATGCATGAACATTTTCAGTGCTTAAACTTAAACATCAGACACAGAAATAACAAAACATGCTGTGAAGCAGAACATTGACAACTCAGAACATAAACTATAACCTTTCTACCCAAAACAACCCGACAGAACAGAAAACCTAGTATCTCTGTGATGTAGGGTCTTAGGGGCTAACCTACGGTTATGAACTTACCTATTGTCCTTAGCAATTTGTGCCCCTTCATCCTTATAGTGCAATCCACCTAAAACAACACATTATTGGCATCAACATCGACCCGATCACAAACACAATCCAAAAGCCAATTAAATTTCCAATCAACAATTTACTAAGCGCATCAAAATTCCTAAGGCAAAATCTCTAAATTTTTGACATGACCTTCCCATACTGTGCATCAGTCCAAATTTCCAAAAAATAACCAATTAAACAACAACTATCCAACATATCACTTTAATTCAATTAAACAATCCCAATAATGAAATCTAAGGATAGGTCACATTTCACATAATTCTCATCAAGCACTCCAAACAATCAACATTTGGACTAATTTTTAATCAAACAACTTACTATCAAGCAAAAACCCGAATTTGGCTTACAATTTTGAGCAAACTTCTAAAATTCGTAACTTTCTCTACAAATATCGAAATGACTTGGCTCTAAAGACTACAACTTCTTTAAAGTGTCTATTTTCATCTAGCACAAACCATTCATCAAAAAAAAACCAATCACAATAAGTGGCAGAATTTCCAAAACCGTAACTGCCCAGATTACGTTTTACAGTTTTTACCTTGACTTATAAAATTCATAACAAATTGTATATCCGTTCGAATTTGATAATTCTTATGCCTATGAAATCCTTAAGATGTCTACTTTCATATGACATAATCCATTTAGCAAAGAAAATACATTAAATAGGCCGAAAATCCTCAGATCCAAAACTGCCCTGTATTTTAACCTTAGATTTCTTAACATTTTTAATCGATCCCATTTTCTTTTCGTATAAATCATCAACGATAAACTTCACCCACTTAATATCAAATAGAAGAAGAAAATGTAGCAACTAGTCAGAATTTTCGTGCATCAAATTAAGGTTTACCAAACATCCTCAACGCTCAACAAAAATCAACAACAAATTATCTATAAACCCAATATATATCATCAATCGACCAATCTATAAACAACCCAACTAACAATCACCCAAAACATACCTTGGAATGAAGAGAAGAAAAGTGTGTTTCTTCGACTTTAAATGCTAGAGAGGAGAGGAAAGGTCTTCCCCATGTTTTTCTTCTTTAAAACTCAAACTAGAAGAGGAAAAAGGAGGGTTTGCTTGGGCATTGGCGTGGAGCTGATTGGAACCAAAGGAGAAGGGCGATTTCTTCGTGGGAGGGGAAAGAACAAGAGAGGGAAAGTGAGAACGTAGAAGAGAGGGATATTCCCCCCCCCCCCCCCCCCCTTTCTTTTATTATAACTCTTATTAAGGAAAAAGCATGAAGCCAATATATATTGGAATTAAAAAAATCACGTAAAATCCGGTGTTACAGTATGTGTACAATGGTTGCACGAATCGGAACCTGGATGGCGGTACGTCCGCGATGGCAAACCGAAAGGTGATGGGTCGTAAAAAGGGGGGGTCGTCACAATCCCATATCGCTTGGGGAAGTATATGTAAATGAAATATATGTAAGGAAACCCTCCCAAGATAGTAAGACGCCTTTTGGAGCACAATTGGCAACAGCTCCCATAAGAACTCTGAAGTTAAAAGTGCTTCGGCGAGAGTAACACCAGGTTAGGTGACCAACTGCGAAGTCCTCGCCAAAAAAAGCCATGAGGGGAGGATATTGAGCTACGGTTCAATCCCCAAAGCGGACAATATCTTACTGGAAAAATGGGTCGTTATATGTTAGGTGAACGAGCGAGTAAACAAATACGTATAGAGAATCCAGGTAAGTAGCGAATGTTTGTGTTTTGCCTTCGGACCTACACCATTGAATGGTAGGGTTTGTTTGATTGCTTGTTTGGTTGTTTGCTTGTTTTGTTTTGGGGCATTGTAATGACATGCATCATGGTTTTGAACAACGAAAATACAAGTTTTTAGCATGGTTTTGAAATGTGAGCAGGAACCGTAACAAGATAAAAAGAATTGCAACTTGGTCTCGAGTAGAGCTGCCTCGTTGGGAATTAGTGCTGGGGTGTAGCATCCCAAGAGCACTCATATGAGAGATGCACTGCTGAAGATACATAATTTGTCGTGAGTATGAACGTCTCGATGTTAACGTGCGAGTGAAAGCACTAGAGGGTTCTATGATTGATGTAGGAGGAGATCGTGTATGGACGTCCTAGACGGTTATGAGATGTGTGCTATCCGGTCTTGCTCTGCTGGGTCAAGGTGTGGCCGTCCTAGACGGTTATAGGATGTGTGCCTGCTTGATCCACACGGCTTGGTAAAAGATTAATAAAATGAAAACGAAATGAACACAACCGAAAGTTTAGAAACCGCATGCGTTAAGGGTTGAATATGCATCGTGTTTTGTTTATATTCATTATTTCCTACTTGCTAAGCATTAGGCTTACGTTTTGTGTTCTATGGTGTAGGTGACGACGAGCTCTCAGGTGAGCTATATGAGGGAGGCTAGGACTAGGATGCAGTCGGCAACGTAGGACTAGAATGCAGTTGGCGACGCATGTGGTATGCCGGTGCAGACAGTTGTTGAGGCGCCTTGACCATGGTGTTGCTGGGACGTGGGGTGGATTGGTATTTTGTTTGAGAGTTTGGTAGTTTTGTGGAGATTTTAGGTTGTGTATATGATGGTGGATTTATAACTCTTTTGGATATTTGTTTTGGGATTTTGTTCTAAATGTTTGTTTCAGGGTTTTGGTTTAGAAAGATTAAACGTTTTGCTACTCGAATTTTTATAAAAGAAATGTTGTTTGTTTTCACCCATTTTAATGTTTTTGCTTACGTTTTCAGGATTTTCAGGAGTCGAGAAGTTGAATATGTTAGAAAAAGGTTTTGGTAAGTTTTAGGTGAATTGAAGGGGTGGGAAATGAAGAAAATTGAAAAATGGTGTAAAGAGGTTGATGTGGCTCTCTGGTGGCCGTGGTGATGCGCGCGTAGGCGCTGGAGGGCACGCACTGGCGTGATAGTGGCGAGCGCAGTGTGCACTGCTGGGGTGCACGCAGCGCCCAACGCCGATCGATCGGCGCATATGGCACATTTTGGTCGGGCACCCCGAGAGGTTGCCAATTGATCGGCGCTTGCCCCGATCGATCGGCGCTTGCCCCGATCAATCGGCACCTGGCGCACAGGGTTGCGCGTGCGCGGTGCGCGCGCTATCTGGGCAACGAGCGCACAGGCGGTGCCTCTTGTGGCCCATCCAAATTTTTTTTCAAATTTTTCCCTTTTCAAATATGTTTTAACTTGACATTTTCCGATGCATTTTGTACGTATTTTACGAACGTTTCCCACACTTTTTCAAGGGTTCGAAAAACTCAAAAAACGAGTCGAAATTTTATCAAAAATTATTTTAAATTTCATTTTAAATGTGGTAATGATGAGCAAAGTAGAACACCAAGATATGGTTGGTTCGAGGGTGTTACAAGTTAGTATCACAGTAAAATGGTCAAGTCGTTCAAAGGATTACCCAACAATGTCGGCCGCCATGCAACGTGCTTCACCGACTGTAAGTATTTCTTTTATACTTTAGTTAGTTTATCACTAAGATGAGATTTCATTAACCTTGTTTCAGGAATAGAAAGATGTCGAGAAACCCTAGACAGCCGAGAGATGAACATGGGGATTCAAATAGGCAACTTAGAGAGTTAATTAGTATACAATCTCAATTGTTGGGAACGTTATTGAATTAGGGAGTACCGGGAAATCTTGGAGCAAGTTCTAGTGGAGAGAAGTTCCGAAGATTGAAGCCTCCGACGTTTGATGGCTAGTTATTGGATCCGACAGCTGCAGAAAGATGGATACACACCATTGAGAACATGTTTAAGTACGCTAGCATGGAGGAAGGAAACAAAGTGACGTGTGCGACCTTCCACTTGGCCAACGATGCTCAAAGCTGGTGGGAGATAGTAGAAGCCACCACAGCTGCTCAGGGGATTGCCTGGAAAGAGTTTAAAGAGTTATTTTACGAGAAGTACTACAACCGGGCAGTTCAAGCTGCAAAGAGAATGAAGTTTTTACAGTTGAAGCAGACCAGATCAGTGGGAGAATATATCAGATAGTTTGAGTCACTTTCCCGATTTGCAAGCCATTTGGTGAGTAAGGAAGAAGACAAAGTGCTCCAGTTCGTGCAAGGCCTGAAGCCTGAGATATACAAGGGTGTGAAGATATCGGGAATAGTTGGCATATCATATGTGAATGTGGTGGCCAAGGCTATAGAGGTGGAAGAGGCTGATTCAAAGTGTGTTAAGTAGGCAGAAGCTCCCAGAACGATGTTTAAGGAACTAAAAGACCGGGAGGAAATTTAAATGATTAGAGAGGAGGAAAGAAACCGCAACAGCAATAAAGGGGAAAGTTTTTGCAATGTCCGAAGTGCTTGAAAGCCCATCCTGGAGAGTGTGGGCAGTATGCAGGCAAGTGTTACAATTGTTTCAAAACCGGCCATATTGCCCGAGACTGTACAAAGCCCCGAGTTACTAGATGCTCTAAGTGCAACCAACCCGGTCTTGTAGCCACAGACTGCCCCGTAGCAAAGAAGGGTCCGACCAAGTCGACACCCACAATCTTCACCATGATCGAGCCAGATGGTGAGGATAGACCAGCGGTGATTTCAGGTACGGTACTTGTTAATTCAGTGCCTACATTTACGTTGATAGACTCGGGTAAGTCGCACTCCTTTCTAGCAACCGCTTTTGTAGTAAAAGTGAACTTGGAAGTGAAGCCAGCTGGGTGTATGTACGATGTGAAGCTACCGTCCGATGAGTGCCTACATTCTGACCAAATGGTACCTAACAGTTTGGTATCAGTCGGAATGAGGATGTTACCGGCCAATTTGATTGTGATGGGGATAACCGGGTATGATGTGATACTCGGTATGGATTGGCTCTTTCGTCATTATGCTACCATTGATTGCCGGGCCAGAATTGTTAAATTTCAACCTCTGAATGGTGAGAATTTTACGTTGCAAGCCATGAAGAACGTAAAGAAGCTATCAGTTATGGCACCTATGGATGCTCGGAAGTTGTTAATGGGTGAGTTTGTTTGCTTTCTTGCAACCATAATAGATTCTAATCTACAAGTAGAGGCTAAACCTCAGGATATTTTAGTTGTTCGTGATTTTCTTGAGATGTTTTTGGACGATTTGCCTGGTTTACCTCCAGACCGAGAAATCAAGTTCGTAATTGACACATACCCCGGAGCTGAACTAGTATCGAAGAATCCTTATAGGTTGGCTCCGCCTGAATTAAAGGAACTGAAGAAGCAACTGGAAGAACTGGTTGACAAGGGGTTCATACGCCCTAGTTTCTCGCTGAGGGGAGCACCAGTTTTGTTCGTGAAGAAGAAAGATGGATCGCTCTGAATGTGTATTGATTACCGGGAGTTGAATAAGCTGACTATTAAGAACAAGTATCCATTACCGAGCATAGATGACTTGTTCGATCAGCTTCAAGGAGCTAGGATTTTCTCAAAGATAGATTTGAGATCGGCGTATTAGCAGTTGGAAGTCAGGTTGAAATATATCTCAAAAATAACTTTCCAGACGAGATACAGACACTACGAATTTTTGGTTATGTCATTCAGACTAACAAATGCTCCAGCTGCTTTTATGGACTTGATGAATCGGGTATTTCGAGAGTATCTCGATAAATTTGTCATTGTATTTATCGATGATATCTTGGTATATTCTTGTGATGAAAATGTGCACAAGGAGCATCTGAGGATCGTTTTGGAGACTTTGAAGCGGCATCAGCTGTATGCGAAGTTCTCCAAGTGTGAGTTTTGGTTGGATAAGGTGTATTTTCTTGGGCATGTTATTTCTAGTGGAGGGATATCGGTAGATCCAACCAAGATTTAATCGATCAAGGAATGGCCTCAGCCAACGAATGTCAGCGAGATTCGAAATTTTCTGGGGTTAGCCGCCTATTACAGAAAGTTTATTGAGAGCTTTTCTAAGATTGCAGCACCCCTGACTCGGCTGACAAGGAAAGATGTTAAGTATGATTGGTCAAAAGAATGTGAGCTTAGTTTTCAGATGCTGAAGCAGAAGTTGACTATAGCTCAAGTGTTGACACTACCAGTGGCAGATGAGAAATTCAACATTTATTGCGATGCTTCTCGGATCGGATTGGGTTGTGTGTTGATGCAGAATGATAAGGTGATTGTCTACGCTTCAAAGCAATTGAAGTCTTATGAGAAGAATTATCCAATCCATGACTTGGAATTAGCAGCGGTGGTGTTTGATTTGAAGATCTGGAGACACTACCTGTATGGACAACAGTGTGAATATATTCAGATCACAAAAGTCTGAAATATATTTTCACTCAAAAAGAGTTGAATATGAGGCAGCGGTGGTGGTTAGAGTTCGTGAAGGACTACGATATGGAGATCAACTACCACCCCGGTAAGGCCAATGTTGTAGCAGATGCGTTGAACCGAGTATCAACCTCAGTTTCAGCGTTAGAGGCAAAGATGCCAAGGACGTTAAGTACTGAGATTCGAAGGTTTGATTTGGAGTTGATTTCAAATGTTACAGCGGTGTTGTCGTCTTTGTCTCTAAAGCCTACCATTCTTGAAAAGATTAGAGAAGCATAGCAGGAAGACCCCGAGTGCAACAAATTCAAGTTGAGTATGATATCGGATGATAAGACCGAGTTTAGTTATTCAGAAGACGAAATGCTGAAGTTTTCAGAATTGATGGTATGTTCCAAACAATAATCAATTTCGGAATGAGATTTTGGCAGAAGCACACTCTTCGAGATTTTCTATTCATCCTGGTAGTACCAAAATGTACAGAGATCTCAAGCAACATTATTGGTGGCCTAGCATGAAGAAATCTGTAGCAGAGTATGTGGAAACATGCTTGGTCTGTCAGCAAGTTAAGGCAGAACATAAGAGACCTGCCAGGAAGTTGCAACTGTTACCGGTTCTAGAGTGGAAGTGGGATCAAATTTCTATGGATTTTATTGTCGGGTTACCCTAGACGACGGATAGATATGATGGCATGTGGGTGATTATGGATCGTTTAACCAAATCAGCCAATTTTTTGCCCGTGAAGATGACATTTAACATGGATCAGTTTGCTGAACTGTATATTCAGGAGATATTGAGGTTGCACGGTGTACCGACGTCCATTGTATTGGACAGAGACCCGAGGTTAACATCCAAGTTTTGGAAGAGTCTGCATAAGGCAATGGGGACTCGGCTGAATTTCAGTACAACATTTCATCCTCAGACGGACGGATAATCTGAACGGACCATTCAGATTTTAGAGGATATGCTTCAAGTTTGTGTACTGAAGTTTCAGGGTTCCTGGAGCAGATATTTACCTTTGGTACAGTTCTCGTACAATAACAGCTATCAGGATTCGACCGGTATGACTCCATACGAGGCTCTATATGGGAGAAAATGCAGATCACAGCTTCATTGGGACGAATTCGGGGAAGTCAGTTTGATTGGACCTGAAATCGTGCAACAGACAACTGACAAGATTAAATTTATCCGTCACACATCGTGGTGCAGCAGGATATTGAGGTACAACTAACATTGACGTATGAAGAGAAACCAGTGGAGATCTTGATTTATGCAGTGAAGACGTTACGTAACAAGAAAATTCAACTGGTGAAGGTGTTATGGCGTAACCATAATATTGAGGAGGCGACGTGGGAAAGGCAGCAGGACATAATGTAGCGCTATCCTGAGCTTTGCAGGTATGCAAATATTGAGGACAAAATTTTTTTAAGGAGGGTGGATTGTAACACCCAGGATTTTTCTCTAACGTACGTAGCTTTAGATTAGGTTATGTTATGGGAGCTTAATGTTAATCCTAGGGTTATGCTAGGTTTATGAGGTAGAAAGTGAAGTTTGGAGTGGAAACCAAAGGATTAGGTGGTGTATTTGAGTTTTGTGTTTTGACTTTGACATAATGAAAGATTTGAAGGGGGAAGTGGGAAAGTTCTCAACGTGGAAAGAGTGGTGTGATGGAGAGGTTAATGTATAAAATTTGGTTTTTTTGAGGTTAAAAATCAAAAAGGAGAAAAGTGAGAGTTTAAATGGTTGGATGGCTAAAGTGTTAAAAGACAAAAATCTTCTTCTTCCTCCCATTTCTCTCCACGAAATTGCAGCCTCCATTGATGTACTTCTTCCTCTTCCAAACCTCAATTTTTGCAAGGATCAAGGTTAGTTTTTGGGTAGGTTTTATGTTGTATGCTTATTAGTGATGATTTATGGTATTTTGGTGGTGTTTTTATGAGTTTTTGGAAGGGTTTGGAAACCCTAATGGTGAAGCTCCAAATTTTTCTTTCCTTGCTGGTTTTTCTTGCTACATTTGGTGATTTAAACATTAGATAGGTTAGTTTAGGTTGATTGTGTAGAGAGATTAGAGGTATGGTTGAATTTGGTGAAAAACCAGAAATTTGAGCATAGACAGCCGATTCTGTTTGGTGCAGAATTCGATTGGCCTATAATTGTTTGGTTGGTAAACTGAATTGGTTCATTGGATAGTAGACATGTAGAGGTTTACAGAATGGGTTGGATCGTTTAAATCCAATGAAAAATGAGTAAGTTATGACCGATTGAAGTTTGGAAATTGAAAATGAGAGAAAATCGGGATTTTGGAGTTTAAAGGTTTAAGGTTAGTTAGTTGTTGTTAGAAATAGAGTAAATGTTCTTTAGGTTTAGTTGTATGCTTACTAAGTAATTTTTCCTATATTTGTTAGATTTACGAGCGAGTAATTTGGGCTTGGAGAAGTAAACAAATACGTACAGAGAATCCAGGAAAGTAGCGGATATTTGTGTTTTTCTTTCGGGCCAACACCATTGAACGGTAGGGTTTGTTTGATTGCTTATTTGGTTGTTTGTTTGTTTTGTTTTGGGGTTTGAGCATAGTATTGACATGCATCATGGTTTTGAACAACGAAGATACGAGTTTTTAGCATGGTTTTGAAATGTGAGCATGAACCTTAACAAGATAAAAAGAACTGCAACTTGGTCTCAAGTAGAGCTGCCTCGTCGGGAATTAGTGCTGGGGTGTAGCACCCCGAGAGGACTCCTATGAGAGATGCACTGCTAAAGATACGTAATGTGTCATGAGTATGAACGCCTCGATGTGGGAGGAGGTCGTGTATGGCCGTCCTAGACGGTTATGGGATGTGTGCTATCCAGTCTTGCTCTATTGAGTCAAGGTGTGGCCGTCCTAGACGGTTATAGGGGTTGAGTATGCATTGTGTTTTGTTTACATTCATTATTCCTTACTTGCTAAGCATTAGGTTTACGTTTTGTGTTATATGGTGTAGGTGACGACAAGCTCTCAGGTGAGCTATATGAGGGAGGCTAGGACTAGAATGCTGTCGGTGACGCATGTGGTATGCCAATGCAGGCAGTTGTTGTGGCGCCTTGACCATGGTGTTGCTGGGAGATGGGGTGGATTGGTATTTTGTTTGAGAGTTTGGTAGTTTTGTGGAGATTTTAGGTTGTTTATATGATGGTGGATTAATAACTCTTTTGGATATTTGTTTTGGGATTTTATTGTAGATGTTTGTTTCAGGGTTTTGGTTTAGAAAAATTAAACGTTATGCTGCTCGAATTTTTACAAAAGAAACGTTGTTTGTTTTCACCTATTTTCACGTTTTTGCTTATGTTTTCGGGTCATGTTTTTGGGATTTTCACGAGTCGAGAAGTTGAATATTTGGAAAAAGGTTTGGGTAAGTTTTAGGTGAATTGGTGGGGTGGGAAATGAAGAAAATTGAAAATTAGTGTAAAGAGGTCGATGTGGCTCGCTGGTGGCCGTGGTGATGCGCGTGCAGGCGCTGGCCGATCGATCGGCACATATGGCGCATTTTGGTCAGATAACCCTAAAAGTTGCCAATCGATCGGCACTTAGCGTGCAAGGTTGCGCGCGCGCGGTGCGCGCAACGGCAGCCCAAGGGGCGCGCGCTGCTTGGGAGACGCGCGCACCAGGTGCGCGCGCGCGGCGTCTCTTGTGGCCCATCTGATTTTTTTTTTCAAATTTTTCCCTTTTCAAATATGTTTTAACCTGACATTTTCCAACGCATTTTGTGCGTATTTGACGAACGTTTTACACACGTTTTTTAGGGTTCAAAAAACCCAAAAATAGAGTCAAAATTTTAATTAAAATTATTTTAAATTTCATTTTAAATGTGGTAATGATGAGCAAAGTTGTAACACCCGAGAATTTCCTGTAACGCACATACGTCTTAGGGTAGGCGGTTAGGATCGTTTAATGATAGGTGTTGAGAAATGGATTTGGGATTGAGGCAAGCAAAAGGAGAAAATGATGTTTGACTATTCAAACCACTAAGTGGAAAAGTCAAAAGGTGTTTTGTTTTTTCAACCAATAGAAATGTATCATTTAATGAAATAAATGGAAGAAATAGGTGAAATAAAAAGGCCTTCACGTTGGAAGAAGAAGAAGAGAATAGGGTGGGTTGTTTTGCAAATTTTATAACTTTGGTGGGGGAAAACAAAAAGTGGAAGAAAACTTTAGGTTAAAAGTCGATTTCTCTCATTTTTTCCCCTTCATCTCCATCGATGCCCTCTTTCCTCCATTGATGTACTTCTCTTCTTCCTCTCTTCAATTTTCTCAAGGCATTTTAAGGTAAAACTTTATGGGTTTTGATTTTTGTAACTTTGGATGAAGATTAGGAGTGTTTTTAGGGTGTTTAGTGAGAGATTGCATAGGGCTAGGAAACCCTAGAATGTGAAGTGCGAAAATTAGGTTTAAATGTTAGATTTCTTCCCTAGTTTGATGTTTTGATTGTTGAATGACTTAGTTTAGGTAGATTTGAGGGTTAGATTAAAGATTGGTGAAGTGTTCCACGAAAATGGTTGAAGAACACCTATATACCCGATTCTGTTTGCTGGATTTTCGAGTAGGCCAATTACTTTGTTTGGTTACTTTGAGTGATTCAATGGATAGTAGCCGTGTAGAGGTTTCCGAGTTGGGGTGGCACGTCAAAATCCGTTGAAAAACGAGAAAGTTATGGCCGTTTGAACGTTGGACGGTAAAACTTGTATAAAAATCGGGTTTAAGTGTTTAAGTGTGAGAGTGTTTGAGTGTTGGTTCGTTTTGGGTTAAAAAGTTAGGGTTAGTTTAAGCTAGTTGAATTTTTAGAATTTCTTAGTTTGTTACTAAGTAACTTTTCCTTAATGGTTAGGTAATTGACGTGTACTTTGGTTGGACGAAGTGACAGCACGTTTTTGAAGCAGCCAGGTAAGTAGTGGAGTGCGTGTTTGTTGCCTTCGGGCCTACACCATAGAACGGTAGGGATTGTTTGATTGTTGTTATGTTTTGCTTTGCACTCGTGCTTGAAGTGCACTCGTGCTTGAAGTGCACTCGTGCTTGAAGTGCACAATGAGGTTGGTGCTTGAAGTGCACAATGAGGTTGGTGCTTGAAGTGCACTCGTGCTTGAAGTGCACTCGTGCTTGAAGTGCACTCGTGCTTGAAGTGCACTCGTGCTTGAAGTGCACAATGAGGTTGGTGCTTGAAGTGCACTCGTGCTTGAAGTGCACAATGAGGTTGGTGCTTGAAGTGCACTCGTGCTTGAAGTGCACTCGTGCTTGAAGTGCACTCGTGCTTGAAGTGCACAATGAGGTTGGTGCTTGAAGTGCACTCGTGCTTGAAGTGCACTCGTGCTTGAAGTGCACTCGTGCTTGAAGTGCACTCGTGCTTGAAGTGCACAATGAGGTTGGTGCTTGAAGTGCACTCGTGCTTGAAGTGCACTCGTGCTTGAAGTGCACTCGTGCTTGAAGTGCACAATGAGGTTGGTGCTTGAAGTGCACTCGTGCTTGAAGTGCACTCGTGCTTGAAGTGCACAATGAGGTTGGTGCTTGAAGTGCACTCGTGCTTGAAGTGCACTCGTGCTTGAAGTGCACTCGTGCTTGAAGTGCACAATGAGGTTGGTGCTTGAAGTGCACTCGTGCTTGAAGTGCACAATGAGGTTGGTGCTTGAAGTGCACTCGTGCTTGAAGTGCACTCGTGCTTGAAGTGCACTCGTGCTTGAAGTGCACTCGTGCTTGAAGTGCACTCGTGCTTGAAGTGCACTCGTGCTTGAAGTGCACTCGTGCTTGAAGTGCACTCGTGCTTGAAGTGCACTCGTGCTTGAAGTGCACAATGAGGTTGGTGCTTGAAGTGCACTCGTGCTTGAAGTGCACTCGTGCTTGAAGTGCACTCGTGCTTGAAGTGCACTCGTGCTTGAAGTGCACAATGAGGTTGGTGCTTGAAGTGCACTCGTGCTTGAAGTGCACAATGAGGTTGGTGCTTGAAGTGCACTCGTGCTTGAAGTGCACAATGAGGTTCCCTTGAAGTGCACAATGAGGTTCGTGCTTGAAGTGCACTCGTGCTTGAAGTGCGCGATGAGGATTCTACGATCGATTGGAGGAGATTCGGTTGGCCGTCTTGGACTGTGTTGGGACGTGTGCCTCCGGTCTAGCTCCGTGGGTCAAGGCGTGGCCGTCCTGGACTGTCTGGGGGCGTGTGCCTACTTGATTCACCTGGAAGTGAAAGATAAATGCAACCGAAATGAAAAGAAAGCAACAGAGTGAGTAGAAACTGCATGTTAGGGTTGAGTCGAGCATTTAGTGTGTGGTTGTGCATTATTTCCCTACTTGCTAAGCGTTAGGCTTACCTTTTTGGTGTGTTCTGTGGTGTAGGTGACTATTTGTTTACAGGTGAGGTAGACGAGACTACCGAGGATTAGGCTGCAGTCGGAGGAGTACGGAGTCCGTCGGTGCAAGCTATTGTCGGGGCGTTTTGACCACTGGATGTCTCGGGTAGTGGGAGGTGAATGTTTGACATGGATAGTTTAATTTGTATGTATTTTGGTATGGATTGTTGGTGTGTGGAAATGTTGTTTTGTGGGAGTTAGGAAACTTTATTAAGTTGTGGTAAATTGTGTTCGTAAATATTTTCGTATGTCTGTTACCGGGTTTACGAGTTGATTTGGAGATGGGTAGTGAGTATAGTTGTTCGTGATGGAAGCTGTGTGTTTTCCGGGATTTATTTCAGGTTTTGGGTATTTAAAGTTTTAGGCGTTATATTGCCTGTTTTGATTTTAAAGTAACTAACGTCGGGTTATGTTTGTGATTTTTGTATTTCTCCGTTTTAAGTTGGTTTTCAAAAATAATTATGGGGTTGGAAGATTTATGCGTCGGGAAGGTATGGTTAAATTTTCAGGATTTTTGGAGATGTTCGGGATGTAGAAAAGCGTTAAAATGTGTAGGGAGGTGGAAAAAGGTTAAGAAGGGCATTTTAGGGTGTTTTTGGTGATGAAAAACCCGAGCCGGCCCGATTGATCGGGCCCGGGCCACGACCG
The DNA here is from genome assembly GCA_022432975.1 of Begonia masoniana. Classification (NCBI taxonomy): domain Eukaryota; kingdom Viridiplantae; phylum Streptophyta; class Magnoliopsida; order Cucurbitales; family Begoniaceae; genus Begonia; species Begonia masoniana. The sequence goes on along the minus strand of CM039516.1, from coordinate 35,703,075 downwards.
GTCGCGGTCGGGAAGTTTCTGGGTGAAGAAAACCCGAGAAGGCCCGACCGATCAGGCATTTAGCCACGATCGGTCGTGGAAAGTTTTGGTGGGGCGCGCTGGTGCGCCCCAGCGCGCGGACGCGCGCGCGCACCGCGCCGCCTGGGCGCGCCTGGCGCCCAGCGCGCGCCCAGCACCCTTTTAGGTGCAAATTTTAGTTTTTTTGATTTTTCTCCCGATTTCCAACATGTTTTGACCCGACATTTTTCCAACGTATTTTAGACACGTGTTCCAAGAAAAATTGAGGGTTCGAAAAACCCGAACATCGAGCCGGGAATTTTAACAAAACCGAGCCGAATATTTCACGAAAATTATTTTAAACGATGTTTTAAATACACGTTTGGTTTGCAAACGTAGCGCACCGAGCCGGGTCGGGTTCGGGGCGTTACAAAAGTAGCGCACCGAGCTAGGGTGGGTTCAGAGGCGTTACAGCAACAGCCTTATGACTGTTGCTGCTGCCAAACAGGAGGGAGGGAGAGAGCATTGTGAACGTTGCAAGTTGCAGAATGCAGCATAGCATTGCTTGGGGCTGGGGGGGTAGCTGGGGGAAGCAGGGTGACGGTGTTTCTTTTGCAACACTTGCAGGTTGCTAGCATTTTCAGCCCAACTGATTCATCGTCTTTCAATTCGTGTGACCATTTTGAACTTAAGTAGTTCAGTTACAGAACGAGGAGGGAGGAAACTAGGATTCTGCCATTTTGGGCAGAAATGGCGATGATGACGAAGAGAGACGAGAGAGAGAGGGGGTCGGGGGTGGGCGGGTTACGGGGTGGGCTCGCGAGCCGGCCTGCCGAGCCAAACGAGCTCGCCCGTTGGCCGGCTCGTTTGGCTCGGTTTATGGCGGGCTCGTGAGCCCAGGGGCTGCACTCGGCTCGACCTGCCTATTGGGACCGGGCCAGGCTCGGCTCGCTACTGTAGCAAGCCAGCCCGCCCATTAGCCATGTTTATAGTAAGACGTAGTCCGACGAAGCTCATTTGGGTAAAAGAGATTCAAATAGCGTCGTGAAGATGACCCTATCTGCTTGGGTTCGCCCAGTTGGGTCGCGGTCCACATTTCGTTTGGGTCACGGTTCTAGCGTTGGTTTGGGCTGCAATCTAACCTTGTTTTGACCACCGTCTAAATTGGTTGGCTCACGGTCCAACTCTTTTTTGGCATGATTTTAAACCCTTTTTGGCCCAATTTTAAATGATAATTACCAAATTAAAATGGGTTACTCTTGAGAAAAGAAAAATTGAAAATTTAATGAATAAAATTAGACAATTAAAATTTAACTATTTCAAGAAAAGGAAACTTGAGAATTTAATGGATAAATTTTAGCTCAAATCATTTACGATTTTATTTTAATTTTGGTACCCAAGAATTAAATTAAACTTTAGACCTTTGGACATTGGACTTGGATGTTAGGGCACTAGCACTCCATGTAGGGATTTATTTTGTAAGATTTAATTAATTATTTCATTTTATAAAGTAATGGTTAAAAATCTCTTGTTAGTGCTTTAATTTAATGCATACATTCTTTACACGTGTTTTTATTTTCGACATGAAAAATCGTTGTTTTAACTAGAGTATGAGATAGCTAACTATGTCGTATCCCCTAAACCTGATTAGTGTGTTTTATATGGTCTTGATGATTGCTTGATATCATTGTTTTGATTTCATTTGCATAAGATATGATATGCACGGAGACTGTGAGTGACTCCATTTTTATTTAGATTTTTAATTTGTTATTAATTTTTTAAATTTAACATGACACTGAAAATAAGATATATCTTTATTGAGTTTAGTCGATGCACCCCAACAACACCCCTTTTAAAAATTTAATCAAGAGAACCATCAATTGCCGACTCTAGTGTATACTCGGCATGCAGATTTTCTAATACAATATTTTTACTTTAAAGTTTATTTAATTCGAGAGGTCATAATTTATTGAAAAATTGTAAACTTTTTATTTATTCAATTTTTGTATGACACATTTATTTTTTGATGTATATTACTACTATATTTTACATATCACTAATGAACCTATAATAACTTTTTTGGTTTGGACCCTGATTTATAAATGTAATATAAGTCTATCGCTGCCTAATATATTAAAACTAAGTTTGATGGTTGGACAAATTGATCTGATTTTTGAGTCGGGTCGTTCCCGTTAAGTCTCGTGTGCTCTTTGGGTGGTGACAATGGAGTTGTTGGGAAGAGAGACGGAGAGAGATGATGTTGTCATCGGGGTTAGTTTAGTTTTTCAACCTTAGAATAGAATAGAATGTACCATTTTGGAGAGAGAAAGAGAGAGAAAGAGATGTTGGACTTGGAGAGAGATGTTAGAAAGAGAGAGAGATATGTTGGGAGAGAGAGATGTTGGAGCGAGAAGTATGATGTTGTCCTAGAGGGCTGCAACAAGGTTGCGAAAGCCCCACTTGGGTTGGCGTTAGGATTACTATTCCAAACTGTGGATTTCAGAGAGCTTACCATCTGTTATTCACGCCCACATCTCACATGATCTTGTTCCCAAGCCTTCTTCCAGTTTCTCACACTTCATCCATAAATACTTCTCACTTGCTTCATCTCTCCTCCACCAACGTCCGGTTAGTTTAGTTTTTCAACCTTAGAATAGAATAGAATGTACCATTTTGGAGAGAGAAAGAGAGAGAAAGAGATGTTGGACTTGGAGAGAGATGTTAGAAGAGAGAGAGATATGTGGGAGAGAGAGATGTTGGAGCGAGAAGTATGATGTTGTCCTAGAGGGCTGCAACAAGGTTGCGAAAGCCCCACTTGGGTTGGCGTTAGGATTACTATTCCAAACTGTGGATTTCAGAGAGCTTACCATCTGTTATTCACGCCCACATCTCACATGATCTTGTTCCCAAGCCTTCTTCCAGTTTCTCACACTTCATCCATAAATACTTCTCAACTTGCTTCATCTCTCCTCCACCAACGTCTCTCTCTCTCTGAAAAACAACTTAGCCATGGCTATCAGAAAACCAAACAGACAATCACAACCCGCATCACTAAAGCAGATACTTAAAAGATACTCGAGCTTGGGCAAGAAACACGGCCATGGAGACGGCAGCCTGCCGGAAGACGTGCCAAAAGGCCATTTTGCAGTTTATGTAGGCGAAAACAGAAGCAGATACATAATACCCCTTTCATGGCTAGCTCATCCGGAGTTTCAGAGTTTGCTTCAAAGAGCTGAGGAGGAATTCGGCTTCAACCACGACATGGGTCTCACTCTTCCTTGTGAAGAAATTGTTTTTTTGTCTGTGATGTCCAAAATCAGATGAAGGAAGAAACCTTATTTGAAATTGATAATTTTTTTCTCAGCGGAGAGCACAATCAAGTAGTGATTATTAAGCTTCACCATTCTTGTTATTAAATGTAGATCTCCATTAATGGGTGTTCTAACAAACTTGTTCAACAATCTTACGTTAGATATTGTCTCTGATTTTTCTGCCATTTCAGACTGCTCTGTTGCACATTCTCTACTTGTGGGTGTTAGAAAAAGCCCGAAACGCGAAAATTTGCCTTGAAAACACTAATTAGTGCAATCTCATGGTCAAAAGAGAGAAGTTGTGCGAACATATTATGAGTGTTTGTCTCCTTTGCCTAACTCTTGGTTACCACTACCAATTTTTATAAAAAATTCGTAATTTTGTTTTATTAATTTTCTCGTATTCTAGACTATTTTTAAATTCAACAAGTCATAACGGATCTCTCATTCTTTTCTTTTGTTCTTTTTTTCTTACGTTGTGTTATTGAGTTGGCAAAAACCCTATTATAAACAAGAAAATAATACTTTTTATATAGTTTTAATTTATTTTATAGCGTAGTTGTCTTAGAGATTAGATTCTCCTTGTATTTTATTCTATATTCTATACCTATTATATAGACTAGTAGACATGAGTTTTATGGAGTACCTTGTATTTGCCTCCACTTTCAATGGCTGCTCTTGCATTACGTTCCCAAGATAAATTTATGTTTGTGTCTCGCTAGCTTGTATATTTAATCATTATGTTCCGTATCTTGTAAAATGATGTTAGTGATTTTGTTGTGGAGTGACAAAACATACTCCCCGAAATAAGCAAGATTAGTTCATTTTATGGTAAAATCTGATATGTTATTAAGAAAACTCAACAAGTTATTTTATGTTATATATTGATTTGTTTTAACCATATTACAATTCTTTTAGTTCAATTGTGTTAAAACATGTACCCTTGGACCTTGTCTAAATAAAAAATTTGTGAATTTTGATACCAACTAATGTTAGAACTTAGAAATGAATATCAAGTTCAGTGCTACTTATTGATAATTACTTTTAGCATCAAGAGAACTATAAAATTAGAATTTAAGTAAAAGATTAATTTTGTTTTATTTATCAAAGAGATTTTAACAAGAACCAGCATCTGAAAAGGGCAATGTTGTAATCTTCGGACGTTCATTTTCAAGTTTCTCCTGGTATGACAAAACCCACTTGTCCACTCTCCATTTATTTTCAGTGGTTTAATCTACAATTTGGAAGCTCAGCAACCACACTCTCTGTAACGACCCCGTTTCCCAGCAAGATATTGTCCGCTCTGGGGATTGGGCCGCAGCCCAATATCCTCCCCTCACGGCTTTGTTTGGTGAAAACTTCCCGGAAGGTCACCCAACCTGGAATTGCTCTCGCCGAAGCACTTTTAACTTCGGAGTTCTTATGGGATCCGTTGCCAATTGTGCTCCAAAACGCGTCTTGCTATGTTGGAAGGGTCTCTTTACATATGTTTCATTTCCACATACTTCCCCAAGCGCTGTGGGATTGTGACGACCCCCTTTTTACGACCCGTCACCTTTCGGTTCGCCCGCGCGGACGTACCGCCATCCGGGTTCCGGTTCGTGCAGCCATCGTACCATACTTACAGATCCGGGTCATCACAATCACCCCCCCTCGGGGGCCCAACGTCCTCGTTGGCCACAATTCCGGTTGGGTACAGGCTCTGATACCATTTGTAACGACCCCGTTTCCCAGCAAGATATTGTCCGCTCTGGGGATTGGGCCGCAGCCCAATATCCTCCCCTCACGGCTTTGTTTGGTGAGAACTTCCCGGAAGGTCACCCAACCTGGAATTGCTCTCGCCGAAGCACTTTTAACTTCGGAGTTCTTATGGGATCCGTTGCCAATTGTGCTCCAAAACGCGTCTTGCTATGTTAGAAGGGTCTCTTTACATATGTTTCATTTCCACATACTTCCCCAAGCGCTGTGGGATTGTGACGACCCCCTTTTTACGACCCGTCACCTTCCGGTTCGCCCGCGCGGACGTACCGCCATCCGGGTTCCGGTTCGTGCAGCCATCGTACCATACTTACAGATCCGGGTCATCACACTCTCTCTCTCTCTCTCTCTCTCTCCTCTCTCATCTCTCTCTCCTCTCTCTCTCTCTCTCTCTCCTCTCCTCTCCTCTCTCTCTCCCTCCCTCCCCCCTCCCTCCCTCCCTCCCTCCCTCCCTCCATTACAAACCAAAACCCAAAACTTAGAAGGATAGAAAAACTTCAGCTCTTCATTTTAACTAAGCTATGTTAGAACTAGGTTTCTGAAATTTAACATTGATTATGGAATCAGTGGTTATGGTCTTCTTAAACCAAAACGGTATTCCCAAATAGAAAATCTTCCCTCTTTGCTTTTTCTTGGATGATAATAACCTTAAGACCTAAACCTGAGGATCGTAATCTTGATTTCATAACTTGTCAGTTATATAAATCATATTTCTAACTTTGTTCTTCATGAAATAGGTTGTAGGATCTACATATTAAAAAAATTGACATTCTCGTAGATGTCTATAAGCGCGCATTAACCTTATATCCAACATTTCAATGTATCCTCAATGTAACCAATGTACTAAATAAGGAGCTTATTTTTGTCGATGGAGACCATTGATGTGTGGCAGCCCGTTTGCCAGGGCAAAGACAATCTAAGATTTTGTTGATTGTAAAGATTCAACTCATACCAGTGGGATGCACATTCTCACATCGCTTGGTAGAGATGAAATTGAGTGTTTTATAAGTAGAGTTCTCTTCCTTACCTAGCACAGCATGTTTTTGACTAACTCCAAAAATAAATCCGTGCAGACTCTAAGGCAAAGCAAAAAATATTGTACTAGAAGTACATGGGGACTCCACAAATGGTATCAGAGATAATTCACAACCGGAAATGTGGCCAACGGAGACGTCAGGCCCCCAATAAGGGAGATAGTGGCAGCTCGTCATGTGAAACTAAAATCGTGTTGATTGTGAGAGTCCAACCTATACCAGTTGGTGTGCACAATCTCACATCACTTATGGAAGTGAAAATTGAGTGTTTTATAAGTAAATTTTCTCTTCTTACCTAGTACAATGTATTTTGGGTTAACGCTAGTACAAATCTGTGCGACCTCCATTAGAAAGTAAACAATATTGTATTAGGAGCACCAGAAGACTCCACAAATAGAATCGTAGTCAATTCCCAACTATAAGTGTGGCTGACAAAGGCTTCGGGCCCATAGGGAGGAAATTGTGACAATCCGCTCTGTGAAGACAAATACGACTCAATATTCTATTGATTGGGAGAGTGGAAATTGAGTATTTAATAAGTAGAGTTTCCCTACTTACTTAATACAACGCATTTTGAGATAATCTGAAGAAAAAATTTATGCCGTCTCTGACCTAAAGTGAACTATATTGTAATTGGAGTATCAGGGAACTGCACATGGTGCATGGAGATTAATCCTAACAAAACTGCACATGAATGTGGTCTTGCTTGTCCACCATCTAAAATATTATTGTATTCTCTTTGATGAGAAAGTTTCCTTACCTAAGTCAAGTAGAAACCAACCAATTCTTTGATTTAGTTATTGTCTTCTTGCTTTGCGTTTGTTGTCCTCTTCCTCAAACCTCCACACCTTCTTTTTTTTTTTTTTTTTTCTTTTAAAATGTTAGTAAAGCACTTGATTGACAGGAACGAAGATTAAGTTTTCCAAACTTCTTAATTGGATCTATTCTCATTTGTGCTTTATTTTTTACTTAAAAAAGATTGTGGTACGGTGATTTTGTCTGTTTCTATCCGTAAATTAATCATATCAATTTATTTAAATGTCTTAAAACTTCGTTGATTGTTCTAAGATAGTATTTGTCTTTATTATTTCTTCACAGCCAATGACCTGCATTTCTAAGAAGATCACACCAGAATTAAAAAAAGAAAAAGAAAAGAGAGAGCTGAATCTAGATTGGAGAAATTAAAAACTATTTACAATCACTGTTAGATCAGAATTTTTTTTTAATATAAGAAACGATAAAATAATAATAATAATAATAATAATAATAATAATAATAATAATAATAATAATAATAATAATAATAATAATAATAATAATAATAATAATAATAATAATAATAATAATAATAATAATAATAATAATAATAATAATAATAATAATAATAATAATAATAATAATAATAATAATAATAATAATAATAATAATAATAATAATAATAATAATAATAATAATAATAATAATAATAATAATAATAATAATAATAATAATAATAATAATAATAATAATAATAATAATAATAATAATAATAATAATAATAATAATAATAATAATAATAATAATAATAATAATAATAATAATAATAATAATAATAATAATAATAATAATAATAATAATAATAATAATAATAATAATAATAATAATAATAATAATAATAATAATAATAATAATAATAATAATAATAATAATAATAATAATAATAATAATAATAATAATAATAATAATAATAATAATAATAATAATAATAATAATAATAATAATAATAATAATAATAATAATAATAATAATAATAATAATAATAATAATAATAATAATAATAATAATAATAATAATAATAATAATAATAATAATAATAATAATAATAATAATAATAATAATAATAATAATAATAATAATAATAATAATAATAATAATAATAATAATAATAATAATAATAATAATAATAATAATAATAATAATAATAATAATAATAATAATAATAATAATAATAATAATAATAATAATAATAATAATAATAATAATAATAATAATAATAATAATAATAATAATAATAATAATAATAATAATAATAATAATAATAATAATAATAATAATAATAATAATAATAATAATAATAATAATAATAATAATAATAATAATAATAATAATAATAATAATAATAATAATAATAATAATAATAATAATAATAATAATAATAATAATAATAATAATAATAATAATAATAATAATAATAATAATAATAATAATAATAATAACTATTTTTGTTATTGTTATTATTATTAAATAGTATGTCTTAAAAGAAAGAGATTAGAAACTAACCTACCAACTAGTGTTTGAAAGGAGACAAAACTCACATGAACGAATAGTGTAATGAATTTAATAGGGACCCATTCTTTCACGTCATTAATTTTTTTCAAATTCCAATATTCTGATAAGATCTTAAACTCAGAGATGTCTTGGCTAATTTTGTTTAATAATTTCGTTTGAATTTTATTCCATTTAACGAGAGAGTAGGACAATGATGATTCAACACGATCTAACTTTGAACACATGCAAACAAAAATTGGGACAACTCACTTTGTGTTGGGTGAAGTTGTGATGAGCTTTTCGTAGGAAAATTCCCTTGATTTGAATATGATTATTGCTCTTAATTCTTACTGCGTAATGGATTAGGAAAAAATAATTTATAGTGTTTTAACCCACTGTTTTGCACTTGCTCTCTAAGTCTATTAATCTTTGTAAATATATCATGGAGATGAAAAAGCTCAGTTCCTGTTGGGAGTCCATGCTAAATGATCTATAGAATATATAGTTGAAAAACAAACAGCACAATGAATGTGGCTTGTTCAAATTGGATTCTTCTTTCTTTTGCTTTTGCTTCAATGCAGCACATGCTCCCAATTCTTAAAGGACACTATAACAACTAGGGTTAGGACTTGTTGGTTCAATTTTTATCAAAATTAGAACATGACTAGACAGATTCGTTTTGTAAGTACAGGAATTGAAATCAAATCAAGGATTAGAATTGTACCAAAATCGAGCCTGGACTATTGGTTCGATTTAGTTAGGTTTTGGGATTGTTTTTTTTGTGGGTTTTGACACCTAATTCTTTAGGAATACAAAAAGACCTAAATAACCTCTGAGACCAAAGTTCTTGGACGATCTGTCAGATTTAATTTTTAAGTAACATCATATATCAAAATATTTAGTGATACTTAATATATGAAGTAAATAATCAAATATTGTGCATCATCCTATCACTTCAAATTGTTAAAAGTGTGACACTTATGAAATACGACAAACTAATTGAAAGAAACAAAGAGTAACTATGGTTTCTTATTACAAGCAATTATGAATTGAGATTACAAGCAATGTTTAAATATGGTTGCAAATAAGCGGAAAAGAGTAGGGGTGGGCACGGCTTGGGTCAGTCCAGTTCCGAGCCTGGACCAAAATCGGACCTAGCTTTTGGAAAAAAATTTCTGAGGACAGAACCGGCCCTGGGAGGGATCGGGACCGAACCGAACATTTAGATCCAGTCCCAGTTCCTCCTACCTTTTTTTTTTAAAGAATAAAATTTTTCAATAAAATTTCCCCTTCCTCTGTTCCTCTTTCTAATTTTTGTTTTTTTCTCTCTCTCGGTTGGAGTTAGCCCTTTTTCTGAGTCTTTATCTTCTTCTGTTTCGAGGGAAAATACTAGAGAGAGAAACAGTCGTTGCTGTCTGAAAGGTGATCTATTGGACAGCTTTTCATTTGTAAATCTTCGAACCAAGAAAAAAATCATGGGCTTGCCGTTTGAGTCGATGCTTCTGGTTGTGCTTGGGAATTCTTCCTTTCCTGACTCTCTCTGCTACTTCTTCGTTTGTGTTCATTACACAATAAACACATACAGTGAGGATAGAGGCGAGCTGAAGACGGAGCACGGAGATGGAGATGGAGATGGAGAAATGATGTGGGCAAGGATGACATTGAAGAAGAATTGAGCCAAGAAAAATACTTAATGGAACTGAAAATACCAAATGGACCTATCACTAGAGCTCGGGCCAAGAAGCTTCAAGAAGAAGTCTAAAATAACTTATTTCAAGAACCTAGACCACTGGAAGAAATGGGCTTTAAAGTTGTTAATGTGTTACAAATACAAATGGAGTTTGACTAGGCCCAAATGATCACAAATTCAGCAGAGAAGGCTCTAGAAAGTGGAATTTCGAAGTCACTTCCACTAGGCATTTAATATTGGCATAGAGAAGGCCAAAAGGTGTTTTGATGGTTTCCAAAGAAGGCTGAACCTAGACCATATTAGTAGCAATGTTCTTTCTCATGTTTTCAAGGCTATTTAATGTCTATTCTAGACCATTCTTATAAGCCTATAAATACTTGGGAGTTCTTCATTGTAAGACACACTAGAATGAGAATTATCTTTTGAGAATTTCCTCCAAACTGTTCTTCTGAAGAACTTGCGGAAATTTCAAGTGCAACCACTTGATTTCCAACCCTTATAATATTGGTTTCTTGCTCTTCCATAGCAACGGGGTCAATATTCATTTCTTGATACTATTGGTTTCTGGTTGTCATATAACCACGGGGTCATTAGTCACTAAACTTTGAAACAGTTATTGGGCGATCCTGAAGTTGATTCCATCTATTGACGTTGGGTCTCACAACAAGTTTGTTGAGGTTTGCATCATTTGGTATCAAAGCCTAGACATCCAATTGAGGTTTGCATCATTTGGTTATCAAGTGAGCGCTACTTTTAATGTAACTGACCTCTCTCCTTTCTATGTAGGTCCAGATTCGAGGACGAATCCTTTTCAAGAGAGAGCGAATGATGTGGGCAAGGATGGCATTGAAGAAGAATTGGGCCAAGAAGAATACTTAATG